>JXTC01000143.1:374231-593805 GCA_002914845.1 Trema orientale | reverse complement strand
TTAAAATTCTCTCCGGTTAATTTTTCAGTTGCAAGTAATGCGGTAATGGGATTCGACATGATTGCTGAAAATAAATAATTGACTTTAAATATTTGCTAAAATATCATCAAACAAAAAATTCGGTATAGTAAAATAAATAATGATGCATGATGCATATGTAAATAAATTTTACCTATACCACGATTGAACAACCAACATAAAAATGTGCCGCCGTAGGGTAGGTCACATTTTTACTAATTGAACCGAGACTTTCTCAATTAATAAATGTCATTCAAAATATCTCATATTTTCCACATTTATTAATTACCGTTTTATTTGGTCAAAATATAATTAACACATTTAATTATACCCTTATGAGTGTGACCTACCGTTTCAGATTTCATGGACTTAACTCAAAAACTGCCGCCGTAGGGTAGGTCAATTTTGAAATACATCTTGAAATCCTATCTTAAAGAAGTCAACATTGCTATTGATTTAAAACGGACACCCTCCGTAGGGAGGACGAAATCTAAGCGTCACAAGGCGCCTCTTAAATCTCACGGTGTTGTACTAACGGTAGAGACCAAAGGTTATATTGCCATATTACCCGCTCCCACTCATTATTCTTAAAAATATAAAAAAAATATTTTTTTATTATTTAAATCTAACAATTTAGATTTATTAAATCCTAAAGAAATCTAAACAATTTAATTTCTTGGATATTATAGAATCAAATTCTATTTTAATAAATTACCAGATTTCCACAAATCTTAATTTATTAAATTACTATACTACCCTATATAAACTATTTTATATATTAAAATAGCATAGTTAAAAAAAAATGTGATATTACCAAGTTTTAACTAATTTAAAACTAATTCACATTATGTATTCAAGATTATGCAAATTTCTAGAAAAAAGGCTAATCTTAAATAAAATTAATCTAATTAATTTTTAATGTGCATAATATAAAATTTTATTCAATTAAAACAATTTTACGAATAAAATATATATATGCACATGCGCATGCATGCATGGTATCAAAAATTGAGTAGGCATTTTCTAATCTAGATGACATATTATATGCATGATTATAATATCAAATTATCAACCATAAAAAAAAAAAATTGAGACGTAGGCCGGGTTGCATTGGATATTACATAACCAAGAAAAATAAAATATACTACCCAAAAATAAGAAAATCCTAGAACTAGACTACCATAGACCTAGTCTTGAAAAAATTCTTCATTCATTAGGATTGACCGCCATATGGTGGAAACCCTTTTGAGGTAGGGTCGGCACACGGGCTATGGGCCCGGGTGGTGACTCTTGGTTCTCCTCCTTTGATCTCCATCAAATGAATATTACATCATGTAAATTCCTATGCCCTTACAAGAAGGGTTTACATTGATTTTGATCTAATCAAAATTAAAAGAATAAAATTCTAATGCAACCATATAATTAACGACCTATTTCTCATATACCATACATCCATCTCATGTAACAAAATCATCATACATCAACATGCAATAAAATGCCTACTCACATGACATACATATAAAACATGATTACAATAATCATGTTTTATTAAAACAACAAAATCCTCATATTATAACCTAGGCTCTGGTACCATTTGTAGGTTGCCATCGCATGGCGCAGCGGAAAGTGGTGGGTGTAACAATCAAAATTTTTACACCCATATCAGAGTTTAGGAATCGATATGGTTTTGTTATTTTAATACATAGTATAAAAGAAAACTATAAACAAAGAAATGTGATGATATACCTTTCTTGTAGTTTTCTTCTATTCTGATGAAGAGGATGATTCTCTTTCAACGGCTATGAAACCACGATCTTCCTCACCAAGCCTCAACACCAATGAACAGGAGAGTGGGCTCCTAATAGTCACAATCCTATTGTTTCTATCACACTATTTTCTTGGGAAATCTTGCTATAGGTCTCAACTCATGAGATAGCAAGAGGATGGAGATTAGAGAAGAAGGAAAAACACTTTTTCACGTTAAAACTAATTCACCTTGCCTGAGAAAAAATATTTTGCGTTAAAAACTTAAACACCAATCGGCCCTACATGCAAAATAACGTGTACCACCTTTTAAAAAAATTTTCTTCTTTTGTTTTTTCATTTACACGCATAGGAGAAAAATTTCCTTTGATAAAATTGGCCAATTAATACAATATTAATTCCCATATATTTTCAAATAGAAAAAACAATTTTCTCTTAAAAGGAAACTCAAAAAACACGGTAAAGGAGTTGGTGAGAGTTTTCTCTGTTAAATGAATTTAACGTGTAGGAAAAAATTTCCATTTAGGTTTTAAACTATTTAAAACCATGCAAATCATAACACTTAAATAGGAAAAATCCCTTCTCCTCATCATAGGGATTACACGCATATAGCCCCTTTTTAATGTGTAATATTTTTCCTATTATAGTGAAATATATCTCCATCATCTTTATTTTAATTACAAATAGTTAATTCCATATATTTAAATTTGGAAACAAAATATTCTTAATTTTTTGAGTTCTACACGCATAGGAAAGAAAAACTTCCTTTCTTATCTTTATAAGTAACGTGTAAAACTTGTATCAAAAACTATTAAAAAAATTTCCTATTTTGTTTTAACCAAATATGCTTAATAATCTAATTATTAAATAATGGAATTAATATAATTTGTAAATCATGATTTCCCAAATAAAATCAACATAAAATAATCTCATTTATTTTATGTTAGTATGCGTGTAACACAGAGAAAAAATCTCTGTGTTACACGCCTAGTACAATGTAGTCAAATACACTGTATATTATCCCTTTTAAATAATCTTATTATTTAAAATAGCAATAATGAGAATAATAACATTTATTATTTATAATATGACACATAAAACAATTAAATGTGTAACATTAATATTAGTGTGACATAATAAATTAGAATTCAATAATTCTAAATTAATTATTAATACAAGAAAATGACTATGTATCATGTTCAATACAATGTTAATAGAGGTGGTTCGGGGACCTTGGACTTGTAATTTTAAGCTCCAATAAATTTGATAATTAATTAAACTCTTTAACTATATTATCGAATTTATTAGTTCCAGTGTTATTCCACTAAAAAACTGGAACTGCACTCTTAAAAGTTACAGTATAAATTTACTCAAAGTAATCATAACGTTTGTCCATTCGATCATTACATATAGATTAATCCTCCATAAATGATTCGTGAATAGAGTTTGGCTTATCATCCGTTATCCTCTCTATTTACTTCTTTATCCTTAAGTTCCCATGATTTTCTAATGAACAACAAATTCATGATCGAATCATAAATTGATCGCTCTATCGTTCAAGTACCAAATCATTACTCAAGGGAATCATTTCTCTAACTTCCGTTAGGAAGGAATGGATTCCATATTGTTAATTAATATTCCCAGCTGTCTATATTCTCATGCCTCCAACATATAAGGATTTGGTCTAGTATAAATTGAGACGTTACCGAATACATCAAGAGTCATAAAAATATAAACAGGAGTCTATTAATTACTCAGGATTAAGATCATTCCATATATGATCATTAGTTGATAAATTTGAGTATTCTGTTCTATAACGGATGTTATCGAATATTCAAATTTATCTGGTCCAGTCCTATATAATCTCAATTATATATAGTACCTCCATTTGATGTCACTACATAAACAGTCCGGATNATACAAGCAAATAAAAAATCAAATATATTTATTTATTAGCAAGTCATTGTTTACATTTTGCTCTTAGGGCAAAAACACCAACAATACTAAGTCAGCCCATTTTCTACCGATTAAAGTAACTTATAGCTTGGATCAGTTGGCTGGGTTTTACGTTCAGGAAATTATCAGACTACATGGTGTTCCAAAGGTTATCATTTCTAACCGAGATTTTAGATTCACTTTAAAATTTTGGAAGAGGGTTCAGGAGGCTATGGGTACAAAACTGGCATTCAGTACAACTTTTTATCCTCAAACAGATGGACAATCAGGGAGAAGACTCTTGAGGATATGCTTAGAGCTTGTGTGTTAGATTTTCATGGGTTTTGGAGCAAGTACTTACCACTAATAGAATTTACCTATAACAATAGTTATCAAGCTTCAATTGAAATGCCTTTATATGAAGCATTGTATGGAAGAAAATGTAGGTCTCCAATTCATTGGGATGAGATGGGAGAAAGGAAATTTCTTGGTCCAGAATTGGTAAGAGAAACAACTGAAGCAGTAGAAAAGATTCGTAAAAGATTATTAGCTATTCTGAATAGACAGAAATACTATGCTGATCCTAGAAGGAGAGAAGTCACATTTAATGTTGGGGACAAAGTGTTTTTGAAGGTTGCTCCTATGAAAAGAATCATGAGTTTTGGGAAGAAAGGGAAGCTTAGTCCTAGATATATAGGCCCATTTGAGGTACTTGACAAAGTTGGATATGTTGCACCTAGACTTGCCTTGCCACCCTCACTGTCGAACGTACATAATATTTTTCATGTCTCTATGTTAAGGAGATATATTCCAAACCCACCACATGTTTTGAGCTTTGAGCCGTTAGAGTTGAGCCAAGATGTGAGCTATGAAGAATAACAAGTGGAGATTTTGGATAGAAAAGAAAAGGAGCTTAGAAATAAGAAGATCCCTTTGGTCAAAGTACTATGGAGGAACTATGAAGTAGAAGAGGCCACATGGGAAAGAGAAGAAGAGATGAAAATTAAGTATCCTCACCTATTTCGGTAAGCAAATTTTGAGGACGAAATTTAACAAGGAGGGAAAGATTGTGATGCCTAAGATTCTTACATGCATAATAAGCTAATAATAAACATGTTCATATTGCATAATAGACATATCATGAAACTAGTTTCAATTTCATGGTAAATTGCTTAAGCTGACTGTTAAATGCCTTCGATATGTATTATTGTACTAATATTTATTGAAGTACTCTCATGCAGTGTAAAGGCTCAGTACCCTCAAAAAGAGAGCTTGGTGTGTGAAAGGAACAAAGAATACATTCATGAATAGTAAAACTATGTGCACATATATTAAAATCATGTCTGTTGATAACTTGGTCAAATAGTAATTTTTCAGTAAAACGCATTTTTCACGCTTTTCGGAGCCAAATTCACTGTATTTTTAACACGTCAAATAGCTTTAATTTAATGTTTAGGACTCATTTATAGCATTTTATTTGTCGACCCAAGGTAAGCACGAGGTGGCAGTCACTGTACTAAATTGGTGTTTAGTTGGACTAAGGTAGCTTAGATTCAGCTTAATCGCGTAATGTTAATTTTGTGCATTCAAATAATTAGGCATTGATACTTTGTTTATATTATTAATTGGAGTCTAATTGACTTATTTTTATATTTAATGATTGGTCATAGGGCTAGGTTCCACCAGATTACAATAAGATTGGCCATATGGGATTATAGGTCAAAGTATGACTAGTTTTCATCTTCTAAGCTAGGTTTCACCATTTTGGTCTATACTTGGGTGTATAGGATGGACCAACAACATAATAAGTATGCTAAGGATATTTTAGAGCTGGACACATGGAAAGTAAGGCGCAAAATTCCCGAACTACCCCTTAGAACTTAAGTTATGCCATTTCTTAGTAATTAAGTATCACTTTTTGACCAAATCTGGTCATTTTCTTCTCCTTTCTCTCTAGCCACGACCTGAAACTCTCTCACTCATTTTTAGACTTCTCTCAGCTCCCCTTAACCATTTCCAAGAGTTTACAAGTGGTAGAACTCAATTTGGAGCTCAAGAAAGCAAAGATAGGTCCAAACTAGTCAAGGTAATTCTACTAGTTCTCCTTCCTAGGTTTTGTTTTCTTATTTCAATTATCCACTTGATACCACTTAAATAATGATTCCTCTAGGTCCTCTTAAGTCCTAAGATCAATTTCAAAGCTTTGGAAATCAGTTTTGTGGAAGTAGAAGGCAAGAGCTTCAACAAAAGTTCAAACTAGTCAAGGTGAGCTTTTTATAGAATTTAGAATTGGTAATTTATTTCTTTTACTTTAGCTCTTAAATTAAAACTTTTATTTGATGAATGGAGGTCCTAGGAAACCTTATATATTGCTGGAAGAATAGAATTTAAGTAGAGGATTAAAGTTAGACTTAAAGCCCTAAAGTGTGCTAGTTATAGATTTATGTGTTTCATGTGTTTTAGATTACATTTTTCTATTTGTAATCTGATTTTCTAAACTTGGAGTGTATATTTTATGGATCCTATTATTTATTTTACTCATTTGGTGGCTGGTTATAATGACACACAAGTGTAAAATTAGTTTTAAACTTTGTCCAATTGAAAGGAATTCAAGTATACTTAGGTTGCTCTAAATGATCCTCTTTGAGTTGTATATGTGGGAATTGGATTATTGATTGTTATTACAGGTCTTAAACCATGATTTTAATCATGTGGGGATATCCTAAAAATAGGAGAGGTGCTGTCCAATTATTTTTAAAATCAAATGGTACCATTTAGAAGCAAATGGACTAGTTTTTATGAAAGTAGGTGACATTTTGGTTTATTTTGTGATTAGGCTTCCTTATTTTGTAAAAGTTGTGATTCGTTCTTGTGCTTGTTTTCTTTAAACATTTTACATTGTAGTCATCATCTTAGTGCTAAAGTTGACATCAGGTCTTCCACACACCTTGTTACAGATGATACTGACCCTTTCCACTCTCTTTTCTACTGGACAAAAAGTAAGTAAAGATTTATTTTAACTGCATCACAAGAACATTAGTAGATACAAGATATTTTCCTACATGCTTATGTGTATGATTTTAAGTATATATTATTTATATGGTTAATGTTTTGTTCATGAAAGATATAAGCATGACATGATCAGTTAAGCATGATTTTCAAAGAAGTGAAGTTTTCCATACATTGGATTTAAAGTAGTACCATTGTACTGATTTTACGAGATATATTTTAAGTACATTGTTTAGTCTGTCTACATTGGGTGAGTATGATTTGCACAGGCATCCTTCCCGTATAGGCGGGCACGGCTTACGACTGTCGGGACTGAACATTGTACTATAAGATTTATTAGGTACATTACCTAGTCGGTCTGCGTTGGGTAGGTATGGTTCGCATTGGCCATGTGTTTCCTTCCCGCATAGGTGGGCACAGCTTACCGACTGTCGCGACTTTGCAGTGTACTCAAGGGCCCTATAAAGATATATTTTCTAAGAAAAGTGCATCAAAATGAAAAGTTATGAAAGAAAGAGTACAATGGGAATTTCAATAAAGTTTATGCATAAAACACGTTTACGAGCATGCATGATCTTTACTTACTGAGTATTAGCTCATTTAGTTCCTGTGATACAAGTGAGGAGATATATGATGTATAGAGTTGCTGGTTGGTTAGCACGCTTTCTTGTCGCCATGATCATACAGATGTAGACGAACTTGACTTGTGGGCGGTGTTTTCTTTGTATTTTATTATTCTGGTGTGTTATAAATATTACTGCTGATGGCAAGATAAACTGATAAGGAGTTTTTGGTTATATATTTTATAAAGAAACTTTCAAAAAGTAATGCCACGCGGTTTCTTTTGTTTTAAAGCTTGAAAAGTTTAAATTTGGCCCACCTTTTTGCAAAACTAAAAATATGGTTTATAAAAGAATAATACTTCCTAGTTTGACCTATATAGTTAGATGGTTAAGCTAGGAGATGTTACACTTTGTTCTTGCTTTCATTTCTTACTTTGTTATTTCTATATTGCTCATTAGTTTCAAGTTATTTTAGTTAATTTTTTATAATTCATTTGGATAAATTGAAAACTATGCTAAGTTAGTATTTAACAGTTATTAATCACATTTCTCTGTGGATGATACTCTTACTCCTTACTCCTATATTACTTGTTGACTTATGCTCTTGCAGTTAGTCTTTAATTAGAAAATTAGGCAACAGTAATCCAACGAGAATGCACATCACAAGTTCATCGTTCTCCACATAGTAACCACCTAGGGCCAAAGAATCAATAAAGCTTTCCATCTTAGCAAAGTATTCAATAATAGACATGGAGCCCTTCTTAGTGGTTTGGAGCTGAAACTTCAATTAAAGCATACAAGCACGAGATCGAGATACAAAAAAAGTTTCGAGAAGCTGCCAAACCTCATAGGTCATCTTGTAGTGAGGAACTTGACTGAGCAGAGAAGATGAAATCGACGAGAGAAGGCAGCTGAGCAAGAGTTGATCCTCTCTATTCCAATAAGTAAATTCAGAATTCATAGTATCAGAGATGCCTCTATGGCCATCTAGAACCTCGATGAACTCTGGTGGACACAACTTCATTCCGAACACATAGTCGGCGAGATCATGACCACAAAGAGCAGGGATCACTTGAGAGCGCCAAATGTAATAGTTGGTGCGATCAAGTTTGACAGAGATAACTGAATTGAGAACACTGTTTAATGGTGAGCACGGATTAGTTTTCTAGAGAGTAGTAAGAGTGGAGCTGGAACTTGCAGATGAAGAGCTCAAGGAAGCCATGGATGGTACGAATCAAAGCTCTGATATCATATGAGAGTTTGGATAAAAATGAATTGAACAGAGTAAATTGAAGAGAAATGTAGCTCTCAGACTTAGAAATTATGAGGCCAAGACAATTGTATTTATAACCAATCTATTACAAAGATATTTTGTACAACTAATCTCCCAATAAGATGAACTAAAAGCTCGAAGATTATCAACTAATACAATGCTGTTATAATAGCTCTTTAGCAAACTAATCAACTAGACTCTTTTAGAAGCTATTGACCAGACCGATGAGCTGGCTTGATGACTTGTATACAATTTTGCTTTAACAATTATTAGCTCTTATCAATTTCTTATTTTCTTTTTATATGTAATTTGACACTAGTTATATATTTACTAGCTAGTTGTATGTAATAATCTTAACTAGTGTGTGTATATATAGATGGTATCTGAGGGTGTTTTGTAGCATATAAATACAAGTGTCGCAGTTGATATAGTTCCCTTTGGACAAAAATAGGAAATATATGTCTTGTTTGACATAAATCTTTACACAAATTAGTAACCAAAAGTAATAGCATGTACTAAAATTACATTTTACATAATTAATTTAATTAGACACTAATTAGTCAGTTAGTATTACTTCATTACTCATACACAATAAATGTTCTTTATGTCTTTTAATCATGTCCATATGCACAAAATTATACATTTATGCTAGCTATTATATTTTATTATTTTATGTTGATCGGGACGACTACATCTTTACTCATGTATATATTAAAACGAAATTTGATTTTTTATGATAATTTTTCAAAAAAAAATTATCCTAGATTTTAATTAGAAAAATACCACTTTTAAAAATATTAAGAACTATTTTTTATAAATTGATGAGATACTTGAAGTAACCAATCTAGTTACCTTAGGTAATTTGACAATTTACCTAATGTAACTAAATTGGTTACTCCAAGTAACCCAATTGGTTACCTCGAAAAATACCAATATTGATGATAAAGTGGTATTTTTCTAAATATTAACTAAAAATACTATTTTTCTAAAACACTAAAAAGTGATATGTTTCTAAATCAATCCGGAATTTTTTGGCTCATCTGGAATTTTTCAATTTTGGTACTTTGGGCTTGGAATTTGAAAGAAGCTCATATATTAATCTCACTTCTAAGCAGATGGGCTTTTGTCATGGGTCCGGACTTGAGAAATCGATGGAGTTGGACTAGAGTTGCTTCCAAATTAATAGCATTGCCACTTTTTGGTGTTTAAGAGATTTCTTTTGGGCTTTTTAGCCAAATGGCCAAATTTTGGATCATTGTTTGAAAAATAGTAGTTTTTCATATCCAAATTTTGAAAACTATTTGAAAAATAGTTTTTTTTATATTTAATAGATCAAAATATATTAATTTATTTTGTCTAAAATTATTTATTCTTAAAAAATTTATTTATTTTGTATAAAATGGATTTATTCTTTAAAAAATAGATCAACTTAAAAACAATCATTTATCAAAATAAAATTATAAAACAGCTATTTATTAAATAGGTGTAGAAAAAACGGACATTTTTAAATTGATCTAAAAAAAGAAGACATTTCTTATAAATACTTTTTTCTGGGGAAAAAAAAAAAGAAAAAAAAAAGTTTAATGGTTAAAGGTTGGCGTATCCATTTAACCCCAGGCCTTTTCGGAAGACCCGTACGCCAGAACAATTTACCCTGCTTACATAGGGTTTTGGTCAGAAGTCCAAAGCTTTATCATCCCACCTGTTACTTCAATGGTTGGTGTTTAAGAGACTTGAGTTCTGGGAATATATTTTTTTCTCTAACTAATCCATAATATTGATTGTTCGAATGATATTTTCTTTTATCTATAATCAATATGGTGAAGTTGTTTTGGAAGGTCAAGACTGGAGATTATAATTATTATTGAAATTAGTATGAAACTTTTGCAGAGAAAAGTTTTCAAATTTGACAATTGGTGGAGGCAGACTGTTGGGTTAATTTATCTGTACTGTCTCATTCTTAAATGCTTCTCTGAACATAAAAGTGGCACAGCTCCAAGCTCCAATGTCTTTCTCCTTTGCCTCAAAATAACATATGATGAGACTGGAAACATAGTCGAATATGTGTCAGCTGGTTCATTAATTATTTGTTGGTTAGTTGTTAAGTTTAGCCTGGAGTGACAACTAGTATCAATTGGGCAAAAATTCTTGCCTAATGATTTGAATGACGTGGGACACAAGCTAATGCTGCTAATCAGTACAGAGTTACATATTACAATAACTGGATAAAGGGTTTTTTTTTTTTTTCCCTTTGGAAATTTATTCTAAAAGTGGAAGTATATCAACACTTAATCAAACTAGCTAGATTGTGCCCGAAAAGGACCTTTACTAGTATACTACTAACTAGATAAGGATCTTGAACGAGAAAAGCTTTGAACAAGTACAAAGCTACCAAAAAAAAAGTACAAAGCTAAGCTTATACAATGTAAATTTTAAACCTAGTTGAGATGGTAGCCATTGTACATTGTTTTAAGTCTGTAAATTCACCCCTTTACTCAAAACAAGAAAATTACAAATTGCTATGCTTAGAGGGCAAGGGTTACTTTTTTCAAGTACTAAATTGACAAATTAAGTTGCTATTATTTGACCATCAATATTAGCATGAATGACAAATAAGATTACTTTGTTAGTAAATTGCTTCTTTCTTAATTAAATAAAAAAAACAAAACAAAGGGAAAGGATAAGACAACAAAAGTCTTTATCAGCCAATGCAAACTTCAGTCTTCAACCAACAAAACTCCCAAGGGAGAAAGAACAGGTTCCCCGAGTGAGGCAAGAAAATTTAATTTGCTTGTTAATTAATTAAGCTGTTAATTTTTATCGAATTTTCGGGTTATATGGGTCAATGAAGTGTTAAAATCTCGATCGATTAAGTGAAGGCAGATAAATACAATTGTATCATGTCTTGGTCTGGTCGTATTTATTAACGTAATCATTGTGATTAGGAACTTGATTAGTAGTGTGAGATTCCTTTTTGTTTGGTAAGGGTAGTACCGACAGCCTATAGTCTATAATAAGGAGAACAAGACTAAAAGAGAGCACATTTTATTAGTCAATTATACACTGATTAAATGCTAATTATGCCTCCTTAGTATCTGAAAATTGGTAAGACTCTCGGGTTTTAATTGGTTATGTAGGACAGGACAGTAGTTTTATTAATCTTTAAATTGGATAAGCTTTTACTCCACAGGAAGAAAAATTACAAATTACAATAAAGAGATGACTGATCGTTAATAGCAATATTATGTAAACTAATCCAAGAGAATAATTTATACGCATTTTAACTACTCTTTCTGAACAAGTTAGTGATCAACTAAACCACGTATCTTGTTTTGGTACTTTTTTTAAGGGTTTTATAATTAGTTATACATACTCAATTATATTAGTCATTGTTTAGCGATTATATTATTTGTAGCTTAATTATTTGGAGAGTGCATTATTCATGATTAGTTGTTTACAGATTGTCTTCTTATATTTAATCAAGAATAAAGAGACCATAACAAAAGAAGTTATAAAGCATTATAGGTGAAACGATAATGAAAGTGAAAGGGAATTGTTTTAATATTTTTCCTACGTGTAATAATGTGGTAAGTATATAAAGCATGCTTTGTCTTTATAATGACTAATTAAGTCCAAGCTGTGGTTAGAGAAGTGGTCCATTCGAGCACGAGTGACTCTCTTGTTTTCTAGTTGACTTTGGCAATTAAGCAGTTGTTTTCTTTCCGAAAGGATGGAAATTTGATGAATTTCTTTGATCAAATTATTTCTTGACCAAATATTGATGCGATATTTTCTTATATTATAGTAGTGTGATGATCACAAGTTAAATATGGCTTAATAAATTATTAATTAATGTGATAATGCCATGAAAAGATGATATCTACGGGACCCCAGATACATAGCACTAATTGGCTGCGGTTTTAATTTGGAATTCACTGTTCAATCACCTACCTCTAATTATTATTAATTTATAAATAAATAAAAAAACTGTTCACAGCTTTTTTTTTAATAAAAATGATAATTACATAGTATTTTTTATTCAAAAAATTGCTTTGAAATCTGTAAGTTTGGCATAAATGTGGGATTCTCAATATGTATTATTTACCAAATCTCATATAAGCATTTTTTATTTCAAACTATAATTGTTCTTTAAGTTGTAACATGTACATTTTATCAAGTATTGCAAACTCCGATCATTTATCTATTTAATTGAACAAAAACAAATCACTTGCCAAATATTTTCAGGAAAAATGAAAAACGCATGCAAATATATATAGAAAAGAAATAAAAGCTAAAAATCTAATGCATCTTATATATACTAAATATATGGCAGACAGAATTGAACGTAATTTTTATAACCTAAATATGTGATAATGAGAAGGCAAAGTTTTCAGGGTTATTTATTCATTTTGTGGTGATAACACAATCACACACACCCAGTATTTACTCAAGGCAATTCCAAGCTTTAATTTTGTATTTCCCACCAAACCCCAAGCCTTTGGGACCTTGGGTCCATTCCAAACCCAAAAGGAAGGAGGAAAAGAATAAAGAAAAGAAAAAATTTTTAATATCAGTCTTAAACTTACAAGATCTTCTTAATGTTTTGTCCCTAAACTCAACTACTTATGTCTATCTAATTTAAAGTTGTTGATAACAATGGTTCATGTGAGCTTTTCATGGATTTTTTTTTCAAAATCCAGAGATTGGAATGAATTATATATATATATAATATAATATATATAGACCACGGATATAATCCTTTTGACGGGACCAGTTCCGTTCATATTTTGACCAACACGGGTCATGTTTTAACCAACACCATATTAGTCAAATATGATATATATTGGCCAAAACATGAACGGGACCGGTCCCTTTGAGGAGACTACATCCATGTCCATATATATATTTATCAAAGTTGAGATACTATGACTGATAATTTTATGTGAAGTATAAAGTAATTATATAGGGAAAAAAGAAAGAAAAATAAAAAATGAAATCCATCGTTTATACTCTTTGTTTTTTCTTTCAAAGGTCATCGTTCACATTCAAATAATGAGCAGAAATAAATAGCTGGAAATATATATATATATGTAGGGCACCAATCTAGTAAGTATTTTTTTTTTGTTAAACTATGTATAGGTATCATTTTGGCCAATGAAAATTTATCATACACTTTTTTTTATATTAGAAAGTAAGAGAGAGAAAAAATATTAATAATGTACGCCTTTTTATGTATTTTATTATAATTATTAGATCACCGTTAGATGATAATGATGTAATAACTAAAAAAGAATATAGATTAAAAAAAAATAGCTACTGAATTTGGCAATCATATATATATTGGCAGGAATTATAACGGTAGAAAGGCGAGTAATGGATAGGAATATATATGATATGAATATAATATCGGGTCCACACCACTCAAGAGGCCAACTCCTCCTCCACTTCCGACAAGACAACGATAAGCAAAGAAAGAAGAGAGGAGCGTGCAACTGTAAGCAGGACACGCCACGTGTCCCATCCCTAAAGGCCGCAATACGCGTCGCGTAGCTTAGAAATAAACAAATCCATTTTTTATTTTCTTTTTTTCAAAAAAAAAAAAAACCCCTTAAACATTCTCTCTCTCTCCTCCGCGGTAAAATCGGGTCGGTCCCCAAAAAAGACTCCATTGAAGAAGCTATATAGATTAGATCTTAGGCAGCGCCTCCTTTTCTGGTTTGGTCGTCTTCTTCTTCTTCTTCTTCTTCTTCAAATTTCAAATTAGCTCCACTCTTAGACTTACTCCCAACTCCATTTCTCCCTCCGATCCTTCGATTTCCTCATTTTCAGCTCCAGTAATAAAATAAACCCATATATATACAATATACATATATACATATATACATATAGTTCTGAAACTATCCGATTGCGATTGGATCATGTAGTACAGGGGAAGCACTACAATCTTGATTAGGAGCAATGGCATCGATCCGGAGAACTCTATCGCCGGCCTACCACGACCGCCCCTACCAGAACGGCGCCGCCAGTACCCTCGGGGGGGTCTCATCTCCGTCTCATAAGCTCCTCTCCAGCTCCAAGTACTCGTCCTCGCTTCCCTCCGCCGTCGCCGCCTTCGCCGTCAATTTCCGCCGGAAGGGACCCCAGGGGTTGAGGAAGGCGTTCGTGAGGTGGGGGGTTTTCTTCTTGGTAGGGTTCTTGCTCGGAATGCTGCCCTTGGGTCACGTCGACGACATTCGCCCTGCCCGGGACTTCTCCTTCGACATCAAGCCGCCGCACGTGAACGTGCAACTCGAAGAGGAAGGAGGCGGTGGTGGTGGTGGTGGTGGTGGCGATCGGGGTGTGAAGCAGGAGCAGGACGTGGTGGTGGACGTGAGGCTGGGCATCGACGAGGCGGCGCGGGCAGAATCGGGCGATGGGCTCCTCGTGTTTGTGCCGAGGAAGCAGATAATTGTGGTGACACCGACGTACAATAGGCCGTTGCAAGCCTATTTCTTGAATAGGCTGGGGCAAGTGCTGAGGTTGGTGCCTCCGCCGCTGCTCTGGGTGGTGGTGGAGATGAATTCGGCTTCGATGGAGACGGCGGAGGTTTTGAGGAAGACGGGTGTTATGTACAGGCATCTGGTTTGTGCCAAGAATTCGACGGAAGTTAAGGACCGAGGTGTGCATCAGAGGAACACTGCTTTGGAGCATATTGAGCATCACAGGCTTGATGGCATTGTCTATTTTGCTGATGATGACAATATATATTCGCTTGAGTTGTTCTACAGCTTGAGAAACATTAGGTATATATCTCACTCTCTTTCGAATTATGATACATGTTTTCGTTAATTTTGGCAAGTTTTGGTGTCTTTGTTCATTTTGTTTAGTTATAAGATATCTTAGAACTGTCTCCATTACGAATTCCCTAATGCCTGCTAATTTTTGTGCTCCAAAAATTCGAAATTTTGTCTAAAGATTGTAGTTAGCTTTGGAAATGATTAAATCTGATTTCGTTTCATTTTTTTTTTTTTTTTTGGATGTCTGTTCTTTGTTTTCGTTACTTGTAGTTTCTCTTGAGTATTATTACTGGACCATTTTTCTTTGCAATTCACTGCAGATTTTTGGTTTGTTTTTTTTACGTTGTGAGAAGTGATTGCATGAATAGCCTCTTTGTTCTGTAAATACCTCTTTGTTCTGTAAATACCCCTTTGGACCATTGAAGTCTTCTTTCCTTCAGTCTCTTTATCAGACATATGGCCTATGGAGTTATAATTTGCTGTGTAAATTCTAAGGTTCTGTTACTTCCTTCTTCTTGCTTACATTGTTCATTCTCATTTTGGCCTTTTTCTTTTCTTCCTTTATGGGGAGAAGAGACAAGCTCCGCAGGAAGAGAGAGAAAGAGAGAGCGAGATGTTAAGAAGTGAGAAATCTCTACAGAGTTGATCCTTCATATTATTCTTGTAAAGGACAATAAAGAACCCAAAAAAAAAATATATTGATCACCTGAATGCCTCTATTTGATAGTGGAGACAGCCATAATTACCAAGTCAATTTCTGCCTGTTTAATGTCTTATCAGCAATTGATTAGTGATCAAGGACTTTTGTAATTGCAAACCACTATCACTATCAATTACGTATGCTATCTACGAAACGTATCGTATTGCAAATGTTTATCTTGATCTATTTGTTTTATAGCCGTTTTGGCACTTGGCCTGTTGCAATGCTTGCACAAAGCAAAAACAAAGCCATATTGGAAGGTCCAGTGTGCAATGGAAGTCAAGTAGCTGGATGGCACACTAACGAGAAAAGTAAGAGGCTACGAAGGTTTCACGTTGATATGTCAGGATTTGCTTTCAACAGCACAATTTTGTGGGATCCAAAGAGATGGCGACGCCCCACATCAATTCCTATTCGACAGTTAGACACAGTGAAGGAGGGTTTCCAAGTATGATTAATATCATTGCAATCTTTGTAGTGTTCTGTAATTGTCTTCTTCAAGTTGCTACATATTATCAAGCTGCCATTTTCTGTACAACTCGTTGACATTTTGCTTACTTCGTAGGAGACCACTTTTATAGAGCAACTGGTGGAGGATGAAAGTCAAATGGAAGGTATACCTTTGGGCTGTTCAAGGATAATGAATTGGCATCTTCATTTGGAAGTTCATGGTCACTTTTATCCTAGAGGATGGCTGCTCCAGAAGAACCTTGATATTGCTTTCCCTCTTAAGTGATTGAACATCAATCTAGCAGTTTTGATACCTGTAGCTTAAGAGAGGTATGATTTTGCTGTTATGAGATGTGCTTTAATTCTTTATCCTAATCTTTTGTGTCACAAATGATGGATAGATGCACCTCACCTGGAGTTTGGGGGTGGGGGTGGGGGAGTGAAAAAACGAGGACTCTTTCTCCATTTGATCTAGACATTTATGGAAATTTCTTTTTGGGGTTTGTGGAGGTGTTTCTGTACATAGCAAAACTTGCTGCTTAAATTTGTGGTTCATCTTCTTTTTAGGCATTTTAAGGTCAATGTATTTAGCAAAATTAACTTTTACGTTGAAAGGAAACATCCTAATCAGTGAAACTTTCTTGACAGATAAAATCTCATCTCGTTGGTTTGTCCCTTAATAGATCTGGGCATCAGTCATCCACGACCAAACATTAAGCAGCATCTACATGGGCACAACTTGCAATGACAGAGAAACAGAAGATTTTAGATTTTTTTTTCTTATTCTTTTACAAAAACGAGATCGTTTTTGTTGTAGATTTCCGGTGCTTGTTTTACAGTCTTCACTTGCTTGATTGACAAAAAAACCAGTTACCATTACCATCCTTATCCCTCGGAAATTGCATGGGGTAAGTTTGTTGAGGATTCATACTATTTGTGATATAGAGTATGGACCTTGTATTGACATCAAGAGCAACTTGTCCCAAATAGTTCAAATTTTCTAGATGAGTCTGTTTTTTTGCAACACACGCTTCGTTTCAGAGTATAGTTGGGGCAGTTTTATAACATTGACATTTGCTCATCAGACACGCACATTGCCTACTCCATCCTGTAAAAGTAAGAATTGAAGGAACTTGAGACTGCAGTGCACATTTAAATTTTCTCCCCATTAGTATATTAAGTGTTAACTTGGCATTTTTCTTTTTGTTAAATGGCTAAATCTTCCCTCGTTTGTATATTTACTTGTACTTTTTCTTTTGTTATGTGACTAAATTCTAGTCCAGAACGACATTGTACGAAGTCGAGTCTGCATTAGGAAATAAAAGCAGCAAGACGCTGCCGGCTCTTTGTTTTCCCAAGTTTCCCCGTGTGTAGGGGGCGAATCATGTGCTTCTGCTTTCTTTGGTGAAGCAAAAACATGCGTAGACTGTATTATAATAATTGGGGAAATTTAGTGCACAATCCTACTAAACCGAGCTCCCTTGAAGAAGGCTAGCTGTAATGCCTAGCTGGGATTCCTTGGTCACGTTGTCATGGAAATAGTCAATTTTCTCGGCTACTATGGGAGACGATTAATATTTTCAGTACAAGGTAGATGTATTAAGGCTCTAAATTTTAAGAAACATCGAGGTGAAAAGCGCACAATTTTTTTTTCTATTTTGGAAGGGAAAAAAGAGCACAAAGTTTGAAACGTGGACAATTGTTAAGAAATATCAAAATCACAACTTTATCGATTTCGTATGAAGAATATCATTTAAAACTTCCATACGTATCACTTTACATCGGTGCCCCTTATTGTATGTGGAAGAGAAAACTGTGTTTAGCATGAAAACTTGGGCTGGGAAAGGACATCAGGATCTTCCAGTATGGTCATCACGAAGACAGCACAGAAGAATGTCATAAGAGATTATAACAATATTACAGAATGGGTCGATATCAGCTTATAGTTTCAAGTGGCTGACAAGCCAAAATGAAACCAGTAAATTGAACCCACCCCGCATTCGGCAGGAAGTAAACCAATCAAAATTTGAGAGAATAGATACAGAATCAAAAAGACGATACAACTATGATACATTCCCGAGAGCAGCTGATACTGCAGAAGAATAGGAAACTGGGGCGGATCTCTCTTGGATGGAAATTGATTGATCAAAAGGCAACTCCATCTGCTTGCGGGGCCGAATACATTCATTAGGTTTCCACCTTTCAGCAGTCAAGACATCCCAGCTGACCAAGTGGCTTCCTTTCCCCAGAGAGTAAATTAATTCTAATTATCGGATGCCACGCTAATTGAACTATATACAGCTGATAAATTCCAGATCTACAAAGGTTAATCGTCATGATGGTGTTGCTCCACGAACCGATGAACTTGCATCTGAAGAGTTAAAAGATGAGGAACGGTGTGGTTGTTGCTGCATATGCCTTTCATTTGCAAGACCCAGAACTGCAAGTGTTGATCTGCCAAGAATACGCAGCAAGTTAAATGGACATAAACACCTGAACGGGTTAGAAGAAACAACTCTCATAATTTCCCAGCAAAAAAAAACACTCAATTATAACTGTGGCCTTTCAAATTTTATACGTGTCAATAAATCTGTTAAAAGATGATACCAAGTACATGCCGAGAACAAAGATCACAAACTGTCTTACATGAACTAATTGTTTCTTATATATAGGATATAGTGAACAAATTGTCAGGAAATCATATAATTAAAATTTTCGCAGATAAAAGTAAATGCCCCACGTCCTTTCTAGCTAAGAGCCTTAAGAGGTTCGCTATACTTGGGAACAAAGCGTACAAAATCAAGTACATGAAAGTGTACCTAGGTAGTGAACTTGTTAAACTTGGCTGACTAGCAAATGCAGCAAGGGAACTTCTGAGGTTTGCATGCTTGTTTAAAGCACTTTCTAGCTGTAGTGGTGGTAACTGAAAGCAGCAAGTAGAAAAGAAACATCAAACTGAATATATCCAGAAAGGCAATAGCAAGATCACCATATAACAAAAAATTTCCTACCTGCAATAAGACGTGGAAAGAATGTGGTTGTGTTTGAGACACACATTTCAAGAAGCCAACCCAAAGTTTTGGCATTTTCCAGACCTGTAGAAAGAAGATGGACAGCGATCAGTTTGTCCCCATATAAATGCCAAAAAGCAATACTCACACAACTGCCTCAAAAATCATGATATAAAACCAGCAACAAACTTGAGATAAAGCTTCATTTTTAACTTGAGAATGTGTACCTGTTTGCTCACAAGTTTGGAAAGTATCTCCATCACAAAATCAACCTGGATAAAGCACAAATAGTCATTTTGTCATCACTACCATTCCAATCTATAATATCTCATTTTTGCTGTAAATCTATGTCATATACACATGTATCAAATGAGAAGTGTGGAGTCATTCCCTACGGAGAACTATAAAGGATTATAATAAAAAGGAAAAAGAATACGTGCTTAAGAAAAATCTATTTTCACTAGACTAAGTCATGACACCAGCAGGCCAAATACACAAAGAAACCGATCCATGAAATACAGCCGGTGCAACATATAGCAACTCTGAAATCATAACAGGAGTCGAGATTTAAATGTAGCAGCAATAACAACAACAACAACGAAAGGGATAGAACATACCAGTGAGGGAAAAGCATCAATTGACTGAATTACTGTTCTCATAAAGAGAAGAGGCAGCGGAATCTGGTCAACCTGAAAATAAAATAATTACTAACAGCCAAAAATGAAATTAAAGGGGAAAAAAAAGAAGAGATCTTGTATCATGTATACAGATTACAGAATTACGTATATACCATCTGGCTCAAGGCCTTTGCCAAAACCTGCTGCGTAAAAACTGTGCGCTGCTCAAAACAAGCTGAGCAAGCATCTGTTATCTGAAAAAAGGAAACAAATGAATATAGCAATGAAAACAGAGGGGGGGAGGGGGGAGGGAAGAAAGATGAGAGGATCCAGAAGCATCCACTGACTGCAAAGTTGCAACTATATTTCTGAGACATGGTATGAAGCATACGATTAAAACCATATTGGACACAGTTTCACCATATCCGAAAAATTCATAAATGAGATTAACATTCATCCCGTTAAAAAAAAGCCGATGTTCACGAAGAAAGCAAACTTACCTTTTTAAGTGCAAGACCATCTTTCTCAGGAACAATTCCGTGGATGGCAACCAGAACTTCTGCTGGTGTTAAAGCTGGGCCTGTATGAGCTGAACCCTGCAATACAATTCAAATTCAGCAAATTTTTGTATATTTTTTGGTGACTATCCAGCTCCTTTTATTTTGAGGTTTTTTCCCTCCACATTATAGCTATAATTTGTTAATGCAAACTGTGAAAGCTAAAAATAATTCATTTCCCTGATTTCCCCCAATTGATGCAAGCTATAACCAGAAGGTTAAAGAGATAACGTAAAAGAAGCACAATCACAAATGAATAGTTATGAACACTCGATTTTCAATTTATAAAGACATATTGCTCTAAAATCACACAGCTCAATACAAGCAAAGCATGCACAGTATCCGTGCATATATTTTCAATAGTAATATTTAAAATAAGCAGATGATGGCAACTGGATTCAATGGACTGAGGCAACTTGATTCAATTGACTGAATAAGGGAGCGCCAGGACGAAAAGTCTGATTTTCCACTGGGATGACTAATAAATTAACAAGGAATCTGATCATCAACAATACAAATACATGTAGGGACCGATTCTGGTAACAACAAAGCTAGTATCAAAGTATCAGAAAGTCGAGAAATAAAGTCCTTCACTGTATTCCTACTGTCCAAGGCACTCAATTTTTTTATTTAAAAAAAAGGGAATGATGACAAAAATAGAACATAATTTAATCATAAAACATGCATTATGTTTCAGCAGATAATAAAAAATACCTGTAGTATGTGAGCAAGTGCCATTTGGAACTTTTCTAAAGGAAGAGCGACAAGCCGAGGAAATATAGGTAAAACCTGCTATTTCAGTGTAATTAAATCCACAGGTGAAGAAAAAAGATTGTGCAAAAGAACTCAAAAAACAGTTAATTTCTGCAACTGTAATGAAGGTATTTAAGAATTTTCAGTAATGTTTGTCAGAGCTCGTTCAAAGAAGTGAGGAATACATCACCAATATGTAATCATACGGACAAATCCCCCACCCTTGTATCAGGATTAATTTGAACATGCTCCTTAAAAAATTGAAAAATAATAATGGAAAATAAAAAACCAGGTAAATTATGGCGTTTCCTTTGAGTTCCTCAATTTAAAAAAAAAAAAAAGGAAGCACGCCAACTAAAGTTTAGTGACTTATTGATTCAGTGAACCTGTTAGTCACACAGGGCAGCATGTAATGGTAATTAACCAGAAAAGACAGAAATCAGTGCAACTCCTGATTTCTATAGGATTTACAAATCAGTGCTTGAAATGGTATCACCAAATTAACTTTAATTAAAAAAAAAAAACCAATCACATTAAAAAAGTATTTAGAGGGAGAACGTGGAAAAAGAAAATGAAGTATAAGTGTATAGCACAGACCTCATTTTTAGAAAGTGAAGATAGCATTGGGATAAGAATTGATACATCCTGCAGCAAGAACATAATCAAATATAAGATTTAAGAATAAGGTAGCAAATAGGAGTGAAAAAGCTTCAGGATTACAAAAACCTTTAACTTAGTTTCATATAAATGTTTGACAGTGGCTATCAGATCAGGAGCAGGTGTTGTCTCTTGAGTCAAAATCTGCAGCACCTTGGCACAGATAAAAAGCAACCACAAGAAAGCAAGTTCCAAAATTAAAGCACAAATGCATGTAAAGCAATATCAATAACAATGACCAAACAAACTAGAAAGTAACCTACCAGCGTCAAAAGATTCTCACTCCCTTGTGGTGGATCAGATATTATTGAAAGCAATTCAGAATTAGATGAACCCAGTGCCCTTATAAGAATAGGGATATGGCGGTGAAAGGCCTGTGTCCAAAAAGTCAAACCAAAAATAAAACAGTAAATTTGCTAAGCCAGCAGTTTCATTCAGCTCTCTTCGTTTCCTTTTTCCTTTTTTTCCTTTCTTTTTATTAAATCGTGGATTAACTGCTAATCCAAATAAATTAACTAAAACTCATAAATGCAATTGCACAGATATTTGGGCCATATCAAAATATCTAAATCCATTGCAAATTACAAAGAGTGGAATCTCTTAGTTTTGAGACAAGACAAACTCATTTCATAAAATTTTTCCATTTTTCCAGATTATCATTATTTACTGATAGCTTATCTGTAGTGAAAACGAGTGAGTTGGCAAAAGAGCCTTTCCTAAAACACATATTTGCAAAAGACCTATATTTTTAATTTATTTGTAATGTAGTCTTTCTCAACAATGCTCGACTACACTCACGACATACTCGACCACGTTCAACATCATACTCGACTATGTAAAAAGACTATTTTGCAAAGAGTTTTAAAGCTTAGGTCTTTTGTCAAAACTCACTTTCAAGGATCTATTCCACCTAATTTTTCTTTCACTACAGCATTACAGTTACTTTAAAGAAGTATAGCCATTTTTCAGACAAATCACAAGGCTATAGCCAAAAAGAGGGAAATAGCAGGATAATGTCAATTTTTCATATGAATATTCCTAAAGTTGTTAATGTTTTACATGGTGCCAAAATGACACTTCCACCCAAAACAAAAAAAAAAAAAAAAAAAAAAAACCGCCAGAGAGAGTGGGAAAATAGAAGGATCACGTCAATTTTTCATATGAACATTCAAAATTGTTTAATGTTTTACATCTGCCAAAATGAACATACTTCTATGGAAAAAAAAATTTTAAAAAAATAAAATAAAAGAGAGGAGGAGAAAGAGACCTGCTTTACAGTTTTCGGCGCTCGCCCATATATGTTAAAAACAAGTTGAAGAAGATTAGGTTTCTGCAAGCAAATATAACACATATTACTGCTGCAGGTAGAACAAGGCAAATAAGTAGTTACATATGGCCAAGGAGAAAATGGAAACAAACCTTCGAACATAAGGCAAAAAACAAAGAAATGAGTCGCTGAGCATCCAGAAGAGACATCGTTGATGTGCTATTTCCTACTGGATGACCCTTCCTGGTGGAATCATTTTCAGAATTTCCAGAATCTGAAATTTGAGAATCACTAACTGAAGTTTCCAGGCTTCCAACCTAAAAATCCAGAAAAGAAATTTTTTTAAAAAAAAAAAAAAAAAGGAAAAAAATAATAAATACGGCAAGGTTTAGAACCAACTAGAAGTTTGGCTCATGTAAAAGTATAGGGGGCTAAAATATGGTGTTTGAATTCCCAGAAAGTGACTCAATGGTATAGTGTGTATTGTAATCGATGATGTATAATTTCTGAATGCGAAAACACTAATATCCGACAATTATCTTGTTTAATAGGAAACAGTAATCCTATAAAAAGAGAATGAATGATACAAAAGAAGAGACAATGAGCAATTGTCCGAGGACAAAAAGAAACGGTTGATTTAGTTTCATGTTTGGTTAACTTGAAAATGTACTCGACCAATTATGTACTTGTTATCCGAACCACCGCTTCACTCTCTGAGTGATACAAGGGAGTGAAAGACATTGCTGAAAGAGAATTTTTAATTTCCTGATCCCATCACCCTTTGAATATGCAATCACTAGAATATATTTACTTATTTTTTACAGGAAACCAATCAACAGAATTTATGGGAACCAGGATCATCAAAATGTCCTTGTTCTTTCCAAACGCAAAGGCAATAGAAGGTGAGTGAGATAAACTGGCATGAAACGAAGACATCCAAACAACCCAGCATATGCAACAGTCACAATTTTCCTTTTTGGGGGTGAAATGCACACATTTTTCTGTACTACTATAAGCTGGTAGTGTTTATGACCTGAAAGATAACAACAAATGTTCGAGATTCTAATGGCTACATATAAACTTGACAAGAATATGAAAGAAAAAACTTAAAGCTATACCATCCTCGTGGCTCCTTGCTCACTGGACCCAGATTGCAGATGGTCTGAATCTGAATGGTTATCCACAGCCGATAGCAACATACTCGTTGCAAATTGCTCAATATTTTCTGATATGTAACTCAACTGATAGAGTTTGTTAGCCACCTGTAAAATTTGAAAAAATATATTACGAGTACGAGGCAAAATCCTTATACAAAGTAACAAGAGGATAGGAATAAAATTCTTTAAAAAAGAGAGCCCAGCCAACTGCTTGAAAGCAGCCAGTTAACAAGACCTCAAGATTAGTTTCTGTACCAGTCGGATAGCTTTTGCACGAATCTCATCTTGTGCATGGACAGCACACTACAGCAAGAAGACATCATTAAGTTAGAGAACCAAAAAAAATTCAAAAAAAAAATTAAAAACAAGAATAAATAAAAAGAAGTAATAATAGAAACTCAAAACACGCACATGCACATAAGACAAGAAAATTCACAAAAGTCACAGCCTCTTCATGAGTAAGTATGAGAAATCATTTTATCTTTGATGGTTCTCATATGTTAGATCAAAGAACTGAAAGCTAAGATGAGAAGTATATAGATCCAGACAAACATCAAGCAAAGATAAAGGACGCCTAAAGGTAACTAATTTCTAGGTAACAGCCTATAAAATTTGTTAGTTACAAATTACCTTTAGAGCTATATCCAAGCAGGCTTGCCTATATCGTGGACGACCCAAAATCAAACTCCACACTGCACCAAGACCCTGAGTAACACGTTCAACATCACGAATATCTTTTCCCCGTTGATCAGTAACATCAGCCAAGCAGAGATCACCGAGTAGTTTCAAGGCAGAATCAGGCAAAACTGGAACTTCGCCAAGTAGTTTGCTAAAAGATTTGTCTGAAGCTGGAAATGAGCCGAGCAACGATGTGGCCTACATTAAATAAAATAAAATAAAAAGAAGAATAAGAAGAACACAGAGATGACTCCTTACATGAATTTGACATTATTTTTAAATATAAGAACAGCAAATCAAAGTTACAGAAGAAGTTAATAAGGCAAATTAGATAAAAGTGCCCACCACTGCCAATAGAAACTTTTCATAAACAGCAGCAGGATATGAAGTGTTTCCAACTGAATCAAGGTCCGCTGTGAGAGAATAGAGATGGTACAAGACATGTAATACAAGCTCATGCCCCTGAAACCAATTCTTACAAGTTAAATAGCAAAATGACAAGACCATGACAATTATAACACAAATTAACATGATACATACTTTACTCAAATTTCAAAATTTCAAGAATTATATACCTTCTGCTCTTGGTAGTCCACAACAACATGCTGTTGCACCATTACAACAACTTCATCATCTGCATCCATCTGTGAGGCGCAAATTACAGAAATGTTGCAAACGCACATTGTTATAAACATCAGAAAGACATGGAGAAGGCAAGACATCAGGATACAGTTGATTAGGGAAAGGTTAGACGACCAGAGAAACTTTAAGCAATAATAGAGGTCAAGCTCTATAACCCTCATGGTGAAAAGGATAAACATAGGTCAGTGCCCGATTGGAAACTGGAGCGAAGAATGGCGACCACTTAACAACTAGCAAGCTAGATTCTTTAACTGACTTAGTCATGAATGAATCACTAGCATCCTGGACCTGAATGCTACTTTATTCAAGTCAAGTCGTAAAACTAACGCTCAATATCACTTCCTGAATGCTACTTTATTCAAGTCAAGTCATCAAACTAACTCTCAATATCACTTCCTTGAGTAATTGGCCTTGCCACTCAACCTCCAAGAACCACAATTTCAAGAAATACAAAGAGAAAAAATAGTGAGAGGCATTTTAGGAGTGGTTTCAGGAACATAAAAGGAAAAGCTACATAGGTAAAGAGAAAAACATGCTAAATCTATAGAAAGTAAAAGCAGATGATAAACTCTTTTTATAGGGACTGGTGCAGAAGAGAAGCATCAAGATATGCATAGTACTACATGTGGAATACGAGCTTAATTTCTTTAGCTGACAATGTAACTTTAACACTTATTCTGATAATCTGCCATATTTGCAAATTGCACAGAAAAAGCATTGCATTGTTGCCATAACAAATTCAGAAAATTTTGTAGGCAGATATGAATCCATTTGTATTATTAATGTCACTTAGCTATTCATAATCCTATATTGAGAGACAAACTGAGCAGTAATTTAGACCTATTTTTCACTTGCCTTCAAACATTAATTTGATTGACAAACTTCAAAAAAATATATATAATAGTGGTAATAATAAATAATTATATTTTACAAAATTCTGGGGAATTATATAATAATCACCTGAGCAACCAGCCTCGCAAGTAATGCCAGGCGCATCTGACTACAATCTGTAACACATAGATGCTTGTAAGAGTCAATAATCCGTTTAATTGCGAATTTTCTCATACTTTGTTGTTGTTCTTGGGTTAGCTCCACATATAACGGAAGCTGAGGCAGATCACGACAGGTGTCCTCAGGTGCAGATGTGCTTGAAAGAACTGGAGAATGAGGATCAAATTCTAGAAAACATGATGTATCAGCTTCATCTTTCAGTGGAACATCTGGAAACTCTACTGCAACTGAGTCGTCACTAGTGTGAGCAGCTGAATCTGTGGGCTCTGCAGTAATAACCTGTTTTGTAGGGGCTAGCTCCTCGGCTTCTTCAAGAACCTCCACCTTAGATATTAGTTGACCTATCCCAGAAACCAATGGGCTTTCCATCTCCTCCTCCTCCTTGGAGATGACAGGCTCCGATGAATTTTCAATTGTTGTCCCAACAGAAAATAAATTAGGCTTACTTAATGAAATAGAACCATCAAATTCAGATTGCATGGAATTAGCATCCTCTACTGTAGGTGTGGATGGAAGTCCAGTAGGAACAGCTATGCGCCGTGGATCCAGCCGACGAGGATCCTGCGAAAGCTAGCAAGAAGTTATTTCAGAGTATCTGAACATTTAAAATACATAACAGACAAAAATAAATTAAAGGCACGATACAGTAACATAGCTGATAAGAAACAGGGGAGCGAAATCTACCCTCCGTGGATCTCGTTTTGAATCAGTAGGAAGATTATTTGCAGTAGACAAGTCAGAAACCATTGAACCAGTTACAGCAGCAGAAGAGCCAGGCATCTGCACAGGGAGAGTTGGAGATTGCACAGAATTGATTGGTAGAGATCCTGAATTAACTTGTCCTGAACTATTTAAAGAACTTATCTGGCGAGGTACTGGAAAATTCCCAGGCCTTGTTATCGGAGGGGGTGTCAGAGGCAAATGCCTCATATTAGTTATGACAATATCAGCCAACAAATCAGGATGAACTTTTGAAATAAGGATTTTAAGTGATTCGGCGCCTCTTTCTCCTTCAGCAAGCAAAGCACCAATTACTGCAATCATCTTTTCCACAGGATTTAATTCACCATCCAACAAAGGAAGATCATGGGACAGACCATTAACAGAGCTGCCATCCTGCCCAAAATCATTATTTTGAACCGGCAAAGCCAAATAGGTTTCTGGACCATAACGATTTCTCTTAGAAGCCATCTCATGGGTATTAGCCGAGTCTTCATTGTCCAGAGGCACAGATCTCTTTTTAACCGGATCCCCTGTTAGAGCTAGCTGGCTTGACAGTTGATCATCCTGTGATTGCAAGACAATGGAAGGAAAAACCAGTGAGGCAGTGACTAGTATTGCACAAAATATACATAAACAAATTAACAAAAAAGAAAGGCAATCTAAGGATATTGTTGCCAACAATTACCTTCCCCAATCGAGCATCACGTAAAGCACGCTCAGCATTTTTAAGCATTTTGTCAACTTGCCGGATAACTTGATCTGCTGCATCTCCAGCATTCATAGCTCGTAGAGCCCGAACCAGCTTATCCCTTGACTGAGACAAAAGACAAACGGGACAAAGGTTGTTACAAAATATTGAGAGAGAGAGAGAGAGAGAGAGAGAGAGAAAGCCTTGACTGATTAGGTCTTCACACTTTACAATTTAAGGCCTAATACGCCTCAGAGTTCTAAAATTGATTAAAATGCAATACTGAAGAAAGATAAGCGATTTCATTTTCCATTAGTTTGAGCCTGTTTGTATTGCCTATTGGAAGAAATACACTTAATTATTTGTACAGAATGAAAGCTTTTTGTACAAGCAATTATGCACTCACATACAAGTGCGAAAACAGCCCTTAAAATATATATATATATAACCAAAACAAAAAAAACAATCAGATTTTTTGACTTGGATCAAGCTACAACGTATTCGGGCTTGTGTTCCATTTTCAACATATTGAAAGGAGTTAAGAAAGTGCTGGAAGGTAAAAATGCAAGAATTAAGCTAAAACTGTCTATAACATACAATGCTTCATATATAGGCGTCAAAAATTGATCTAGAACTTTCAGGTCTAAAGGCAAATTAAGCAGGCAAGCTATTAATGTTCCCAGTAACATCTTTATGTCGCAATACTGTATATTGATAAGCACAATATACTCCAACCAGAAAGGTCACAACAGTTCAGCAATTTAAAATCAAAACATCCATAATGAATAGAGACAAAAAAATCAGGAAAAAAAAATAAACCATCATGAATAGGGACGAAAAAATCAGAAGGAAAAAAAATATATCTAAAAGGTCTT
The DNA here is from genome assembly GCA_002914845.1 of Trema orientale. NCBI lineage: Eukaryota > Viridiplantae > Streptophyta > Magnoliopsida > Rosales > Cannabaceae > Trema > Trema orientale. Next base: position 564,681 of record JXTC01000143.1, on the reverse strand, counting down.
AAGTGAAGTCATTTACTACTGTAATAATAAGACATTGGGATAATGGCACAAGTGAGAATAACTGCTAACAATAACTACTAAAACAATACTCAAAACAGTAAATAGCAATTATAAGTGAAAAGAATCTTTACCTCCATAATGGCTGGGTTAGTAGACCTAAGAAATCCCAACAACGCAGTTCTTACAGAATATAGGATACTAGAAGCATGGCATCCTTTCAACAGCTCAAAATTTGGATTAAAATCAAGAAGTGCATTGAGAATGGTACTGTAGTGAAGAGGTCTCCTTCTTGCTATAGCTGCAAGACTATCAACAAATAAATACAGTATGAGAAGAGAAATAGTTGAAAGTAAATACACCAGGATTAGGTGTAAAAAATAAAGTGAAATTAAAATTTCAAGCATAACAAAACAATGGCACAATAATCCAAAGATGGAAAAACAGAAACCAGTAAAAAAAATAACAAAATATAGCTAAATTTTCAGTTTATAAAGATGAAAATCAACTTCGACACACATCTTCATATGAATGGGATGCTGAGTATGAATTTGGGACATCCATGAAAAACATCACATACACATTAAGACAAGCCACAAAAACACCAAAAGTTACAAAGTTCATATACAAATTTACATTTTGATTGTTGCCACAACTATTATCTAACAGGAATTTAAAGAAGTTAGTTCCCAGCCAAAAAAGAAAAAGGAAAAAGAAAAGATATGAAAGAATCTCATAACCTCTAGTATGGCTCTACAACATAGTTTTATCAAGCATAATAGTAAATTAAATCCACTAAGCATAGGCATAATATAAGACGCCCAGCACTCTTTACAAACACCACATTTCAGACACTAAATTTTCTTCATCAGACAACATTCAATATTTTTACTAGGAGGAAAATCCAGGTCGCAATCTCGAAGTGTGAGGAAGCAAGATAATAAATGCAACCATGCATTACAAAATTCAGCACAGCAGTTCAATCAAAAAGGAATAACATCCACAACTATTAGTTTTTGAATTAAAAGAAATCATCAATTTATAATATGCTCCAGGGATGTCCGAGCAAGAACTGGAAGGTTCTGAAACAATAATGCACCTTTAGCCCACTCACTGACAATGGACCAGACCCTATTCTCGATTTACTCACCAACTTGAGGAGACTGCATAAAAGAAAGAGCCCTCATGCAAATTACAAAAGCCTAATTTCAACGTATGTTATCCTGCTTGATTCACAAACTTACTATAGTTGTTTATAGGTGAAGCCTTCATTGACAGTTTTAGCTCAAGATGCTAGTAGTGCTTTTATATAAATCGGAAGTTGCAAATTTTGTCGCTTTGCTGTCTTTCTTTATTATCTCAATATTCCTTCCCTGGAGTATGCAATTCGAAATATAATACAACGACCAACAAACCATCTTTGAATACTAAGGTTGCCTAGAGTAAAATGCCCCAACCCACATGCTTATACCAAAAAACTGGAACAGAAATGGCCATGGACCTTTGAGAACACAGGAGAAGGTAACAACAGTTAAAATGATCAGTAGAATGGGCATGGACCTTTGAGAACACAGGAGAAGATAATGACAGTTAAAATGATCAGTAGCACATTCAGTAAGATACAACTGAAATCACATAAATGGCACATAGTAAAACATCCTCAAGTAATTTTATATATGGTTAACTGAGACTTTGAATACCCCATTAGCATCCCCAAAACAAATAAATAAACATGGTGTCCTACAATATGAATATCTACAGTGTTAAGTTAGATTGCTAACTTTCCCAAAGAACATCTCCACCATTGTCCTACAAACCATACTTATGAAGACTGAGGTCCAACTTTGCATAATGATGATTCTCCACAACATAATAGCAATCAGGGCTTTATTCCTCAAGCTCATACTCATAATAAAAGTTAAAGCAAACATTTATGCTTAAAACAGAGGCCACTCAGTATTTATCACTGGTAACTCCCTAAATATCATGTAACATGAGGTTTCTTGTTTGTATCTTTGAAAACACAAAAGAATAAGCAAAAGGAATTCGCTTGGGCAAGAATATTTTGCATGCATAACAAAATGCATGTCCTTTGTCAACTTGTTAGAGGCCTCTGATAGACATACAGGTAATTTATGTAGGACCGCATAAAATATTCAAAATCTTGACTATGTTAGTGTCTAAATCTAATCAAAGCCAAAATGCAACCTCGGCCTTCATACATATAACAGGAGCAATATCACAAAGATAAAACAAATAAACGAAATATGTCTTGGAAAACGACCACTCCAGATATTGAACAATCCTAATAAGAAACAAGATTCGTGATTAAACCATTCAGGAGCAAGTCATCAGGGATCCTAGGATGTCAAAAACACTGAGACACTGTTATAGACCACACAATTGACTATCAAAACCCCATATCAAGCCACATTATTTAGCCATGTAACACATGAAACTTTGACAAATCTATATTGTGAGCTTACATAAATGAGTTCATAAATCTAGAGCAATTTAACACTTTCCTTGTGACTCTTTCAGCGACAATGGGTTAATTTGTATACATGAACAATTCAAAGCTAATGAAATTTCCATATATTAATAAAACATAAAATTCAATTGAAAAATAGAGAATTATCTCATTTTGCAACTGCTTCCAGTTCCTTCTACAATTTAGCACCACTCAACTTACAAAACCTTAAACCTTATCTAAACATAGTTCAAAAGTAACTCGACTCCAATCTCCTTACTTTTCATCATTCGAGACCAACATAGTCTTCTCAAACCTTGAAAATGTAACAGCTTCACTACCAAATTATCATTCTCGCCACTTAAATGAAACGATAAGCTGAATCTCCAAGAGCTACTCGCTGTTTCAGACAACTAAATTTTTCTGCATGCATATTCTCGGCTATGAAATGCAAAAACACTCTTAGCATAAGACTTTCATAAATCATATCAAGCAACATCTTGAAGTTGCCCAGACAGCATCATCAGGAATTGAATACATTTAATTAACACACAGGGCTGACAAAAAGCTGATTCAATAATCATAACAAGAAAACTAGGCAACTTCGAAAAATGGTAACGCCTGTTCCTAATCCAACCTAAGCCTCATATAGGGGAAAGTGCTTCACACCAATTAATTCAAGCACTTAGTTATGGTCCCACTCTTCCAAGTTCCAAGTACATATACTTCATATTTAACTTGCATGTTCCACGAGAGTGCTAACAGTACAGCATTCAAAACTTGGTATTAAAGTTTCTCAACTAATTCCTGTCAGAATGACAGCATTCTTAATTTAAGTTCATTCGTTATACCTCCTTCAAGATGTAAAAAAAGCCATTTGATTCTATTGCTTTAAGGTAATAAACTTCCAAGCAAGCCCCGTATATTTTACTCTAAAATCGTAGCGTTCTATAAAACGTTCCCTGCACATTAAGAATGATCAATAACCTGTAAATTTACGATCCTCTAGCAAGAAACAAAAAATACTACAGCTTCACCACACTCTCGACGAATCCATGTTCTACATTGTTGAGATATAGCTAAAAGATAATCAAACTAACTACATGAATATTACCAGTACACTTGACTTATAAATCACTTGAGGCTTATAATGCTGCCGACAGATATTTCATGATACATTAACAGTTTTAGCTCATCTAACAGTAAAGAAAATAGTTCTATTTATTCTAGAAAAGAGTACCGATGCAAAAGCCTAACAGCCACGACTTGGATATTTCACTAGAAGATGGTGAGAACAGAACATTAAACTAATCCTATAATATCTGAACAAAGAAATTGCCGTTTATATGATAAAAAATTTTGAAATCTGAACTTTAGGTACTCTAGTTACTTCATATAGATGTATCTTACTAGTAAGTTGACATAATTACACCCTTTTCAGATGCATTTCTGCATTAAGACATAACATGTCAAAGAAATAGACATTTGAATCAATAATTTAACTCATATCCACTCTAAGTTTTCAATAGGTTGACACTTAGGGAAATGAAATAAATATCCTCTCATAATCTGCAATCAGCTATTAGATTTCATTCTCACATCATAACAATACATGCAATCGGTTATTAGATTTCATTCTCACATCATAACAACATATTTAGCTAGTAAAGCTCTCATATCTCTGCAAATGTCAATAAACCTAGCATCCCAACATTGTATGCCATCAATTATGCATGGTAAGTTCGTAACTGATCACCTTGCCCAGAATATCCGTAGAACAAACAAAAGCAAAACAGAAACAGAAGGCATGCACATGACCACAGCAAAAGGAGATTTAAACTGTCAAATACAGAAACTAGAAATCCTATAACTAGCAGCAGAGGATCACCCAATATACTGACAGCACTATGGATCATCAAATATAACTGACAACACTGTCTCACCAAAATAACCTTGATGTTATAATATAGAACACATTTCCAAGTGCAGGTTCTACAGCATCTCTGTTCTTGCCTTTTAACACTTCTTTTATGGTTAAAATTATACCGGCCAGTAAACTTGCATCAACTTCTTCAGCTATTTGAATCAAAAAAAGAAACAGATAACAAGTTGTATCCATACAGAATTGCTGAGGAAAAAAAGTTGTTTCTGAGTATTGACCGAACAAAGTTAAGAAAAATATTCCATCGTTGCAGTTACCAATTTAATTGAAGATAAGATTATATTGAAAATGATGATGGCCATGACCATGATGATAAATTGTTTCAGTGAATAATTTGAAAATACAGTCGAAGTCAATCAATAACTTCAAAAAAATTTCCACTTTCCAATCCAAGTCTAACCAAAACTTTCATATTAAACTACCAGCACTCATGCCACCAATGAATGTTACAGGTATTAGTAGATTGTAAGAGCTGATAAGCACCGATAGAAAGTGAGTCAACTACCCAACTACCTTGGTACTGCTCTTATCCAAGTTGCTCACATGCATTGTCCTAAAGAAGATGAATTTGCAGCTTAGCATGGAATGGATTCTCTAAGATGTTAATTTGACCTTTAGCATTCTGCAGATATCAGCTAATAGATATCGCTGACAAATCATAAGTAGACTTTTCAAAAGTTCTGCAGTAAGGCGAATATGATAATCTAAGATGTATAATCAAATTTGAAAAAGAGCTCTATGCCATCATCAGGAAAGAAACGACAGAGACTGATTTTCAAAGCCAAAAACTAAAAGGGCAAAGTCACAAGTATGCATAAGAGTGACAGCACAACCTGATCATCTAAAGATAATAAAAAAAGGACAAAAATAAACAGATATTCAGTATAAAGCATAAAAAAGATGAAACAAGATAGAGAGCGGAGATAAAAACACAAAACAAAAAGCAGTGAAGCAAAATGTTACTCAGTATATCTATGGTCATAAGAAATTTTAATTATTAAATGCGTCAAACGTATGTCAACTGTTATAATAATCAATACACTTTTGAATAGCTTTGGACATTATTAGCTGTATGCACATACAGAATAGAAACTTAGACAAGGGTAAAGTAAATGGTCTCTCTACAGTTTACAAGCATAAACTGCATGGCTCGACTATCATATTTTCCTCAGCAAACAAGACGACCATTTTATCCATCACTTATGCAACCTTATCATCGGCAAGGGGCTCCAAAGTAGCCAAACAATGTGCAGTTTAACATTGTCTAGCCCTGTATCCCATTATCTGAACCACCAATGCAGCAGTATCCATTAACTCCACATAAGAGAGCTCATCAGCATGCTGCAATAATATCACAAACAAGCAGTTGAACTTGTTCTACAACCTGTTCCCAAGCTTCTGTGATCCCCTCCATAAATTTCAAGAAGGTTAAAAACAGAGGAAAAAATCCAGTTTTACCATCTACATCTTAAACAGTTCGTAAACAGTTTTAAGGCCGCCTTCAATCTGAAGATATTAATGACATTAATACAGTAATGAGGCATGATAGCATCACATTTAAATCGGTGGAAAAAAAAGTGACAACCTTGCAAAATTACAAGAAATACACGTGACAAGTCACCTTCCTATGAAGGATTAATTATAAAGGATACCTAGAACAAATTTCAACTTCATAAGGCAAGGTACATTCTGGATTGAATTTTACATGTATGTTAGACCTAAGAAATACAAATACAACATGTGACCTTCCTGTATGGAGGATTATAAAGGATAACTACAACAAATTTGAACTCCACAAGGAAAAGTACACTCCGGATGCAATTTTAGTTGTGTTAGAAATAAGAAATACAAATATGCTTTGCAAATTGAAATTACACTGATGCATAGGGTCACACTTGGACTTTTCAAAAATTATATGCGTGCACACACACACAGAGACAGAGTACACAATGAGATGCCACTTATAACCAGTATCACCCTCTAGTCCATGTCAACAAAACAGATTTTTTATCCTAATTTTTAAATGAAGGAGAAGAAGAAGGAAAGGAAAAAAAAAAAAAAAAGACCAACATTTATTGAAGAAATGGAAAAAAAAATATACAGAAAGGACGAGTTGTCCGCAAAGATAACAGATGCTAGCTCCAGCATACATGAAACATGAGAAGACAAAATTATATGGTTAAAAGATAAGACGAACATAATCAAAATAACTAAATAAAAGGGAATATAAAATCCAGCCTAAGTGAAAATCTAATGTCAAACTTTTCTGGGCATAGTTGGAATGCCAAGGATTAGCCTTACAGATAGGATTTCCAGGTTATATAACAAAGTAGTGCAGAGAACTTGAAACAACAAAAATAAATACATAAATGGCTTTTATTTCCTATATGCCTACTAAACAATGGTTCAACATGAAAAAATATGGGTAGCTTCTCTAAACCTTCCACTTAACCTTGCTTAATACCAACTTGCCGAGTGTTTTTCAATTACTGCATATCTTCTTTTACAAATTTCACATAATGATAGGAGATATAGACAACCTAATTATGAGAAAGTGAATTGCAAAGATAAAAAAAAAATTAAATATTGGCTACCAGCATTTTGTAACACTCACCAATTCACAACAGTGATTGTCAAAGGACCAGGTAAACTGCTAGCTGACTGCAACAAATTTAATAGAACGCCAAGAGTCCTATTTGCTTCTGACATGAGCGTGTATGGGTCGAGAACTGGGTGACCACCAACCAGCCATGAAATATTAAAAACCCGTCCACTTCCTGTTATAAATATAAGCTTGACATTAATATCCAAATATCACCTGCTGAGAAGTGAAAATTCAAATTTGCAAAGGGTTTTAAACCAAAAGGTAAGAAAACTGTCTAAATCCTATGTCCCATCTTCCTGGTATAGCCACAAGACCTTCAAGTAGGTCTGAATACCTTCAGCAACCGGGGCTTCAGTTTCACTGGTGTCAGATGTAAACAGCATAACATACGTTTCCAAAAATTTCAATGCTAGCAACTTTGTCGCAACACAGCCAGGCTACAAAATCAAATTAAGTAACTTTCAGCTCTTGAAATTTACAGCAGCTATGAAACAAGTTCCTACAAAATATAGAGAAGTATACTTCTTCCAGTGACCAGAATTTAAGAATGTTCAAATACAAGACAAGAGCACAAAGAAAACCAAAGCAAAATACAAACGAATATGTATCACATCATTCTACTCTACCTAACCATTTTACACATAAAGTTTTAACAACCAGACAACCAGAACTCGAGTATGAAATTTACACAAAGTAGTACACAGATTAAGTTGAATACAGGGAAGTACATCTACAGTAATCCTAGGAAAGATAATCTTAATGAAAAAACACAAGAAGAAGAAGAAGAAGAAAGCAAAGAAATTCAAACAGAAGAAAAGAGGACAAGTAACAACAGATAAATCCACAGTGCTCATCAACAACTACAGAAGATTGAAGAAGTCCAGTCACAAAGCCATAACTGTTCTTAACAATAAAATTAATAATTCCTACATACAAATATACATATATATATAGGGAGAAAGAAAGAGAGAATTTAGCATAACATGAACGGAAATGTAACCTTTTTATTGACAAATAATAAAAAGCAACCACAGCAAATTGAAAGTACAGACAACTTTTGAAAACAAATGGGCACCAATATAAACTACCTACCTCTAATGCTATGGTAAATACAGCATCTTTGAACTTAGCCATCCACGACCAAAGTTCTTCAAGCCATCTCTCCACTTTACCAAATCGGTGAAACTATCATTAATCATACAAGTAAGTACTCAACTACATAATAAATCTCAAAAGAGATCATGGAAACAAATTCAGTAAGAAAATTGTATGCAATACACAATGTATCGATCAAAATTATAAATGAACATAGGAATTATATTACTATGAATTATGGACTGATGAGCAAAACTATTTTCCCAAAGATGAAATTCCAGCAATACTACTAATCAACGAATACAAATAAGTCCATGAAAAAACTTGAGAATATTGCACCTTTATTTGCAAAGAGTTGTCTACTCCAAAAAAGAAGTACAAGGAATAAAACAATTTTTTTTTTTTTTTTACAAATAAGAGTTAAGGTCATGAAGGAAACTTCCTGTTATCAAAGCTCTTAATTATTGAAAGTAGAAATGATTTGGATATCTGCTTGATTTTCTACTTGATCCAAGCGTAAAGTATGGGAAATGGAGTATCACTAGAAACCACCATAATATTCTTTAAAAAAACCTCATTAAAAGATCTTGAGTGGACTTGGCCGTGGAATTGGCCTTTTTTCCCTTTTTCCTTTTTCTTTTTTGAGGTGCTCCAGAAGTGACTGCCATGCAAATAGTTCTAATCTTGTTAACCGTAACTCCAATTTTTCTATATTTCAGTTTTTGGAATATGGTACAAACCACAGTTCTGAGACTGGTTATCATGTGCAAGCATATATGGGAGACAGCAAACCAACTCATATAAATTCTCCAGTGGTTTCAACTTTGTCTGCTTTTTTTCTCATAGTGGTTTAATTTCTTCCTCAATCACTTAATACAGTGCAATCAAATTGACACACTAATATTGTTTGATAGAGAATGTGTAACAGTGATTTCATTACATTTGTTTCGTGTCTGTGGATGGCATGAAATAAAGGGTCTTTGGCACATTCATATAGTAAAAGCAAGCATTTGCTGTTTTACATACGTAGAAGGCAGAATACCTCTCCAGTTATGTGGTGCTAGTTGGAGGCTTATTGCACGATAATGAACTTAACAAATAAATAAATAGAACAGAAAAAATATCACTATTAAAATGAACCCACATTTAATATTTAAAGTTATCTACAAATGTTTGTAGAATTATGAGGTAAAAGACAAAGAGCAGAGAGAGACCTGCAACGCCATCTCTTCTAAAACACTGGAAAATATATTTGAGCCACTAATAATAGATTGTCTGGCAACAATAGGGTGTTCATCTCTTAAAAGTGTCAAGAAGACAGGCATTAGTACAGACGAATGTTCCATCGCCTTCAACCCAATTTCTTCCACTAACCTGTCAGCCATTAAAAACCAATTACTCATGAAAAATTCAAAATGCTGATACAAGAAAGGGAAAATTTTCCAATACAAAATACATCAGAAAATCAAATATAAGACATGTATGAAATCAAGTCGCAAGGTTCGGTTCTTGTGTTCAAAAAAGATAGAAACTTTCAACACCTAAAACTCTCTCCCTAACTAAAACTATCCCTTCACACAGCGAGCCCTTTGGCTCCAACAACGTTTCCCAGAGCAATTCCGCCCAAGTTTTCGATGAAAACCAGAACGAACCACCCATGGCGGCCACAAAGGAGAAAGAATTTAGGGTTTGGAGAACTCACTCGAGGAGCGACTTCCGGACGAGGAGCTCGGGGGAGGAGTGGAGTTCGACCAAGTAGGGGAAATGCTCGGCCGCAGAAGAAGGATCGACGGACAAGAGAATATCCTTGGCCTGCCTCAAAGAGGAGAGCTTAACGGCCAAATCGCCATGGTTGTTGGCAGCGGCGAGGAGGGAGAGAGCTTGGTCTCTGGAAGCTCCGGCCATGTCCGACTCCGACCCCTAGGCCTAGGAATGAGAGAGAGAGAGAGAGAATTTCAATTTCGTCCAATTAGGGTTTAGGGTACGTAGAAATAGAATGGGAATTGAAGGATGAAACCCACTCGAATTTTTCTTTTTTTCAAAAAAAAAAAAAAGAAATAAAATAAAATTCTGGGAAGGACGAGGAGAAGAAAATAGATGGATGGAACTTTGTGTATTTATAATCACGTGGCTGGGAGCTGGGGTATGACAATGGGTGGGATATGGTGGTGTATGACTATGAGACATGAGCAGCGCCTCACTTTCCAGTTCATCTCAATTTCGCGAAGGCTTAAGGCCTAAACTTGAGCCGGTTGCTTTATTTATGTGAATTTGTGGGGTCCCGCAGAAAATAGGGTGAAAAGAAGGTGTGTTAAAGTGTTTTGATTATTTGTTCCGTTTACATCATTATTAAACTTATAATAAATTTATATTTTTCCTGCCTCAAATATTAATTTTGACTATTGAGTTTACTAAAATATTTTTTAAAATTTTTAAGATAATATTTTAGTATTTAATTTAAATTTAAAATTAATTAGAATTAATATCTAAGAGAATAAATATTAAAAAATAATTTAAAATATGTAAAACCTATAAATATTAAATATTAGTTATAAATATATTTATCAATTCTTAGAAAAATTATAAATTCGAATTTCTTTTAAAATATATGTATTTAAACTTTAAATGATATTTTGATAAACATAATAGTCAAAATGAGTGTTTAAATTATAAATATATAAATTTGTTACAAATTCTGAATCTGACGGTTAATATTGATAATAACCAAAATACAAGTTATAAATTGAACAAACAATCAAAATACAATATACATAAAAATGTAATTATCCCTAACAACAATAATATTCTATGATTAACTTAATTTTTTTCCCACAATAACTCCAGGTTTTATTGACTATTGCTGCCTATAAATTATTTTTTTGTGTTGTATATGTCTCCTATATAATTTATTTATTGTGAAATTATTCTTTTTTATTAAATTTTGTACATAATATGAAAAAATCATGGAGTTATTTTATATTTTTTTTCATTTTGACATGACATTTATTTGTAACTTTTTCCTTATTTTTATTCAAATATGAAATTGAATTTAAAAATAAAATATTGGAAGACACTTAAAGTCTGTCAAGCTAGATTTATGAAACAACATTATGGTGAGATTTTAACACTATTTTTTTTTTTTAAATAACAGTTAATTTCACTACGGTCCTCAAGTTAAAGTATTTGATTTGTCGTCTAGAAACTAACACATGCATCATATTGGATAATAAGACTAATTCTAGGCTTAGGTTGATCTTTCCTTCTAGCTTCTATAAGAAATGTACTAGTTTGAATGCCTTGAGTTTCCACATGTAAGTGACACTAGTATTGTACATACCATATAATCTCACATGATGAAGTTAGAAATTGGCCCGCGACATAAATGAGTAACAATTTTCAGAGAATGAAACATGATTTTGGTTAGATTAGTTTTTGGAAAATGTGACAAATTATTTAATCCGTGTAGAATATGTGGTATATATGAGGGAAAAATTAGCCCCACAATATAGGATTACCACACGTCTCATACAACTAGTATGTGAAATGATTCATGCATCATGTTATGCGATTATATCAATTTTGTTTTGGGATCATAATTGTACAAATACAACTCCAAATAAGTGAACACGTTAATCTTAATTGGATAGTTAGATGTTAAGAGTAGTCAAATGGGTACATAATTTGTAGTCCATCTTGTGACTTTATAAGTGATAGGCTAAACACAAGGTTTACCATTCACTAGTTAAGCCTTGTTGTTCACAAGCATTTCATATCATTCTTTAATACTAGGCTTTCCAACTTTCGACAACAAAGGATTCAGGTGGAACCTTGTTTGTCTTAATCGTAGTATAGCTCTTTGACCAAACCTAAACCCTAATGCATGTGGCCTTCAGATATCAAAATCTACATGTATAATTTCGTTACCAGTTGGGAAAATTTTATCAACGATCTTTGTATCACTTTAATACCAAAATATTTGAAATAAAAAAATCTTACTTTTTATGAATTGACCACTATTATCATGCTTTAGATTTGATTATTTTACAACTTTTGCTAATAAAAGGGTCAACGGTGTAACAATATCAAGATTTAAGATGGTGAACTATCTAATTTGAGAATTAGGACTCAAAGTACTATAATAACTATAATTCAAAGGTTAAATTAAGCTATCTTTTATGTCTCTAATAACATGATCACATGAAGCAAAGTAAAATTGACACTCAGTGTATGTTTCTAAGGATTAGGGATGGCAATAAAACTCACAGTTAGGAGTATTTGTGGTTACCTGATCCAAACGGGGATGAGAAAAATCGTTTCAATTGGGGAAAGTGATTAGCGTGAGGAATAACCACATCATAAATATGCGGATATGGTGCAAGGACAATATTCGCATAATCTGGCTCGTACCTGCCCCAGTATATGTAGTCATATAATAAACTATTATACATATACAAATGATAACTCTATGAAAACAGAGCTATCTGGTGTCTCTTTAGTCTTAGAATGGTTATTTTGGAGAAATAAATTGTCTAATCTAGGTATCTTTGTTTACTTTATTTTAGCATTTATATTTTTGGTGTTTAAGATCTAACTTAGTTAATATCTATTTTATTTCTCTAATTTTCTAGTAAAAATTACCAAATTCTAGGTTTGAGCTCTATAGAATTTTAAATGGCAGCCCTTTAGGAGAAAAGTTGAATTTGAGCTAAAAGCTGGAATCAGTTTTGCTGCAGCAGTATCGGAGCATAACTGAATTAGCAGATTCTCTCTCTACTTGGCAACTTTTGTGCATAGCTGGCAATGACTATTGATATTAAATGCAGCTAAGGGGAGATGATGCTAAAGTGATCCTCATCCCCTAATTTGGTTGACATGTGTGCTAGGGTACCTCACCTATTCTAATATAAAAGGAAAATGAAGTACTGTAAGAAAAGGAGAGAGGCGGTTGAGCTGAGAGGAAAAATAAAAGTAGTGAAATAAATAATGAATACTCCACTATTCTGAATTACCTAGTAACCAGGGGTAACATGAGCTTCATGTGTACTTTTGCATTAAATAGTAGTTCGGAATATGAGTATGCTATATTAACTCTGAAAGTGACTTTGTTGAGTAACCAGATGTCTTCATCACTAATGTTGGTATTCGCGTAAAAAAGCATTGTGACATCTAAGTATTAAAAGAAAAAAATAAATAAATAAATTCCCCAATTAAGATCTGTGGTAAAAAATTTGTGAAAGCCTTATAAGTCTTAAATGTTTAGTTGACTTGCATTAGTGGATAGGGATTTACAAATGTCGGGATATTTGCCCTTAAAAGTAGATTTCTAATTTTATCCTTTCTTTTAGAATAAACAATTTTCTCTTATGCGCAATTATGATATTTGCTAGATTAAACTGTCTCTGTTGAATAGTTTATTTATCTGAAAAAGATTCTATGACTTTATTTATACGTAAAGAAACGAACACGATTAAGTGTTAATTATGGAAAGACTTGTTTCTTTATCTAAGTCTAAATGCATTAGTTTACAATCTGTAAATAAAGATGGAATATTTTATTTACTAAAGATTGTAGTATCTGTCTATCTCAATGGGAATGATGTGTCTCAAATCATTGAAGTGTCAGACTTTTGATAGAAACACTAGTACACCATAAATATGTTATGTGTATTGAACAGGACCAGGTAATATAAAGAATTGGAGTGCCATAACTCAATTCTTATATTACCACAAATTAGCTCTTAGCATATAGATCTTAATCCTTGATATTTGATTGGACTTGCTTTTATGGGTTGTAGCCTTTTGATTTGTTAAAAGACTAGCCTCTATGAAATTAGAGGTGAACTTTGGCATATTGGAGGTTATGGTTTATGAATTGATGGGAACACCAAATAGTTAAGGATACTATACATTAATGCCACTTTAGGTTCTTTCAAGATTCATCGAATAATTAAATCTAAGATCTTAGTATTTACTTTGTGAATTGGTTGATAATTTTGTCTAAATGGCCATTGAGAACAAAATTATTGACAACATTATTCCTTGATAGAAAGATGGTAACTTAAAGGTAAATATGTGTTGGAGGGGTATTACAGTAATTTCACCTATCCAACTACGGCATTGTATAGGGATTCTATGTGTGGTATAGAATATGCTAGATGGATCGTTTAATTAAGGCTAGTTGATTAAATCTCTATAAAAGGCATGACATCTAATCTAAGAGTGCAGTATTGGGCCTTTAGTGCAGTGTCTCCTTTACTAATAGTATTTATATAAATACCATAATAAGAATTATTATGTATTTATCATACTATTAGAGTTTAGATTATTTGGATCCATTAGGTCCCTTGTCTAACTCAATAAAGCTCATTAATTGGTTGGTGGTATTTGTGAAATTAGTTTCATGAAACTGTATAAAATAATGATTCTACACAGAAGTTGGTATTTTTATAAATAAGTTTCATGAGTTGGACATATTTATAAAAATACACCCAAAGCCCAAATTGGAAAACAAGCACAATCCTAGTTGGATTAGGGTTAGTAGTTTTTTGTCTCATATATATAAGATACATGAGAGAAAAAACTGCACAGTAATTCTACTAGTACAACACGACACAGAGAGAGAGAGTCAGTGAAATTCGGCCAAGCACAATGAACTAAAGTCACTGTGCAATTAGGCCATACTCATCCGGGAGAGAAGAAAATAGTTTTCTAAAAATTTCACGTGTTCATCTCATACAACTATGTTCCAAAGGATCAAGAAGGTCTTCTTGATTGTTCTCTAATGAAGGATTCAACTTGGTGCCCACTCACCTTATCAACCAAGAGTAAGAGCAAAGACAAGAAGATCTAAAGTTGGAGATTTGATCACCATCAACAAGGAGATCAAGGAGGAGTACGCTATAAGAGGTAAACCATAATCTCATCTCTAGAATTTTTATATCTAGATTTGATTTATGTTATACATGATCTTGTATATGATGTATGCATATTCTATGGTTATGAAAACTGTTTTCATGTAAAATTTTAGAACCTAAATCCGCTAATTTTTTCGCTGCATTCATGATGTGATCATGTGTTTTTCCATGTTTGTATGCATGCATGATTTTCCTAAGTATTAAGTTCATATTCCTACAATAAGATCAGCTTATGGAACCAGAAATTAAGCCCAATGATCAAGTTTTGATATGACTTGAGTGATTCAGGGAATTCTGACTATAGTATCATACACATACACTTAAGAAAAAATCATACATAGGAGTAAGTTTGTAATGAATTGAACTAATATTTGAGGACTGGTGATTTTGATCATAGGCTGAAGATTGAAGAGCATAAAAGAGAACTGAAGACCAACTTTTCTGTCAGTGAAACCAGAGCTCTTTTGTGTCCTTGTTTCTTTTGTGTGTCGTTTTTTGTGATTCGTCACTCGAGTACAAGTAATAATTTAAGTTTAGGGGTGTGATAACTCTATGATAATAGAGCCATCTGGTATGTCTTTAATCTTAGAATGGTTGTTTTAGAGAAATAAATTGTCTAATCTAGGTGTCTTTGCTTACTTTATTATAGCCTTTATATTTTTGGTGTTTAAGGTCTAACTTGGTTAATATCTATTTTATTTCTCTAATTTTCTAATAAAAATTGCTGAATTCTAGGTTTGAGCACTACAGAATTTTAAATGGCAGCCCTTTAGGAGAAAAGTTGAATTTGAGCCAAAAGCTGGAATCAATTTTGTTGCAGCAGCACTGGAGCATAGCTGAATTAGTAGATTCTCTCTCTACCTGGCAACTTTTGTATACAGCTAGCGATGACTGCTGATATTAAATTCCAGCTAAGGGGAGATGATGCTAAAGTGGTCCTTATCCCCTTATTTGGTTGACACGTATACTAGGGTACCGCACCTACTCTAATACAAAAGAAAAAAGGAAGTACTGTAAGAAAAAGGGAGAGGCGGCTGAGCTAAGAGGAAAAAAAAGCAAGAGAAAAGAAGAAAGAATAGTACAAAGAAGGAAAGGACGAAGGAGGAAAGAGTACTGGCAAAGAAGAGCTCACATAGTCATCATCCAGCTAGAATTTTTCCTACTTTTTTTCTATTCTTCTTTGCATTTAATTTCTTTTTCTTTTTCTTGTATTTTTCTATAATCAATGAGTTATTATAATTTGCTAATTTTTGAACCCCAAAACATAAGCTAAATTTTCCTTAGCTGGGATTGTGATGAATCTAAGGTTGTAATGACTGCTTAAACGGTGTTCTAATATTTATGAAAATTTTCTTTTGTTCATTCAAGTGAGTTTAAATGTTAATTCCTGTTATTGTTTGGCCACCAATATCTAGGAAACATAAATTAGGATTAATTCTGGAAAAGTTAATTGTAGTTGGATCTAGCTTGAATGATATATGTTTCAATTATCTCCTTTGTAGATCTTTGGATTTGTGACAGTATAGGAATATATTGTTGTCGTGCATAATCCATAAAAATTGATACTATAAATTATGTTTTGAGAACTGGTTAGGCATAGGAATATATTAACACTGGTTTGAAGGACTTTAATCATAATAAATTCGGAAGATTATTACGTGCAAATTGAATTTTTGGTTAATAGGAGTGATTTTACCATAGCATTACTGCAGAATTTGTAGCCAGAGTTGCAACCGAAGAGGATTTAGTAATCCTAGCTTAATCCAACTACTGATTTACAATCACTTGATTAGATCGTGTTATTTTCTGCTTAGTATTTATGTTTCTGTCTGTACCCATAGTTTTTACTAATATATTGCAAAATTTTATTGCTCATTTCTTAAATTATTTTGCTTGATATTTAGCTTTTATAATTAACTTGGTAATCAACCCACGTGGAGACGATACTTTACTCACTATTATATTACTTGTTTGGCACGTGCACTTGCGTAGAAACTATAAATCTGCAATAAGTATTTGGCACCGTTGCCGGAGATTGAAATCACTAAAGTTAATTGCAGAAGCTATTTTGTTTTTCTTGCCTTTGCTTTTTCTTTATTTGTTTGAATGGTTGTGCTTGTAAGAACTTACACTCTTTATATAAATAATCAACGAGACTAAGAGTTGGTGCTCTTAAATCTCGAGATTGAAAGAACATTCCAAGCAAGGAGAATGGAGCAGCAACAAGGTTTAGCTAGTGTAGAAGGAATTGCTGAAGGAGCTGGTGCTAATGATGCTGTAGCAATTGAAGATAGCAGGGATAGAGTAATCAGAGAGTATGTTGTCCATATACTCAATGGGCTAAATCCGGGTATTGTTAGGCCTGAAATTCAAGTACCTCAGTTTGAATTGAAGCCAGTTTTGTATCAAATGCTCCAAACCGCGGGGCAATTCAGTGAGCTACCAACAGAAGATCCTCATCTTCACCTTCGGTTATTCATAGAAGTATGTGATTCGTCTAAGTCTAAAATTATTTCCATACTCTTTGAGAGATAGAGCAAGAGCGTAGTTGAACTCAATACCCACAGATTCGGTGGCCACATAGAATAACTTGGCGAAGAAATTTTTGATGAAGTATTTCCCACCAACGAAAAAAGCTGAACTCCAAAATGATATTACTTCTTTTCAGCAATTGGATGGAGAATCATTATATAAAGTATGGGAGCGCTTTAAGGAGTTGCTAAGGAAATATTCATGCCATGGAATCCCTTATTGTATCCAAATAGAGATATTTTATAATGGCCTCAATGCTCATACTCGAACAATAGTGGATGCTTCAGCTAATGGTGCTCTTCTTGCAAAGTCCTATAATGATGTCTATGAGATTTTGAAGTGGATAGCCAATAACAACTATCAGTGGTCGACTGAAAGAGTTGCTACTGAAAGGCGTGTGGCTGGAATCCATGATGCAGATGCAGTCACAGCCTTGATAGCTCAAGTTTCATCACTGTCCAACATTTTAAAATCTATGAATATGGCTACTGGAGCAAATGCAGGGCAATCTGTTAGAGTTTCTTATGTTTATTATGGTGAAGGACATTCATTTGACAACTATCCATCTAACCCCACTTCAGTGTGCTATGTAGAGAACTACAACAAGAATAACAATCCATTTTTGAATACTTACAACCAGGGATGGAGGCAGTACCCTAATTTCTCATGGAGCAATCAAGGAGCTAGTTTATACACAACTCTAAATAGACCAGACCAACCACCCAGTTTTCAATAGCATCAACCGTAGCAACAATAATTTAAAAAACAATAACCTCCAAAGCAATCCATCTCTATTGAAATCCTATTGAAGGAGTATATGGCGAAAAATGATACTATAATTCAGAACTAGTCAGTAATGATCCAAAGCCAAGTAGCTTCACTCAGAAACTTGGAGAATCAAATAGGGTAGTTAACTAATGCCTTGAACAGCAGGCCCCAAGATTTTTTGCCAAGTAATACAGAAAATCCGAGGTGTGACAGTAAAAAACATTGTAAAGTAATCACATTAAGGAGTAAAAAAGTGCTGGAAAGGCCTGAAGTAATGCCTAAATAACAAAAAAAGCCATCTTCAATCCAAAGAGAATAGGAGAAGGAAGATAGAGTGGAAGATGCATCAAAGCAGACTGTTGAAAAAGAAAAATCTGCTACAGCAAAACTGCCCATAAAAGCAGAATGAGAGACCACCGCCACCTTTTCCTCAACGATTACACATGCGGCAATAAGACAAGCAATTCAACAAATTTTTGCAGGTTTTGAAGCAACTACATATCAACACACCACTTGCAGAAGCTTTACAACAAATGCTAAAGTATGTCAAGTTCATGAAAGGCATCCTTTCCAAGAAAAAAATGTTGGGAGATTTTGAAATAGTGGCACTTACGAAAGAATGCCGTTCGATCTTGCAAAGCAAACTCTCCCCTAAACTTAAGGATCCTAGGAGCTTTACAATACTATGTTCCATTGGCAACACCTATTATGGAAAAGCCTTGTGTGATCTAGGAGTAAGTATTTACTTGATGCCAATGTCAGTTTTCAGGTAGCTAGGAATTAGGGAAGCAAGACCAACTACAGTTACTCTTCAACTTGCAGATTTATCTTTTGCTCATCCGAAAGAAAAATCGAAGATGTTTTAGTTCGGGTGGATAAGTTCATATTCCCCGTGAATTTATTATGTTAGACTATGAGGCTGACAAGGAGGTGTCTATAATCTTAGGCAGGCTGTTTCTTGCTACTGGAAGGACGTTGATTGATGTGTAAAAATGAGAGCCCATGATACGAGTTAGTGATAAGTAGGTCACTTTCAACGTGTTTAAGGCTATACGATTTCCGGATGAGATGGAAGAATATTCAGCCATTAATGTCTTAGATTCACTTGTGATTAACGAATTTCAGAAAACTTGTGACAACAAACTGTTCTCAATATCCACAATGGCCGACCTTGAGGAAGAAATTGAAGAAAATGGCTATGTCCCATGGATGGAAACAAAGCAGTCACTTGCTAGACCGGGGAAACAATTTGAATCTCTCGAATTATTAGAGAGGAATTTCAAGCCTTCTAAAGTATCTGTTGAAGAACCCCCAGCTTTGGACTTGAAACCACTGCCCTCTCACTTGAAGTATACATATTTGGGTGACTCAAATGCGTTATCGGTGATTATTTCTTTAGCTTTGAGTTTAGAACAAGATCAACAATTACTTGTAGCATTTAGAAAGTTTGTAACATGTGTTGTAAAATATACTTAATTTTACAATACTCATATCCATATATCTTTTAAAAAATAAGGACTTTAGAGAATTATGTGTCTCTATATATTTGAATTTAGAGTTAAAAAACTATTTAATATATTGTTATGTCAATTTTATGGAAAAAAAAACTATGTTTATTATTATTTCATTTTTTTTTTCTTATTTTATCATTAACAATAGGTAATGGGTAATTATAGCTGTCTCTATTATTCGTTGTTTAATGCTCGTACTATCTTTGTATCTAAAAAAACTGGTTAATGAGGCGAGTATTGTATTGTAATTAACTTTTAGAGATGAGAATGATAATTGAAAAACTGTCCTCAATCTGCCGTTGCCATTCCTACTACCAGTGACATCACCTTCTTTATTCCACATTTTTAACACTAGTTACAATATATATGAATTTTGAAAATAAATGTTGTTAAATCTATTTATGATGAACTTTTAACTTGGCCCCGTTTGATTAGAGATAATGAAAATGAATGGAATGGAGACAATTCCAAAAATGGCCCAATTTGATTGTTTGGTTGGGAAGCCTAAACAGGGAAAAGCTTTCCAATGGAAAGCTTATTTACCCACTTTAATAGAATTGGTATTCCATCCAAGCTATTTCATTCCAAAGTTGGCATTTTTTTCCTTCTTTTTATCCTTTTTTTAATCTCGTCATCTTCCTTTATAAATTTATAAGGAGCCAAATCTATTGAGTCCCTTCACAATTAAGTTGATGCTGCTCCGGCAATGCCCTCTTATTGTTGTCCTTTAGGGATGCTCCTCTTTTGGCAACACTCTTCTGTAGTTATCTGCTTAGGCTTAAACTAGGTTTTTAAGGTTTTGTGTGGTGGATCTGATTTTATGGGATTCAGCCTCAAATGGATTTATGAGATATTCCTATTTTTGGTTTATGAGTTTGTTTGATTGCATAAAATTTTTATTTTTCTCTCTATTGATTCAGTTTTGATTGCTTATACTTGAAATGGGCATTTGAGTTTTTTAATATTAAGATCTGGGTTCTGTATTAATAATAATGGTAATCAAAATAGAATTGACCAAGTTATCAGCAAACATTATCTTAATACATGTACATATAGTATTACTTTCATAAATATATTCTTTGTTCTTTTAGCACACCGAGCTCTCTTTCTCTAAGGGTATTGAACCTTTACACTGTATCAGGACACTTCAACAATCATTAATATAATAATATAGGTATAAAAGCACAAAAAGAATGAGCATGTTACTATGAAAGTAGTATTAATAACTTCTAGATACCTAATATACAATAGGAACATGTTTATTATTAGCTTAGTATGCATGTGAGAATCTTGGGTACCATATTTAGTGTACTAGTCCCATTCCTTTTTATATCAGCAGCAGCATAATCCACTACACAGTAATTACAAGCAGTTCTTTGGTTGTTTGGATCCTTGTTAATTATTGTAAAATGATCCCAAACAAATGATTTTTGTATTTTCTTAGCATTAGGTTTCTCTTTACTCGCTTTTTTTTTCCTTTCTTTCCCCTCTTTTCTTTCTTATTTTCATAACTAATTGAACTCTTACTTCCATCATCCTCCTTATCCTTAAAATTTTATTTAAAATCTACAGAATCATACTTATTGTCTAAAGTTTAAGGATCCATAACCTTTTTAAATTAAAACAGAATATGCCAAAAACAAATTACAAATCCTGCTGCATTATTAAAACAAAAAAAAGAACACGGTAAAATCTATAGAATTAAGAGATGAACAAAAATGGCAGCCATTATATCACTAAATAAATAGGGAAAAAATATATGTAAAGCCAAGACAAGATAGCCATATTACTAATTCAAAATAGATTATTGTAAAATTCCTTCAATCACATGAAATATAAATTGAATACCATGCCAAATTGAACACAAATCAGAGAAGATACTCATATGAAATATAGAAATAAATCTTAAATTGAACAAAAAATAACAAAACTAAAGCTTAAGAGTACCTGAAACTCAATAGCTCAAAGATGAGCTCAATAGATTGACTTTTTTTCTTTTTGGAACGAACAATAGCTTTACTTTGAATAATCAACAAAGAAATTACCACCTGTTTATCATCAAATAATCACTAAATATCAAATAAACTAAGAACAACACACAGAAAAATTGCCTCATTTCCTCATGAAACTCACAAATCAAGCAAAACTTACAAAACACATCCAAATGAAATTCTGAAATTTAATTAAAAAAAAAACTAGTAGTCACTGGCGAAATTACCTGAGAGATGGATAAAGAAAGAGAGAGAGAGAGAGAGAGAGGAATTAATAATGACTCTAGCAAGGGACAGAGGAGTGCCGATGTGCAGAGAGAGATGAATTAATAGTGACTCTAGCAAAGGGCAGAGGAGTGCTGATATGCTCTGTGGCTCTGCCTGTTTGGATCTGCGAAGAAGGAGGGGAGCGAAGGCTCAGGCTAATGTTTGGTATGATGAGAAGGCAGAGGGAGGGAGAACTAGAGAAGTGTGGCGACGACAGTTACATACATATAGTCAGAGAGTGAGAGTGCCGAGAGTTAGGACTAGTTGTTAACGAGAGGCAGTATTTTTAGACCTATGTTTAGTGTCTTGTATTTTATAAGTTATATAACATATAAAAATAAAAACTAAAATTCAAACTACTGTTTTATTCTGTCGGTTTCAATCATCAAAATGCTTGGAATAAAAAATCGAAATCGACCAAAATTTTATGCATCTTAGTCGGTTTTCAAAATTGAATTTTTCGGTGCTTAGCTGGCACCAATTTTTCAGTTTTCTGGCAGTCAGTGCGGCGGTCGGTTTCGGTGGGTCGATGTTTTCTTACAACCCTACTTGAAAATTTGTAGAATTATATCATATTAGAAACTTTGGTACCATTGAAGAATTTGGCATCCTACTTACATGATGTAACTTTTGAGAATCTATTTAAGAAATGATATCTAAGTTACTTATTTATAATGTTTTATAATTGGTTGAATATATTTGATGTGAAAAACCCAATGAGTTAATTTGTAGCCATTAAGTTGATATTAACATGAATTGACTTTTTTTTTTAGGAAAAAAAATTTATATTGTATTTGTCTTCAATTTAATAAGATTGTAATTTTATAAGCGATTCAACTTTATAATAGATTGTAAGTTTATAGGCAATTTAACTTTATAATTGTTTTTCTAAAAACAAAATGTGATAATTTATTATATAAAATTGTCAAAAAATGATTATATAAGGCATTTCTGACAAAATAAGAAAAAAACAGTACTTTTTTCTGCGCAACTAAATATAACTTTCTAATATCCTTAGGAATTATAGACATAATTATAAACACAATTATTTTGGATATCAGACAATCAGATTACTTCTTCAGCATTTCTATTAAGACCACCCTAATCGTTTAGATTACCCATACCAAACGGTTGGTTACTATTACTACACCAATTAACAGGAATCCTATGATTCCTGTGAACTTAACGGCATCAAACTTTCAATGCTAAAACGAAATGTCGTTTTCTTCAAGCGACATTTGGTTTTTCCCATAACGGCCACACGGGTGGAAACTGGAGAGGGACCTTTAACTGGAGACATAGGAGAGCAAAGAGTCGCAGACAATCAGAGAGAGATCCTAAATCCGGAATCAGTCCTAGGGTTAGGGTTAGCGATAGCGAAGGAGAGGTAGAAGAAGATGGAGGGTTGGGACCCCAGTACGAAGTCAACGCTGACCCAGATCCCGCTGCTGACGACGAAGGCCGGTCCGAGGGACGGAGCAGCGTGGACGCAGAGGCTGAAGGAGGAGTACAAGGCACTGATCGCCTACACCCAGATGAACAAGTCCAAAGACAACGATTGGTTCCGAATCTCCGCGGCCAATCCCGAGGGGACACGTTGGACCGGCAAGTGCTGGTACGTCCACAACCTCCTCAAGTATGAATTCGACCTCCAGTTCGATATCCCTGTAGCCTACCCAGCCACCGCCCCTGAGCTCGAGCTCCCTCAACTAGACGGAAAAACCCAGAAGGTCTAATATATATATATATATAATTGGTTTCCTATTATTATATTTTTCTAATGTTTCTGGTATTTATTTTCACTGGTATTTTGGTCTCTGGCTCAGATGTACAGAGGAGGTAAGATCTGCTTGACCGTACACTTCAAGCCTCTTTGGGCCAAGAACTGGTATGTTCTTTTTTATTTCATTTTAATTATTATAAATAAATGTATTTAGAAGTGAATTATGATCGAGTTTTGGACTTTTCTAGTGAATTACGATCGAGTTTTGGGTTTTTGTTGCATGCTAAGAACATGTTTTGTATGTTTACATAATGGGCTACTATAATTTTGGACAAGTTTGTTTTACCTTTGATTAAGTGAATTGGGCTTGATTTTGCACGTGGGATTGGCAAATACAAATAAGGGAATTAGATAACAGTAGGATCAATTGAGAATTACATTTCAACTTTTTGGACTTGCTTAACAATATATGTTTTTGATTTTTTAGAATGAAATAAATGTCGAAGATGTTCTCGAGATATTGTGGGAGGAAATCTACATCGTCCATTTTACTTCTTGAAAAAAAGAAAAAAAGAAAAATCATAAACGTTGCTAAACAAGCTCTTAAATATGATATCCACGGTGAAAGAGATTTTAGCTGCAAAATTGCCTTTCTGGCTTTCATTTGAAGATCTTTGAATGCATGCTGTCATTAAACGATCACCATTATGGGCAATAGTGTAAGATTATGAGGTGCTGCATCCATCCTAGTCTTTTGGGTCATTAATAGAAAGAGAAACCTACTTAATGTTTTGCATCAGTTTGGGGTTGACAATGGTTATGTATAAGAACAAGATTATCATTTCATTTCGACGAATTGTTTGTTCATTTATGAGTGGCTGTGACTTGACTATAATTAGAGTTGTTAGCCCTCGTTTCTTTTGATTTTTATTTAGTTAGCAGGCTTATAATAGTTCCTGTTGTTATGCAGTCCCAGATTTGGTATAGCCCATGCACTCTGTTTGGGTCTTGCGCCGTGGCTTGCGGCAGAGATTCCCATTCTTGTGGATTCTGGTATGATCAAGCACAAAGACGACACGGCATCGTCTTCGGAATCTTAATTGTTTTTTGTTACATTTGAGGCTTTCTGTAAAAGTAAAATAAATGTTAGAGGCACAAGTGTGCATTTTATGGGATGTCTCTTCACTCTTCCGGTGTACAACTTATATCCATACAAATATTACAACGCATGAGATCTGATAAATTTCTCGCTTAAGTTTTTGCCTTCATAGATCTGAGATTCACTTAAAATGGTACTTCATGTGATTTTTCTTGCTTGTCGTGTTCTGGCAACAAATTTTATTCTTCATTTTCGTTCAAAGATGTATATGCAAGTTGAGTTTACATTTCCTACCTTCTGTGCAGTTGTGCCGTTTTTATGCTTTTTATGTTTGGCTGCTGGTTTACCTTAGCATCCGTACTTAGCCAAAGGCTATGCACAATGTTCACCATTTTCAGTCTGCTTTCTTTCATTGCCATCTTTGCCAGTTTGTCATGTCCTAATATTTGTTAGGACCCTCGAGCTTAGCATGTGTGTGGTCCCTCTTAACTGAACATTCTGTTGTTTTTGTAACTCTCAGCTGTGTTGTCCGGATCTAGTAGCCGTTTGAGTTTTGAGTAGAAATTTTAAATGTTTCTTGCGCCACGAAAAGGAAAGAAAAGGGAAAATATCGATTACCAGCTAGATTAAATAAGATTTTAGCTGGTTTATACTTTGTATGTAGAAAAAGACAAAATAATTGAATTAGACAGCGGAAGGTCCATGGCGTCCGTGCACAAGAATATGTTAGTAACTAGGACTAGCCAGCAAACAAAGGTATTACACTGTACATGCATTTCTCGTCTTGTAAAAGCACACCCATATAAAGCTTTTAACAAAATCCCAGAAGAAACTAAATCAAACACAAGAAGCTTACCCTCAACTATGAATTCTCAAGAGCGTAATTGGCTTTATTTTACCTTTTACCATACAGCTAAAATGGTCTCCTTTCCAATAAATTGTTCACTCGTCCATCCTTGAATTTAAAAAATTCTTCAAAGCCAGAGGTTTTTGTTTTTCACCTTACATTACTCGGCTGAATAATGTGGATAAGCTGTTTCTAATTGCAGTTTGGTGGATCGTGATGAGAACAACTTATTAAAGAATTTGGAACGCACAAGGGCGAGCGAAACTAATGAAAGGTGGGGAAAGGGGAAAAAAATCGTTCTTCTACCTACATAAAAAGGAACCTATTCAACGACTAATGTACATGCAGCAGCCTATTCTAGGAGAACGAGTATAATCCAGTCAAACATAAGTTTTTATGAAATGATGAAGAGGGATATTTGTTAAATGGCGATACACAAGAACGACAAAGGAAATGTCAAATCTCAGAGTGAGGATGAGCTTCCTCCAGTGTCATCGTATGCTCTGAAGTGCTGTGATCCAATGTAGACATGTTGAATGTGCTTCATCTTTGGCCAGTCCTCTCCCACATCCTTCTTGCAGCGCTCCTCCAGATTAGGACATTCCCGGATCGACAGATGTTGAAGGAAACTCAGGCACTGGAAACTTCCAGGAAGAGAAGGCATATTATGACAATCTGATAATGCCAAAGATCTGAGCGAGGTAAGATTAGCTACCCACTCTGGCAAAGCTTGCAGGCCAGGACAGCCACGTATTTCCATGTTTTGCAATGCAGTGGCATATTTTAACCCCTCTGGTAGACACATCAGCTCCGGACAGTTCAAGACAGACAAACTCTTGAGGGCCGAGAGATGTCTCCAATCAGTAGGCAAAGCATACAATTTAGGACAGTACATAATAGTTAAATGCTCCAGGGCTGTTAGGCATTGCAACCTCTGTGACAATGTCGTAATGCTGTTGCAATTCTCAATCGATAAAGATCGAAGGGAGATCAGCCCTTTCATACTTTCAGGCAAAGAGATCAGGCTGTGGCACTCTATTATCTCCAATGACTCAAGGGAGGTCAGGTTTTCAAGTCCTTCTGGCAGTGAAAGAAGCTCCCCGCACCAGCGAACTGTCAGTTTTCTCAAATTGACGAGCCTTGCTAAATTGGGAGAGATGCAGTGGAGCCTTGGACAAGAGCTAATCTTTAGAGACATCAGAGGAGCATTGTTTTGAAACAAAAGATCTAAAAAGATCAACTGCTCTGGAAATTCTTCAACGGTAAGGTTTGTAAGAGAAGTTAAATTGGAAGCTGATCGTAGTACAATATCGTTGCAAGCTCGGAGCTCTAGATGCTGCAGTGATGGAAATGATGGCATGTTATTCAGTTTCAAGCATCTATTAACTTTGAGTTTGACCAGGGAAGGGAAACCTTCTCTTCCATTGGCAGTCCACCAATATTCTAAATTGGGAAAATCTGTAAGGGTTAGTTCTCCAAGTGATGGAAACACTATCCCTGTGCTTTCGCCATAGAATTCACGGCCAATGTTCTTCACTGTGTCCATTCCTTGCATGTAGAGAACCTTAAGGAATGGAAGTTGGCCTAATGCAGGGAGCTGTTTGCATCTTCTGCAGTTGACTAGCGTAACTTCAGTCAAATTTGGGAGTTTGAGCGCTCCTATCCACCTTGGGAAGTGACTTCCTTCATACCCTTTTATAGACAACCCTTTTAGATATTTGTGTGGTTGGAGGAAATCAAGCACTTCTGCTTCCTGTGTGCCATCATATTCATTGTTTCTGTTTAAGCCACTGTCATCATTTTCCCAGGACAGACACAAGGACCGCAGGTTTCTTTTACTTATTAATTCAGCTTTCCTTGCCTCTGCTGCATCCTTCACATTCTCCAATTGTCTTATATTTAGATCACCGCCAAGGTTTAGACTTTGCAGCTGGCTTAGGTTTTTATCTGCTTCTTTTCCCACTATAAACATTGAGAGTGTTTGAAGATATACAAGTTTTCCCATATTAGCTGGCATTTTGGCTAATCTGTAGCAACCATTTATCATCAGATGTCTCAGTTTAGATAAATGTGCTATTTCACTTGGCAATTCAGTGAGATTATAGCAGCCAAGAAGGTTCATTACCTGTAAATTAAGAAGCTTGCAAACACCTTCAGGTAATGTTTGGATATGCGTATATGAGAGGTCAATGAACTTCAGAAATACGAAGGAGGAAATTGATTCATGTAACTTTTTGACGCCGCTTCCACTTAAATCCAGGACTCTCAGATATCTAAAACTTGAAAATACACCAGAAGGAACTTCCCCAAGGTTGCCTTTGGGAAGCAATAAGATGAGAGTTCGCAACATTTTTGCTTCGTACAAAGCTTCTGGAATTGTATGTAATTTAAAATTACAAACCACTGATGAGTGACGAATAAGTGAGAGATCTCTAGCTGTACTATCGTGTTCCATCATCGTGAATTCACTTCCTGCAACAGATTGTGCGAGATCATGAATGAGATCGTGCATTTTGCATTCAATTATATTTCCATCGTCACTTTTCTGTATATCTTGAAAGAAGAAAATCCACACTAAATCATTGAAATACTCATTTCCAACAAATTCTAGAGATTTCATTCCTTCTGGTGACCGAATGAAGCCTGCTGCTATCCAAAGATGGATTAGTTTCTCCTTCTTGATTACATAGTTTTTAGGAAATATAGAGCAATATGCAAAGCATCCTTTCAGATGCGGCGGCAAATGACTGTAACTCAACCTTAGCGCAGGTAGAGCTCCACTTTCGCTTTCAGACATGTCCCAAAGACCGCTCTCCATGACAAACAACCACTCTCTTTCTTCCTTTTTAAAGCGCATTAGGCTTCCTAAAGTCTTCACTGCTAAAGGTACACCTCCACACTTCTTAACTATTTGTCTACCAATGGGGAACAAATTTGATCTGTCTTCTTCATTATTGCCAAAAGCTCGCTGCTTGAACAAATCCCAGCAACTTTCTTCAGACAAACCTTGCAAATGATAGATACAAGTCGTTCCCATTATCGACGCAACTTTTTCACTACGACTAGTGACAAGAACTGAGCTTCCTTCTCCACCACTTTTCAACAACTTGAGCAAATCATCCCATTCACTTTGATCTTCATTCCACACATCGTCCAACACAAGCAAGTACCTCTTTCCAAGCAACAACTCCCGAAGCCGAAACTGCAGTACATCCATTCCCAGAAACTCATACTTACTCCTACTCTCTCCTTCTATGATCGAAATCATGATTTTCACCGAATCAAACTCATCATTCACACAGACCCAGATCCTCAAATCAAAAAGACTTGCTACCCTCTCATCATTATAGGCTAACTGAGCCAGTGTCGTTTTACCAATACCACCTAAGCCAACAACAGAGACAATCAAAACGTCCCCACGACTCCTGTCGTTTGAGACTAATAACTTCACCACCCTCTCTTTATCCTCGTCTCTACCATAAACCTCAGACTCAATTATGAAAGACCCAGTTTGCCTTGCACGCCTACGAGTCCTATTCCCACTGTTACTAACCACAGACTCTCTAAGATTGAAGTTAGATTTCTCTGCAACCAAGCTCTCTAACGTCCCCTTAACTTGGTTCAATTTCGCTAACAAGTCCCTAAAATTCAAAAATTGGCCAAAAGGGGTGGGAATAATGGCGCTGACCTGGTCAGAAAAGCTATGATTCCCAAATGGGTTCCTGGATTTAACGGCTTCAGGGGAAAACTCGTCGATCAAGTCTTCGAGGTCGTAAGCTACTTGCTTGAGCTCTTCCAGCCATAGCCTCAAAGCTCGGTTAGTCAATTGCTGTTCTTCGGCGTCTTCGAGCACGGCGTGAACCATGGGTAGCGTTCGCCAGAACTTCCTGATCTCATTCTTGATTCCGTAGTAATCCGAAACCGTTTCGAGGAAAGGAGTTGCTAATTTGTCCAACACTACCTGTAAAAGTGGGGAAAGAACCACGTCCGCCATTATTGTTGCCCCCGGCTTGCTAGTGAAACCGGCGGTGCTTTTTGGGTGGCGCTGTGAATGAACCGACGGGACGAAGAAGAAGAAGAAGAAGAAGAAGAAGAAAAAGTTGACTTGAAGTTGGAACGTTCCACCAAGTCTTCCATGCAAGTACCGGCGAAAGTGTTGGACAATTACTGCCAGTTTGGACAAAACCCTTTTTATAAGATTAACTAATTAATTAATTGTGCATACCAGCATTCGGATAATTTGGAAAAAAAAAGTAAATTAAATATACTCTCTTTCTCACTCTTTTTAATTCTCTTCAGTTATTCAGTTTCAGTTTTTCTGACCAGCTTCTATCAGTTTAATAATTTAATTACGCGTATCAAGCGCCAATTAGCAATCCTTATTTAGAAAAATGAACTCAAACCAATAAAATGGGATTAATTCTTTTTCTAAATATTAAAGGTTATAAAGTAGTGAGTGACATGACGAGATAAATCTGTATACTGCTCACTTAGGCCACTTAGGCCAAGCATTCGGTGGTTAATAGAATTTGATTTGGGATTTGGTTCTACAAATCTTTTACAGTTACTAATCTTATGATGGTGTCCCGAGAATATAAAAAAAGACTGTATTTAGCACTCTTTTTTGCATTTTACGGGATTATAAACGTTATTTCCAATTTTTAATATTTCATGGCAAATAAATGACTGTACCCTTCAAGCTGTCATTGTAAACCATGAAAGGAAAAGAGCGGCGTAGTATTAAATGTATTTATATGTCTTCCTTAATCACAATCAACACAAAAAAAAAAAAAAAAAAAAAAGCACCACAAACAGATGGAGCAAAGCTTTTTCCATCCCAAGTGGAAACGAATTATGTAACTTTATCATGGCAAAAACGATAAAACAAAATTGAAACGCAAACTTGGGAATACAAAATAACCAACATAGAGACATAGAACCGTTATTCAATATTCCAATTCTTCTTCCTCATAAATCACAAAGCTTTCCGATTAAAAAAGGGGACCGGCAGCAAGAATTTCGTCAGTCAGATTGCTGTCTTTCCCAACCTTGTAATTCAAGAACACCTCAAAATTATTCTTGAACAAACCACCTAGATGCAGCAGGGTGTCCTTGTAGGCCTTCTTGTCCGACCACTGCCACATTCAAAAGATTTAATGTGTGTGTATATATATATATATACATATTTTCAGTTTATGGCTAAAAGTCATAACACATATAATAACTTGAATTAGAAGAAACAAAATAAGAACCAACTTACAGTGTTGATTGGGTCCAGGATATCTGATGGGACACCCTCGATCTCAGTGGGGATCTCTAGACCAAATACTTCAGTTTTGGTATAGTTTGCTTTCAAAAGGGCTCCTGAGTGAATGGCATCAATGATCTTCCTTGTATAAGCTAACTTGATACGACTACCAGCTCCATAACTGCAAATTAGCAATACAATAGAATCAAAACCAATAACGGAGACTGAAATGTATCACGAAATTAATTGGTTAAGTTTTGCCTAGTACAATATTGTGACTAGTGAGGTAGCTATTCAATTCTAGCTAGCCATGATTTGTTCAAATCTAGTGTCCATTGTAGAACTATGTTAATAATCGACTAGGATAGCAATAATTTGTATCGCATTCATCGTTTGCAAAGGGGTAGCAAGAGAAGTGCTAAGGACAGTCACGTTAATTGCGACTATTCTATCCTAATCATTGACCCGTGTGAGCCGGTCATAAAATTTACACTAATAAATGGTACATGACTGGTCTTAGCATGTCTCATGCAACAATTAACCAACTTTCGGTTCTCCTCCTTGCACTGCTCTAAGAAGTTTGCACAACAATTTCGTACCTTCCACCTGACCAGCCAGTGTTAACAAGCCATCCAGTAGCCCCATGGTCTTGCATCTTTTCTGCCAGCATTGTCGCATATTTGGTAGGATGCAACATTATAAACGCGGCACCAAAGCAAGCTGAGAATGTTGCCCGTGGCTCTTTCACTCCCTCCTCTGTTCCAGCCACCTACATGGTTTTGCACAATCGGAACCATGAATATACCACTTTAGTCTTCCTAGTTTTTCCTTCTCAACCAACGTCAAGGGTCACAATCTTTCAAAGAAATGGAAATGACAAGTAGTACCAGAGCAGTGTAGCCACTAATGAAATGGTACATAGTTTGGGCCAAGCTCAGCTTGCTCACAGGTGGGAGGACTCCGAACGCGTCGCAGGCTAAGAGGATCACGTTCTTGGGATGAGGACCAACGCAGGGTAGTTTCGCATTCGGAATGTACTCAATTGGGTATGCTGCTCTGGTGTTCTCTGAAACAATTGAGAGATCAGTTAGCCATGTAATGCACTTTGACACTTTCTATAGTTTATAAACCATAATCAAGATACTCTTACACGTATGCTTGAGCTTTTTACCTGTGACAGATTTGTCTGAGTAATCCACTTCTCGAGTATGCTCATCAAAGACCACATTCTCCAACACTGCGAACATAGAACAAAAAAAGATTGAGCCAACTCCAGAACAAAAAAGGTACTTTTTAAATTATTAAGTCTAATGTAGTAGAGTAGTACCTGTCCCAAACTTGATAGCATTCCAAATATCTGGCTCCTTCTCCCTAGACAAGTCAATGCACTTGGCATAGCAGCCTCCTTCAATGTTTGACACACCATTCTCACTCCAACAGTGTTCATCATCCCCAATCAAAAACCTATTGTGATCAGTAGAAAGGGTTGTCTTCCCAGTACCTAGAACAAAACCAAAGAATCGAAACCGAAAAAAAAATTCAGACTTTGACACCAAATTACTAATGGTTTTTTTTTTTTGCCTGGTGATCGATGTTTAGAGTTTTTGTTTTATTGGTACCTGATAATCCGAAGAAAAGGGCAACATCACCATCTTTCCCCATGTTGCAGCCAGAGTGAAGAGAGAGGATTTGACGCTGAGGCATGAGATAGTGCATTACACCAAATAGACCTTTCTTCATTTCCCCAGCATATTGAGTCCCCAAAATGACCATTTCTCTCCTAGCAAGATTGAGGTCTATGCTAGTAGAGGAAGTCATGTAGTGGGTGTAACGGTTACAAGGGAACTGCCCAGCGTTGTAGATAGTGAAATCAGGGGTGCCAAAATCCTCCAGCTCTTCTGGAGTGGGCCGGATACACCTGTTACCATCTACAGAGTCATTGTCCGTACAATTTTTGACTAGTAATCGAATTACTAGCTCTTGCCCACGTGACATTTCCAAGAGTATCGACTACCGATTTTTCGTAATTGATTAGCGTGAGTCCACAATCAAATTTGTATATTATAAATAAAATCATTCTTGATTATTTATTTATTTATTTATTTGTTATATATCTTACGTACTTTAGGCTACAGAAACTTCACACAGTTTGGATAGTTGTGGATAAGAAGTCTATTATAGTGGAAGTAATTTTATGGGCTCATTACTTACATGTTGTGCATAAATAGGGAGTGGTAAGCTCTGGCGGATACAATCCGAACTTTGATTCGGTTTTCTGGATCCCAATTCAGAAATTGATCGTTCACAAAGACCTGAAAATGCCAAATTCACCACCAGATATGATCATTTCCAACTAGCTCTTCGTGGGCCTTAATTGGTTCAAATAAAGAAGATATATAATCATCGCAACAATATATATTATGGAGACTTAAGGAAAACATAATCAAATTCCTCTTTTCTTTTTTTTTTTTTTTTTTTTTTTGAGGTATGGTCTCGACAAAAGAATTCGAGACAAACAAATCAAAATTTTCCTTCATATTGAAAACTTGAGAAGTGGTAGAACTATGCATGACGAAGATATATTCATGCCACTTCCAACAGCACAAGTGAAATGCATACATAACAGTGTCGTACCATGCGACCCACTAAAAACAGCACTTAAAATAAAATTTTTTTAAAAAAAAAGGCTCGAGGATGATGAAGCAACAAAAGAAGTGGTAATTTTAAGACTAAAAATTGGGATACCAAAATTTTGCACCAAAAGTTCACTAATTTTTAGCCGCATAATCTTGAATGATGTGGTCCTATTTAAATATAATAAGTAGTCGAAATGTATGCCACATTATCTGATATAAGTTCTTAGTGTAAGATTTTAATATTCATATCATTACTCTTATTTAAAATTTTTTTTTTTCGTTTCCTAGAATAATCTCTTGTAAAGAATTCTTATCATATACTGTAACTTTGATAGCTTGGAGCACTATCTAATTAAATTGACATAAATTTGTGGTAATGGCCACCTACACCTATAGTATTGCACATTTTAAAAACATAATGGGCCCATTTGTTTTACCCATTTTATTCCATTCAAATGGAAAATTCATTAGAATGGGTATTTATTTCAACAATTCTAGTTTTTCTATTCAAATAGCCTTTTAGAATGAGTGTTTGTTTCAACAATTCAGTTTTTCCATTCAAATGGTCCATCAGTCACATCAACCATTAGAGTAGGTTTTTTGTGTCTTGGAATGAGAATAGAGCTTAGGGGGTGTTTTTAAATGGTTCATTCTAATGGATGTTTGTTTCAACAATTCAGTTTTTCCATTC
This sequence comes from Trema orientale, assembly GCA_002914845.1. Taxonomy (NCBI): domain Eukaryota; kingdom Viridiplantae; phylum Streptophyta; class Magnoliopsida; order Rosales; family Cannabaceae; genus Trema; species Trema orientale. The sequence goes on along the minus strand of JXTC01000143.1, from coordinate 530,346 downwards.
AAATGGTCCATCAGTCACATCAACCATTAGAGTAGGTTTTTTGTGTCTTGGAATGAGAATAGAGCTTATAAAGTGTTTTTAAATGGTTCATTCTAATATCTCTCATTCTAATTACAACTTATTCCATTTTATTTCACTTCAAATGTTTTCGATTCCAATTATAACTCATTCCACAAATTCTATTTAAATACACTCGTTCAAATAGATGAACTAAACGGGGCTAATATCATATTATAATTAAGTAGTAATATATTATTAGAGTGATCTGATCACAAGGACACGAAGACTAGCAAATAGTAATTTAGTCAAGTTGTTAACATACGAGGTCGAAAGTGTCAAGTAAGGTGCCAGGTGACAATATTTATCGTCATGACCATAGTTTACCTTTACTATATATAATAAATTGTTAGCCTATATTCGTGCCGTGAAATGGCCACCATTGACCATAAATCTAGGAATATAAAGTTTTTCTTTTAAATCCCCCTGAAAATTTAGTCAAATAGACCTAAGGACTGGATAAGGATCTGCAAAAAGCTGATTAATTTAGAGTTTAATTTGTCAAAGCCCAGCTAAGTAACACGTCTGATCCCTGATTATTTGTATGACCCCTTTAAATTCCTGATATTAATTGTCAGGAAGTTTTGAAGCAAGTTGATGAAAAAAATTTGAATTAAGAAAAAGAAAAAATCCTAAGGGAGACAAATTCGACTTTTGAGAGGACCTATAGCCAGGATAATATATAACATACCTTGTCCAAGGAGTTCAAGTAATCCACAGCTCTTTCTCTGTTGACTAAGAAAGTTTGTTCATCCATTTCAATATTAGGAGAGCCCCTAAACGCATGTGCATAAACATCAAATTAGTTGAACACATTAACTTGGTAATTAAATTAAATTAGGAAACAATATTAAAGAACTTTTTCTGTGTTATAAAAATTAAAGGATTATCTGATATGATAGATCATGATGCAGATGATAATGGCATATATAGTGGATAAAGCACTTACTTTCCCCACCAAAGCTCATCTTCGGTGGTCTCATCCTTAACGACTCGTTTGTCTCGTGGCGCTCGCCCTGTCTTTGCCCCGGAAAGCGTGGCCAATGCGCCAGTTGACGTTATGAATGAACCCTTCTCGTACTTTATAGCTTGTTCATACAGTTCTGTCACACATTATCCATATATATATATATATACATATACATATACAAATACATCAATATAGTTCATAATCAAAACGGTTCTGATTGGATAACACGATAATTAAACTATAAATTGGTAATTAGAGGGATAAATTTGTTAGCCTTCTACAAATCTAGTAGTATAAAATATGTCATTTTAAAATTATGATCTAAAAGGTGAAAAAAAAAGAAAAAAACGTAGTTAATTATATTATATTGCTAAATAACGATATTACCAGCAGGAGAGAGGTTGTAGAGGACGTGAGTAAACTTGAGGGAACTGTCACTGACGGCGATGGTGGGAGCAGCGTAATTAAAATGGTGGTGGTGGGTCACCTTCTGGTTGCTCTCTGACTTCTTTGCTGGGTCTCCCTTCACCAACTTCGGCCCTGTTTCCCTCGTCAGCGACGCCAATGAAGCACTATATATATATATATATATGTATATGTATGTGTACGTTATAGCCAATATTATTACAAACCATGTACAAATCGAATAAATTAAAGAAAAAATCAAATCGAAATCTGATGTGGTTCAAGTAAGAAGATTAACCTTAATTACTCAACTTCACAATGGAATGACATTTGAAATAGAATGGTTATTCCTACAAATCTTTTAATTTTATGTTTGGTTTGACACAAATGCACGGGAATAGTTATTCCCACGGTATGATTATTCCGCCAATATCGGGGAATACCTATTCATAAAGTGGACCACTAGAATTAGCCTTTCTATCCCGGTGCTAAGTTATTTAAAACATTATTTTCCAATATTATTCCTTAAATTATCTCTTTTTTTAAGGGGACCCTTAAATTATCTTTCAATATTTAACGTATTATTTTTTAAAATATTCTCAAAACGTTTGAAAAGTACTATTGTGCATACGTATAACAAATAATTGATATAGTTTAATATGCATTAAAAAATAAATATTTTGGAAACAATTTATATATTTATCTAGATATAGTAATTATTTTTGTTATTATCAAATAATAAGAATTTCAAATATAATTTAATGTACTATTGTAAAAATGTACTATTGTAAAATATAAAGTCAAATTAAAGTTAGGAATATTTCTGTCAAATAATTATTATTACATTTCATTCCGACTACTAACCAAACATATTAATCTTGATTCAGACATTAATTCTAATGTTCGACCAAACATACGAATTCGAATTACATTCTTTTTCTAATTCCATTGGTTTTTAATTTTTATTCCTATTCTTATACTTTTCTATTCAATCAAACTAATTGTCACCTTAGATATTCCCACCCTCTATTAAGGTAGGTCTCATCGTGTCACTTCAACAGAAGATGGGAATTTGTAAAATATTAGTCTCCATTCAAAAGGTATTTAAAAAATTTCCATCATCACACAATACATGATTACAATACGATAATTATAATTACATTCAAGTACGGATCTTAGTCTATTAATTGTAATTATCAAGTAACATACTGACGCGTTGGGTGTGATGCTCCACACTGCTTTAAAAAAAATAAAAAATAAAAAATGCATCTAAATACTATTCAATTCTTTCATAATGACTATAAGTCATCGAAGCAATTCTACAATTAAAGGCAGAGCCAAGGGGGGCAAGTGGGTGCATTGCCCTACCTAAAAGTTTTCAATTTACTTTTTAGTACTATTCGAAATTTTGTTTTCTATTTGGCCCCATTGAGATTTTATTTCTAGTTTTATCCCTATTTTAAATATGTGGGATATTATTATTATTGTATATATATCCTTTTAATTTTTTTATTTCATAGTTTAGTACAATATTAGATTTTATTCTATTTTGGTCTTATTGAGATTTTTATTTCTAGTTTTATTCCTATATAAGATGTGAATCACTTTTCTTCCAAACTTAAGACTCACTTAATTTTTAAGTTGCATTTTTTATTCAATTTTCTAAACTAAAATTGAGAGGAAAAAATTATGATTAAATTTTCATTATTTTCGATGACTCCAACTCTATATGCTAATCAAGACATATATATATATACACATATTAGTTTGTAATTTGTATATTTATAGAGATTTTAGATTTAAAAATTTTATTTTTGATAATGTGACACTCATAACGAAATTATTATATAGTGCTTTTAAGATATAAAAATTTATTGAGCATATTATATTGTCAGACACTGTTATACATTTGAATATTTTTCTGGTATTATTATTGTACTAAAAAAATTTATTTTTGCCCCGCTCAAAAAAAGTTCTGGGTCGCCACTAATTACCTGCTACGATTTAAAAATATGTTTTTATTTTTATTTCTACATATTCTGCAAAAGTGAAATGAATGATCTGCGTTTGAATATTTTCAAGAGAATGCTTAGTAATAAAATCTCCATAATTCCGTTCATAATCGTCTAGCAAGTCCTTAATTTTTTTATTTTTTTTTTTACTTTTATTTTAAATTATCGGATATAAACAAAACAAATATAAATGAAATAGATAGATAGATAGATAGATAGATATACCTGATGGATTGGAGCTGCTGCTTCTGGCGATCCTCCTCAGAAATGGTGAACAAATGCGGTGAGCCCGAAGACCTGATTGGGGTGGTTGGGGCCGACTTCTTCTTCTGAAGAGAGTGAAGCTCGTCAAGCGTCTGCGCCTTCACCGGAGCCGAGCTGTCGTCGTGACAAACCTCATCCGACGTCGTGCTCTGCTTCTGCGTTTGGATCTTCGCCAACCCGTTCCGCCCAATGCTCCTGCTCCTACCGAAGCTGAACTCTCCTCCACCGTTGATCTCATTACGATCACCTGACGATGATGATGTTGATCTGCTCTCCGCCATCGATCCACTAAAATTATGTACCCACTTTCGTCCCCTGTACGTAATTAACGTGGTAACCATTAACAAACATGTCATATATCCATGTTTAAGAAAAGGAAAAAAAAAAAAGAGAAAAATCAATTGATCCCTATTATCATTATCCATTAAAAAAATTATCGAACCTTTACACCTGATCTTAGTATTAGGATATTATAGCGTACTAAGAGTTGGAGAGGGGGTTACTCTGTTGTGTTGAGAGCCAAAACAGGGGTGTCTCTATTTAAAGGCTGAATTTGCCGCTAAAGGGACCAGATCAACTTGCCCCGCCCCAATATTTTCTTTTCTTTTTTTTAGACTTTTTAATGAAAACAAATTGAAAAATAAGATAAGGAAAAAAAAAATAAGGATAACATATTACTTATTAGAGAAAGAAAAAATGGAAAGTAAATGCGAAACCGTAATGGATAATGATTGAAGATGTCAAGAAAGTTTGCACACGTATGTTGATGCTGGCACTGCCTTATACAAGTACAACAACTGTTACACCGCTCTTTTTGTTCTTAAAGCGTCTCTCTCTCTCTCTCTCTATCTGTACACGTTCCTCTTTTATCGCTTTTTTATTTTATTTTTATTTCATTTTTCTAATTTCCCGGAACATGCTTATTGGCTTATTGCATATATCTTGGAATGTGTTATCTATTTTCAATCTTCAACTCTCGTGTGCCATATGAAATTATATAACAACCTTTCTCGGAGCGCCCCCCCAAAAAAAAAAAGTCGTTGGGTGAGGGTGAAAAAAATAAGACCACCTAATTAAGAAGTCAACTTTATTATGGTTATTCTGTATTACAAGATTTAATTTCCTTTTGAAAATAATAACATCTCTTGTATTTAATGATATATTTACTTATTAGGTTTACGAATGAAAAACTTCACAAAATAAATAATGCATCCTTTGATGCAATATTCTGGTTTGATAAGCTAATTGATTAAATTGGAAAGAAATCTCACGAAAATAGCAAGTGGCAACTTCCCTTCTCTATATGCTTCTTTTCTAAGGAAGGGGAGACTTCGAAAGGCTATTTTTTTTTTTTTTTTTCATAGGGATACAACAGGGGTACAACGTCGGGCAGATTTTCGAGTTCGGGTTTGGGAAAAGAGGAAACTGAAACCAAACCGAGTAAGATTCGGATATATCAATTTTTGTGTTTGGATGGGTTTTCCGGTCAGTTTGTATCGTGTTTGGGCTATTATGTTATTAATTAAGTTTGTGGTAGAGAATGAAAATAAAGAATAGGGTTAATGATATAAGAATACCTGATTTTTAACTTTTCTGCAAAATATAACTTGACTTCGAATTTTTATAAATTAATACTCTTATTTTTAAAATCCAACAAATTAATATCATAATTTTTGAATTTTATAAATTAATATCTTGACTTTTTTTTTGTTTACAAATTTGTACATGGACAAGTTAAAAAATACAAATAACTCTTTTTACTTCTCACTCTAATTTTTTTTCTTGAATAAAAAGTTAAATAAACCAATTTTATTAGTGTTTAATAAGTTCTTATTGAGTAAATGAGGAGTACAACCTTCTTTTTATTATTAAAATCAATTAATTAGGCATCAAGAATAAAAATTTGTAGAAATTTCAAATGTGACGGTATTAATTTGCAGAATTCAAAAGTTAGGATATTAATTTGTAGGATTTCAAAAGTCGAGATATTAATTTGCAGAAAAATTAAAAGTCAAGGTATTTTTATGTCATCATCTCTAAAGAATATGTAATTTTAATTTTTTTGGGCTTTCTTTTTTTAATTCAGATATTAAATATGAGTTTTTATTGCCGATCATATAATGTCCCAAATTGTAAGATAATTTTTTTTTTCTTTTTTCTTAAATAAGTTCGGGTTCGGGTTAAACTACTTGACTCTAAATTGCCTAACCGAATTTGAACTGAACAATATTCAATTTTAGTCCAATTTAACCCAAAATCCGTCGGTTTTGTTTTCGGTTTGATTTTTCTAATTGAGAAAGTGTATCGGGCTTTTGGCCATTTTGTTCACCTTAGATACAACTATCAACAAACAAGTAGACACATTCATTATGTATTGACACTCCCATTCGTAATGCTAAAGACGAAGAGAAAATGACATAGATAGGACTAACTTAAGCTAAAATTATTTTTTTGTGCATTTTTCTAAAAAATGGCATTTTTAGAAATGTTAAGGGTGGCATTTTTAGAAATGTTAAGGGCTTCTTGGCCATAGGTCAAGAGTTTCTTGATCATAAAAAACTATTATTTAGGATTTATTTATGGTCAAGATGTTCTTGGTCATAGGTCAAGACGTTCTTAACACTCCTAATAATATCATTTAAAAAAGATGCACAAAAAAGTTATTTTTGGCCCAAATTAGTCCTACCCATATACTTTTCTCAAAGATGAAGCCTTAGACTGCAAGGGTAAAAGTCCTGGGAGTATACATCTCATATGGTCATAGATGTTGGCCAAGTCTGTAGCTTTAGAGTTAGATATAAGGATAACGCTTGAGGTACTAATTTTTATACCAAATTTTTAATGCTAACACATATGTTATGTGATTTGTCACCATTCAATTGGTAATAATATTTAATTTATTTGTGGTAAGTTTTAATTCACCAATTAGATGGTGACAACTTATATACCATATGTGTTAGTACAAAAAATTTGATATAAAAATTGGAATATGCAGTGTTATCCTAGATATAATGGTATATAAACTCTTCATAATGGCTCATTCTGTTCTTTGGGGTTTGATCAACCTTAGTTAGATGTATTCAGCTTTTAGATGTATTCGGTTTATTCACATTGTTTCCGGTATAAAAGTTAACTGTAAACAACACATGATTTAGTTAAACTATATTAAGAGTAGATGATGAACTTATTTTATTAGAAAAATCACTTTTTTCAATTGAATTTGTTGTTATAAGAGTACATATTTTTCTAAAAAAAGATCGGTTTTTCTTTTCGAAAGAACCCATTTTTTTAAAACCACCTTAATGCCATTATTTAGACTCAGAAAGTAACAACAAATAAAAGTATTGGTTACAACGTGCAAGAAGCTGTGTGTTAATTTACGATCAGCAAAAAAGAAGAAAAACGCTTACTTACATTAATGGCTTTTCATGGATTCATTTGAATTCTGATGATACCAAAAGAGAAAGGGATATACGATCTGATTCTATTTCATTGTTGGACCCCTCTACTATTTCATCACGATGGTGACATTTTTATCACAGGTTTATCTTTGTTCCATCTATAAAGGCGGGAAAAGAAGAATCAAAATTTGCACACAAAAAAAAGAGCATTATGCTCCATGCCTCCATTAATCGATACTGCGAAGAACTAAATAGGGGAATATTGTTATTTTACCAATTAATCTTTTACACTTACACTTAAAGCTGATGCGAAAATCACATGGGTAAGGGGTTATATCCTCTGAGAAAAAAAAAGCGTCATACGTAATAGGTTATATGTATATATATATTTTTTTGAAGGGAGGTTATATGTATATATTATACATATGAATAGTGCTATATACGTATAATACAAATTTAAATTTTGTCTGATATTTATAAAAGTTAAAGGAGGAAATTATTAAGTATATAATACAGGCCCGCATTGTGATGGTTGTTCCATTCAATATTTGATTGTTACAATACGTATGGATAGCTAGTCTTGCCTAACTTTCAAACATCAAGAAGCTTTTTATTAATCAAATTCTTACTTTAATTCCAATTGATGTCTTTTCTCTGGCTCTCAGTGTCACATACTTAAAATTTTGACTTTCCTTGTTCGGAATAAATTATGATGAATAAAGATGATCAATAAATTAACCGGACCATACTGATTATGCATCCTTCTTTTCATTTTCTCTGTTGTTTTGTGGTCAGTTTTGCTTTGATTTTCTTTATGCACAAGAGAACACATGTACACAATGCATTAAAACATGTTACTTTCAGGTCGCAATATTATTTTATATTTAATTGATATATATAGTACCTATTTGAGATAATTTTTACTTATTAAATAAAAATTTTAGAAGATCTTTCCAAAAAATATAGTATGTTGATACTTCTTTAAAAAAAAATCATTTAAATAAAAAAAGATGTTTTGAGAATTCATCTAAATGCTATTAAAAATAATTTTTAAGTCTAAAATATCTTTAAAAACTATGCTAAACAGGACCGTGGTCTCTTACGTGAATTACTTAATAAAATTAAGGAAGCATTTCCTGTACATATGGAGGAAATGGTCACGTTGTCTTAAATTGAGTAATGACTCTAAAGATATCAGAAAGAATAGGGAATTTTAGCCATCAATTTCTACATTGAAAGTCAATCGATGTCTTTTTCTGATTTGGAGGCACCCCTGACTTGACCACCCCCTCCTTTTATCATTGGGCTTTTAAGCCAATGGCCACATTTTGGATTGAAAAATGGCTATTTTTTAAATACTGTTAAAATAATGGGCGAATTTTGAAATTTATTTGAAAAATAGTTTAATAGATCAGTATATTGATTTATTTTATATAGAATTGATTTATTTTTTAAAAAATAGATCAACTAAAATATGGTCATTTTATCAAAATAAAATTATAAAATATCAGTTTACTATAAATCAAAATATATATCAACTAAAAAATGGTCATTTATCATAATAAACTTATAAAGCAGCTGTTTATTAAATAGGTGTAAAAAATGGTCATTTTTAAAATTGATATGAAAAAAGGACATTTCTTTTAAATACTATTTATTCATTCTGTTAATTTAGAGTCTTCGTTTGCGTTTTTTAGGTTCACTGTGTTTCGAGGCTGTCTAATGAACAAGCAGATCTTCTGGCTAAATGGGCTCGCGTGAGTTCAAGACTTGGTGTTTGTTTAGGCTGACTAGCTATTTGACTATTTTTTAGCACAAAATTCAATATATGACTAAGTTCAAAAGTTTATAGTTAAATATTCAATTCACTTAATGACAAAAATAGAAATACAATACAACCGAAGCTTTAAAAAGAATGGACATTTAGCTATAACTTTTAAAACATGGATATTTATTTAAACTTATTTAAGAAATTGGTCATCCACCTATTTTTTTCTATTTGTGTGTTTGTTTTCAAAGAGGTACCTCTTAGCCTGATGTGGTTGCCATGCTGTCATCTTAATATAATTTCATATTATTCAGAGGGGAAAAAAAAAAAAAAGAGTAGAGACCCAAATATTTTTTTTGTTTTTTATTTTTAGTTTACAAGACTTTATTTCCAAATTTGCCCCATTGTGATTTTTGTTTATGTTAGGGGGAATTTTGTTTACATCCCAGAGTTGGAGCAAGTGGCCTAGTGGTGGTCGTTGTTTCCCGGGGGCATGAGGTCCCGGGTTCGAACTGGGTGACTGCCCCCCGGGGGGTCTTAAATGTGAGGGTACCTACCTGCCAGCCCATGCCCGGTCCTCTACCCCCGGGTGCCGTTACCACTAGTTGCTCGGTTGGGGTTCAGGTGACTCACTCCACCGTCCGGTGGTGGCGACCCAGCCGATAGGGTCTTGGGGAACATTCCTGAGCGGGGTTGGAGCTCCTATGGTCACGCCCAGGGAGGGTTGCCACGCTGGTCGCCCCCTCCTCCCCTTTTAGTTATCAAAAAAAAGAACCCTTTTGATAATTAAAAAGACAAAATTGAACAACTTGATAAAAATTCAAAGAAAGTCAAACGAAATCAACTAAACACACTCCTTTATATCACCACTGCCACATTTCGCCTTCCACAACTTCCAACTCCGATCATCACTTCGGTTCTTTTTCGTTTTTTTCTTTTTCTTTTTCATTTTTTTCGTCTGAAACTTTTGGAGTTTAGTTCTATTTATTTTTCACATCTCATTTTCTATGTATCTTTTTCATATTACTATTTAGATTAATATTTAAGTTTATGAGTTTATATCGTACATAAAACCTGGAGCAAGGGAAGAAAAATGTAAATATAAATATAAACTAAGTTAATATTGACTAGGTGATTTAAGTTTAGGTCAAAGGTCCCAATAATAAGTTTAATTGTTCTATTAAAGCAAAGAGCTTTTAGTTTTTCACTCTTCAAAATTTTCTATCTATCTTGATTCTTAATTCTTGTATTTTCAATTTTCAGCAAATTAAATATATATATATATATATTTATAAATAAAACAAAACAAAGTGAAAATATATAGGGCCTGTTTGGGATAGCTTTTACTTCTTGAAGTAAAAGTATAAAAAGATCTTCCTAAAAAAGATGGTAGGTCCATGCTTCTTTAAAAAGATCTTTTGCATAAAAAAAGATCTTCTAAAAATTCATCCAAATACTCCTAAAAGATCTTTTGGGGCTCAAAAGATCTTTGAAAGTTGTGCCAAACGGGCCTAAATCTACATACAAACGTTAGGTAAAAATGGGTAAGAAACTGCGGGTGTGAGAGATATGGGTAGAAAGGAGGAGGAAAAATAGGAATTGAATGGGGTATGCATTATACATGTGGAAGATAATTCACAGTTCTATTTAGTCATTTTAAACAAGGATGAAAATGCTCGCGATATTATCGAAATTTCTACGATATCATCCATATTTTGGAGTCTCGATATAGATTTGGGGTGAAAGATTTTCTTCATAGAGTATCCACGAAATGTCCATAACATTCACAGATATCCACAATATCTGCGAATGTCCATGGATATCCAGGATATTTGTGGAAATATTCACATAATATCAAAAATGATTGAAATTTTTTTTAATTTTTGCAAAAAATTTAATTTATGGCCATTTTCTTCTCTTTTGTTAAAAAATAAAAAATTGTTTTATTTAAATTTATCAAAGAACTAAAATCCAAACTAAGGGTTGATAATAGGAAGAGATCAAGAGCCACACATGTGTTACATTAACAACTAGAAAAAAAAAAAAATTTATTTGAGATATCTAGTATTTTGAAAAATGTGTTGTTTAGAATCTTTAGATCAAGATATATCAAAAGTTCGGAATCTATCAAATATTTTCCAACCTCCTAAAATTATTTTTTAACTCATTCTCATATTAAAGACACTTGAAAGTTTGATATCTTTAGTATTTAATTAGTATATTGCAATTTGTATTATTTTATATATTCTTAGCAGAGAGTATTTAGAATATTATAAAATTATATCCAACGTATAATAGTGTTGATTCTCTAGCATAATTATAATAAGGTCATTGTATATTATACAACATATCAGGAAAGAAATTTTTTATATTCAAGCAAATATGTATTATTTTTGTTATTAATATAGTTAAAATCAAGTAATATTAGTTATTTTTACATTTTATAAAGCTTCATTGAAAACATTAGAGTTGTTTTCAAAGTATCCATTTTTTCTCAGAATATCTATGGACATCGATATTTCCGTCAACATTATTCGTAAATCAAACATCGACAACTCCATCAACATCTACATAAAATTCATCCTTGATTTTAAATATATAAGGGATACTTTTTATATTGAATTAGACCGTAAATATAATCACCCTTCAGTTATATCCTACGATACTCTGTGAATTGTCCTATTTATCCTAACTTGTGATCAGCATATATTTTTAACTTATGATTGTATTCAATTTAAAAAACTGAAAATTGATTAGAAAAAAGTGAGAATAGGAAAGACACTTCTTGTTCCCGCTCCAATTTTTAGATAAATTCTATAGTTAGGTGCATTTTATATTTTACATTTTTTATTAAAAAAGTTAAAATCATATTATTTGTTAGTTTTGTAGTTTTTATGTCAATTTTATTTTTGATTATATTAACGATGAAGCAACTATAAAACACTTCCTAAATATGAAAATTCATCGTGATCAAATGTGCTTTGTTATCTTTATCAAAAAAAAAAAAAAAAAGTGCTTTGTTATCATTAAGACTTTACACCTTAAACATTATATTTTACACTTTTAGATAATATTTGTGTCGATTCTATTTTTTAAAAAAATTTCCATACGACCCACTAAAAGGAAAGTCTAGTATTTACCCTGCCTATAATTAAGGATTGTCATTCTTAGATTAAGTTAGTGGAATAATTGTTATTTAATTTCATAAATTATATATATATATATATTTTCCCTCTATAGTCCTAAAATATGCTCTTTTTTTTCTTTTTGTAAAAATATAAATAGGCTACATTTTTATTTATTCACATCATTATAAGGAAAAAACATACAAAGTATTTATAGGAAGTATTTTACAGGAAGGGTATCAGATAAACTCCCAAAAATACCACAAAACAGTTTCCAAAAAATATGGAAACTCAAAAAGCAGAAAACATGGAAACACTAATTTAACACTCCCCCTCAGTTGGTACATACCAACTTGTACAAAAGTTTTCAGAACAATTTTGGAAATCTCTCATGCCAGACTCAAGTTCACATGAGCTTCACGACACCATAATAAATTTCGGAAGCTTCATATATCAGACTTACACCATTATAAGCTTCACAGTATAGGCTTCAATTTCAAAAGCTTCACGTGTCAGGCTCATGACATAGGCTTTAATTGGATTCAATACCTCACGAAATTATCTGTAGTTGTTGTTAATGCTAAGACACCTATACCTTTTTCATCTTGGGTCTTCATTTCAACAATTGCAACAGTAACTAAGGCAGAGGCCTCCTTGGAATTCTCCTTCCATTGATCACAAATATGATCCCACTATTCCGGATTGAGATATTTTTGTGAGTGACAATAAATTGAACTGTTGTCACTGATTTTTTTTTTCTTGATTGATTTTTTTTTTTGTGTTTTATTATTATTATTTTTTGTTCTGTTGTTTTTTTTTTTAATACTTTATAAATAAAAACTAAAAAAAGTATGGGAACTACCAACATAAAGCTTTTTTTTTTTGTTTTTTTTAAAGTGTATATATATATAAACTATATATAAAGGGCACCAATCCAGTAGGTATTTTTTTTTTTTTTACCTATGCATAGGTATCAATTTGGCTAATGAAAATTTATCATGCACATTTTTTTATATTAAAAAATAAGAGAGAGAAATAGTATTAATGATGCACGTCTTTTCATGCACATCATTAAGATCATTGTTATATGAGATCTAATAGTTAGAAAAAAAAAATACCTACACATAAGTTAAAAAAAAAAAAACCTACTAGATTGGCAACCATATATAAACTATAAACTATATATATAAAGCCACGAATTATTTTTTTCTTTCGGTCCAAGCCCACATTTTCATATATATATATATATATATATATGGATTTGGGTAGGAGTAATTTGGGCCCAAGTTTTTTTTGTTTTCTTCGTTTTTCTGGTCCAAAGACCTGAGCTTTGAGGCCCACGAAATTTTCTTCTCAGGCAAAGGCTTATCAGCCTTTTTCGCTCTCTCTATGCCTCTCTCTGGCTCTCTAGGGGTGTTCTCACCGCCAGACGGAGGGGTGAAAGTCCAGAACATCAAGCGGATAACATCATCGAACAGACTGTTGGCGAGCTGCTCATGAGGCGAGGTAACACGAAGGCGAGCAGAAGCTCATCATTTTTGGGTTCAAGTCAGAGAAGGGAACACGACGTCGTTCGTCATTTCTGGTCAGGCGGAGGCGAGGTTGCGGCGTTGGCGAGCTCCGGTTTGGGTGTGGTCGTTGGCAAGGTTGAAGATTGCTGGGTAAGTGAACTGGTTTCGTGGAGTATAGAGAGTTCGGCTGAATCGATGGACTCGGCTGTGTTCGATGGTGACGAGGGTGCTGGTGCTGCTCCAGGTGAGGTATGGCTTTGAAGTGGACTCTGTTTTGGCTGAGGTATGTGTATTTGATTTATATATGTATATATATATATATATATTACTGGAATGTATTGGCTCGTTCAAACTTTGTTGTATGGGGAATTTTGGTGTTTAGATAGAATATATAGAACCGATTTTGGCTCTGGTACCATGTAAAAATACAAATAGGCTACATTTTCATTTATTCATATCATTGTAAGGAAAAAACATTCAAGGAATTTATAGGAAGAGCATCAGATAAACTCCCCTAAATACCACGAAACAGCTTCCAAAAAACATGGAAACTCAAACAACAGAAAACATGGAAACACTAATTCAACATTTTTATCCATGTATAATATTTTGTTTGTGCATGTAACAGATTCTGTTTGAAGCATGTAACATTTTTCCTTTGGCTACCGGTGCTTCATTTTTTTCTATGGGACATTCTAACCGAGACCTATATATACTGATTGTAGAGCCTGAAAATTGTTGAATTTTAGTAAGGCCAATGATCACCACGTGCCCTGCAACTACCTATATCTTGCCAGAATCCACTTGGAACGCCTGGGGTTGTACCTGCAAAAGAGACTCCGACGCTCAAGTCAGTCCAAAAGTGTCTATGATCAAAAGATGTAATTGTTATTTATAGGCAATTACTACTGAGTATTTCGTTCCCCATAGGATTCTTTATAATTATCTAATAATAATAATAATATCAATATAAAATCAATCAACTAAATAAAATTAAATCACTTATCCGATCTTGGTATCCAAATCACGGATATTCCGGAATAAATTTAAGATAAATACTTTATTTAGTAGGTTTATAAGATCATTATTATCCCTTCATTATAGTAGGACCAATTTTAAACGAATGAAACTAGCGACAAATCCAGTCAGCCAAATTCTATCCGAGTGAAGTATTCGGGTCAGCTACATTCAAGCCAGCTGGATTCAAATTCGAGTCAACTTAAAATGGGCTGACTGAAATTAGTCTCACCCCAAGCCCAACAACTTGATGTATATGGACAAAATCCACTCAGCTACAAAACAAACGACTAAAACATTCCACCGGTAACCAAGAAGATTGAGAGCAGCGAAATTTGACACTAACAATCAGCCCCCCACTCCTCAGTCGAGTTTACTCGAACTTGAGGAGTATACGAGTCATTCACATTGAATTCATCTACATTTAACATTTCGAATAACCCAGAGAAAGCTAAAGCTCGTCGTTTGGCTAAGCAAGCTGGAAAGAAACGTTCAATTCTGGACCTGGAAACCAACAGGCTAATCCAAACCCAAGATACTTCAAGAATGTTGCCTCTCCATACCAGTTCAATCAACGAGTTCCAATTGAATGTCGACTTAGACTTTTCCAAAAAGCAAAAGACATGCATGGATATCACAACCATTGAAATACTTGACTCCTCTCTTGAGTCGGGCGACCATGTGGTGACCAAATTCAGCAAGGCATTATTACTCCCACAATATTTAAAGGAATTGGAAAATAAACTAACGGAAGCATTGATTTCTTTGGCAAAGAAAGAATCCCTTAAGGTAATGCCGCGCTATACTATCCTTATCTTATTACATTTGAATCCGTATTTATAACTTTCTGGGAACATTTCAAGTCAATCAAAAAATTAGCATGCTCGAATTGGCTATTTCTGACTTTAGTGAAAAACACCAATCCAAGAAGGCCTTGGCTCAATCACTCAAGAAAGCAAATGATCTTCTAACTGTGGAAGTTGAAAACTTGAAGAACCAAATTGAGCCCACCAATTCTATGATGGAAGAACTCAAAAAGGAGATATCTATAAAAGACAAAACCATTCATAATCTCATGGCCGAACTTGATGCACGTGAGAGAAGCAATAAGAAGAAAGATGACACAATCAGCAAGCTTGAGAACGTCGTGGAAGAAGCTTATGTAGAATGTATGCTATGAACTCGTTACCTCATATACAAAGAGTTTAAGGAAGGGAGATTTCGCTCCTCTCAATCTTCTTGGTTACCGGTAGAATGTTTTAGTCGTTTGTTTTGTAGCTGAGTGGATTTTGTCTATATACATCAAGTTATTGGGCTTGGGGTGAGACTAATTTCAGTCAGCCCATTTTAAGTTGACTCAAATTTGAATCCAGCTGATTATTCTTGTTATTAATATAGACACATGTCAATGCAATTTCCATAAGAGAGGAGTCCAAGGTAATCAATCAAAGATAATCCAAAGCTCTTCAAAATCATGGTCTCCTTCTCTTGACTCACTGGAGAAAAAAACATATCGCTCAATATCCATGTCCAACTTTAAGAAGGACTTAGACCCCTTTGTTCAAGGAGGAATATCCATGTGACTATGTCCAACTTTAAGAAGGACTTAGACCCCTTTGTTCAAGGAGGAAAGGATGTGGGTAAGACTAATTTGGGTCAAATAACTTTTTTGTGAATTTTTTGAAAATTACATTTTTAAGAGTGTCAAAAAAGTTTTTAACCTATCTAGAGTTAAAAACTTTTTGACCATGAAAAAAGCTGTTGACTATAGGTCAATATATTCTTAACACTTCTAAAAATATCATTAACAAAAAAGTCATTTTGGCTCAAATTAGTCCTACGTATGTCCTTTTCTCTTGTTATTCAAGCCATAAATGAGAAAAGACTAATCAGACAAAAAAAATAAAAAATAAAAATGAGGGTATCTAACACTTATACTTACGAAAAAAAAAAATAAATATAAGAATACGGTAGGTTTGTTTGTTTGTTTTTTTTTCTTCCAAATTCTGTAATGCTTTTTTAAAAGAAAAATACCACTTTTTAAAGAGTTTTTAGAAAAATATTATTTTTAAAAATAGTTACTAGTTACTAATATTTGAAAATTACTTATCAGTTACTAGTTATAAGTACTGAATTTTCAATTTTTCATGACACATTGTAATCTCTAACTAAAATACAAAATTATTGACAAATTCTGCAGAGCCATAAATGAATGCACACACACTATAATTCTATACGGAAGCCAAAGGAGAATGCTTGCAACAGACAAAGTTCCAGTGGCGATTGAAGCGAGCTATTTATATCTCTCTTTATATATAAATAGATACATATAGGGCATTAATCTAATGGGTGTTATTTTTTTTTTACCTATCTATATGTATTCTTTTGCTCAATTGAAAATCATTATGCAGGTCTAAATATGGTAAAAGTTGGAGAACGAAAAACTTTAAATAATAGGTATTTATTATTTTTTTTTTCTAACTACTCAAATTATGATAGCCATTAGATTATGATCTAACAGCTAAAAAAAACATACCTATTTATATGTAAAAAAATATCTATTTGATTGGAACTTTTATATATATATATAGGCACCAATCCAGTAGGTATTTTTTTTTTTTTACCTATGCATAGGTATCAATTGGGCCAATGAAAAAAATTTTTGCACATTTTTTTATATTAAAAAGTAAGAAAGAGAAAAAGCATTAATGATGCATGTCTTTTCATGCATCTCATTTTAGCCGTTAGATCATTGTTAGATGATGATCCAACGGCTAGAAAAACAATACCTACACATAGGTAAAAAAAAAAAATACCTACCGGATTGGCAACCTATATATATATATGAGTGATGTTTCAATGAATATTTTTATTTTTGCTCTATGGATATGTACTCTTATTTGTACCCTTGAATTTTCCTCCAATGGCTATAATAATATTAGTTATTTTATCAAAAAATTTAATATAATTAATACCTATATAAATATGAAAAGTTATATGAAACTTAAAAAATGGGCAATCTATTTGTGACCTGATGAGTTAGACATTTTTTTTTATTTCCCTTCTATTTTTTTTCATTTTTATTCCATTAATTTCCCACTTTTCATTCTTTACATCATTATTGCTATTACAAATCATATCAAGTATATTTTTATTTCTTTTTTAAAATACTTTTCCTACCTTAATACGTTATCTCTCTGTTTTTTTCCTTCTATTTTTTTTATTTTTACATGCATAATATATTTGGAATAATTATCCACATCCTTTTTTTTTGTGGAAGGTGCATGCATTTTTTAAAAGTGAAAAAAAAACCTTAAAATTCAAAAAAAAAATCATTTCATAATTGGTAAAAAAAAATTAATAAAAAAGTATTTTTTAAAAAACAAAATTGATTCTTGTTTAAATTTAACAAAAAAACTTTAAATTAAATATGTTTGATTTGATTCTACTTTAAAGTTTAAATAATAGTTTTTTTTCCTTCCAATCCTATTCTATTCTATATCAAGTTGTTAATACTGCTACTTAACTAGATTAAGGTACAACAACCGAAACTTTTTTCCACTTTTTTGATCTCGATATATGTGACTCACATATATATACATATAATATTTATGGTTAATCATTATAGAATTTCTTCGGGGTTGTTTAGTTCACCAATTCTATTCCATTGAAATGGAAAATCCATTTGAATGGGTATTTGTTTCAACAACTCCAGTTTTTCCATTCAAATGATCTTTTAGAAAATGTGTTTGTTTCAACAATTCAGTTTTTCTATTCAAATGGTCCATTAGAAAAATCAACCATTGGAATAGTTTTTTGTGTCTTAGACGAGAATGGAGGGGGAGATGTGTTTTTGAATGGTCCATTCTAATGCTCCCATTCTAATTACAACTCATTCCACTATGTTTCCATTCAAATATCTCCCATTCCAGTTATAAATATTTTTTGGTTTTTTATGTTAACTAATATTTCAAGGAGAATATTGGTTCTAGCAAAGAAATTAATATTAAATTGTGAAACCCAAATGCATGATTGTGTTTATTAATTTAACCAATATATAGGTTTTCGTTAACGATTTTTTTTTTTTTTGAAAAAATATTTATAATGATTACTATCAGTCTATTACTTATTTGTTTTAGGTTAATATAGATAAGTAAAAACATTACTTATTCCTATTAGTAAGAACTAATACCCATTTTTTAGGAGTTTATTTATATACAATAAGCATAATGTGTTTAGATTAATTGCAATTTAAAAAATTAAACTTAAAATTAAAAAAAAAAAGAAATAGAAAAAAAATATTTGAATGAGATATCAATTGATGAAATAGAAATAGGTGAAATTACTTGCTATTGTAGGTCATATTCAACTTAATCAATCTTACTCATTTATAGAACAAGAACAAAAATACTCGTTGAAAATTCACCCGACATATATATATAAATTTGCGAGCGTAATTGTTATCTTTAAGACGTCTAATGCAACTTGACGCCAAAAACAATCGACTTTCAACTGGTTTTATGTACATGTACAAGAAGTGTAATTAGTGCACTACATTCCAGTGCACCACCAATTGCTTTATTTATTGAATCATTAAATCCTGAATCTCGAGTACTAGTAGTACTAGTGGTTTAATAGTATATATAAGCAATTTGTGTTACAATAAGAAATAGATAACAGGCCATTTTCCCGAGAAAATATATGTTGGCCGCAAGTTATGCAGTTATCTTGGAAGGCACCCCAATAGTGTACTAAAATAAAAGGTTACATAAATTCAATCCAAAGGCTGTCTCATTTGAAAACCCTAATCTTCATTTTGTTAACAAAGACGTGAGAACTTGAGAGCACGAGTCGGATTACGAGTTGGACATCTGTTTTTAGCTTCTCTTCTTTAATCTATCGTAAAACGCAATCAGATACTTTGCAGGAATTCAATGGAAGAAACGAGGTTGTACCTAGACCTAATGTAGCTAGTACTAGTGGACTCTAGTTGGCATTAATCTTATGCAATACGCCAAGATTGTCGGAATATGTGTATGTATGCTTGTTATATATAGTAGTGGTACTTATAAAATCTTTTGCTTGGGTACTCAGATTGCTCTTTTCCTCTCCCTTTTTCTGTTGGTTTATCTATGAGACTGTGATGCAACAGAATATTCGACAAAACCTCGTGATCGAACATATTAAGTAACTTAAAATCAATCTACACTTAATGTAGCAAGATGCTCGATAAGTACTAAGTAAACATGTTAAGCAACTTGAAATGAAAAATAGCTACAAAATGGACACTGTACACCAAAATAAAAAAGAAAATTCATTAAGCAAAGACTACTCAATATAATTCTATAAAAAATGTGAAAAAGGCAGACTTTTTTTTTATGATTTCTTTTTCTTTTTCTTTTTTAGAAAATTTTCTGTTTCGGGGGGCATGTTCAATTTTCCACATGATGCCATGCATGGCCAGAAGCATGAGTGATAACTCCCTTGAAGTGTGTTTTTTAGTTAATTACTTAATGATATTTATCAACGGTATGGAACAGTTATGAAACTAAGCAAAGGATTAGTAGTTAAAAGTATCCACATAGATATTATAATTAGCTTATAATAATCAATTTAACTAGCTTTCAAGGTAAATCATCCAATAACCTCACCGTGCGTAGTAGCTTCTAGCATAAATGATGTTTAATATAAAGATTTAATTTGTTACGATGTGACAATAATCAATAAAGCAAATTAAGAATATGGTACAATACTGTAAAGACGGTAACAATGTAACAATATCAGAAGTATAACCCCATCAAATCTAGTCAGCAGATAGTATCACATGCATAGAAGTGGGATATGCTCTATGTAATATTGTACATGATCTAAAATCAAATCGTGAGTGTCTAGTTATTTTCCACGACTGGTCATGAAACTAGTGGCAAACAGAGGCCCTGAAATCTTAGAAAGCAATCTCTGTCACATATCTTAACGCCCCACCTCTTCGCAATCTTATCTTTTTCCTCAATTCTCTCTTTCGTCTAATCTACTGGCTGTGACTTTTTTTCCATTTTTATGTGATTTATATCTCCTCTTGATCGTTGGATTACCTTGCGCTGTTTGGCGCGCAAGAAATCCAACGGCTGAGTGTATTTTTATGTAACACATGACATTTGAATGTATACCAAAAAAAAAAAAAAAACAAGCGCAATATATATGAAATAATGCTTAATTATATAAAAGGAATCAAAAAGGGATATGGATAGTTAGATACTGTCCTAATGTATAACAATTATTAGATTTGTCTGCACTATCTTCTTGCAATATTTCCTACATCTCTCTATAACAATTAAGAGAAAAGAGGATAATTAGAACAATACATTTATTTATTATAATGCAGAAAGAATATCGAACTCATGTTATCCTTGGAAAATATTAAAGCTATGCATACATATAAACACATATAACATGTACATGTATATATACATAGATACTACAAAGAATAAAAGTTGAATTAAAATATATACAAATTAAATTATAACATGAGAAGAAGTGGAAAATACTTTCTTCTGCAAATACTAAACAAAAACAACAAATTTTAATGAGAGGAAAATCTTGATGGTGGAGTTAATTCGAGTTGAATATTAATATTACATTTTCTTCGGTTGGGTTATTGTTTTGTTTGAAAAGCTGTCATATATGCTCCCAAAATTGTATCAATTAGCAAGTGTAATAATTTTTACACGAGAAGTACTTTTGCTTATTGGTTATTGATAAAACTCGTAATAAGTACGTAAAAAATAAAACTAGTTTATCTTTAGTGGAAACTAGCTATTATAAGTTATATGATGTAAAAAAAGGATAAATTAACACGTTGCTTCTATGTATCGACACATCAACTTGCAATAATCATGTTTCATTTAATTATACTATTCATAACATGTATTAATATATCCTAAACATATCATATGAAACCCAAAAAGAAAGGGGAGGGGGGAACTGTTGAGAAACGAGTTTCACACTTTCTTTTACCAAAACAGAAAAATAAAATCAAAATCAAAATGACCAACTATAGATGGTCGGTAATAACTAACAGAATTATGAAAATAAAAAAATAAATAAAAATTATAAAACCTTCCTTGAATTGTATTTGTGAAGAGGTGTGGGGCCCACAAGATGCGAGAGAGATAGAGAGGGAGAAATAGAGTGTGGATAAAACGTGCGATCCACCCGCCAATCAGAAGCCAAAGAAATCACAAAGGCCATCTCCATCTCTTCCAAAACCCCAAATTAAGCCCAACACATTACATTACATTTCATACCCACATTTGCCATTTCCATTAAACACTCACTCCAAACACACAGGTCAATTTTTTTGTGCCACACAGCTTTTTCCTCCAAAAAAAAAAAAAAAAAAAAAAGAAAATCCCCTCAACTGGGCAAATATCAACTACTAAAACTAAATCCCCAATTGTGAGAATTTAGGGTTAGGGCTCGGAAGAGGGCGTCGTTCGTGTCCGTTTGAAGCCATGGCCGTCTCAACCAGTTTCGCCGGAGCAAAATTGGAGGCTCTGCTGTTGAAGTCTTCTTCGGCTAATACGACGACGTCGTCCTCCTCGAGGGTTTCTCCCACATCGTCTTTCTGTAAGCCCATTCGAACCAGAAGAGCCCTAATGCAGAGCCAGAGGGGTGTCAGGTGCGAGGTCGCCGCTTCTGATGCTCCGATTCAGGCTGATCAAGCTGGTGGTTCCAATGTGTCTGCGCTCGAGCAGCTCAAGACCTCTGCGGCTGATAGTATGTCCTCACAATCACAAACCAAATCCCATTTCGGCCTTTATTCAATTTGATAGAAACTATAGATGATTTAACAATTTGGAATTGTGCTACTTTTCTTCTAAGACATACGCCAATTTGGGTTTGTGAATGCTTTGTTTATTTCAGTTTTTTTTTTTTTTTTTCCATTGGACTGTATGTGGTTTGTTTATCTTTACAAACATGAATTTGATTATATTCTTCGTCAAGTTATATTCTCTTTCTATTTTATGGGTGAAAAGATGTGGTCAAGTTCATAATGTGTGGATAGGAGGAAATAAACCATGTTCACTGATATGAAAATTTGGGATTTGAATTTCTCGGATTAGTAACTTGGGCTTTTGTTTTTAACTCCAAAATTCTCTGAGCTTTTATCTATAAGTCTAAGATTGACCCCTTTCCTGGGTTAAAGTCCTTGTCTTATAATTCTTTCCGAGAAAGCTTATTTAGAATGCTTCATTAGCAGCTTTGTAATACAATGCTTTTCTGTCCATGAGAATCTTTCTTTTCCTTTCTTGTCTCTTTTTTTTTTTCCCCTTCCCGCTCTCTTTTTTTTTTAACTGTTTATGTGAATTTCGTATATTGTTTTTATCAGGGTACACAAAGGAGAGGAGCAGTATCGTGGTCATCGGGCTCAGTGTTCACACTGCACCCGTTGAGATGCGTGAAAAGCTTGCAATTCCAGAAGCAGAATGGCCTCGAGCCATTGGGGAGCTGTGTGGTTTAAATCATATAGAAGAAGCTGCTGTTCTTAGCACCTGCAATAGAATGGAGATATATGTTGTAGCTCTATCCCAGCATCGTGGTGTTAAAGAAGTGACAGAGTGGATGTCAAAGGTACCCTCTTGGGCTGTAATTTTTTTTCCTTTGTCTCCGTTATAAGATTTTATTTTAGTAAGTAAGGAGTTTGATAGAATAGAAAATTGTCCAAGTTAAGTGACAAAACACAAATATTGTGCAATTTTACTTATTGTCATACCAATTTTTGCTTTTGTTGGCAGACAAGTGGAATTCCTGTTTCGGAGCTTTGCAAGCATCGGTTTTTACTGTACAACAATGATGCTACACAACATCTATTTGAAGTATCGGCAGGTCTTGATTCGCTTGTCCTTGGAGAAGGTCAAATTCTTGCACAGGTTAAACAAGTCGTGAGAGTTGGGCAAGGAGTTGTTGGCTTTGGCAGGAACATTAGCGGGCTGTTCAAGCATGCAATCACTGTGGGAAAGCGGGTTAGAACTGAGACGAACATTGCTGCTGGGGCAGTTTCTGTGAGCTCTGCTGCTGTCGAACTTGCCTTGATGAAACTTCCTGAACCCTCACACACTACTGCTCGAATGTTGGTGATTGGAGCTGGAAAGATGGGAAAGCTTGTGATCAAACACTTGGTAGCAAAAGGTTGCACAAAAATGGTGGTTGTGAATAGATCCGAGGAAAGAGTTGCTGCCATCCGTGAAGAGATGAACGGTGCTGAGATTATCTACAAACCCCTCACTGAAATGCTAACTTGTGCTGCTGAAGCAGATGTTGTCTTTACTAGCACGGCATCAGAGACTCCATTATTTTTGAAGGAGCATGTGAAGGACCTTCCTGCTGTTGGTCAAGAAGCTGGGGGTTTGAGGCTTTTCATTGATATTTCTGTCCCTCGGAATGTGGGTTCGTGTGTTGCAGATGTTGAGACTGCACGAGTTTACAATGTCGATGACCTTAAGGAGGTTGTGGCTGCTAATAAAGAGGATCGTCTCCGGAAAGCAATGGAGGCTCAGGCAATTATTGCTGAAGAATCAAAACAATTTGAAGCTTGGAGAGACTCATTGGAGACTGTCCCCACCATCAAGAAACTGAGAGCTTATGCTGAAAGAATCAGAGCGGCAGAGCTAGACAAATGCTTATCAAAGATGGGAGATGATATCTCAAAGAAAACAAGAAGGGCTGTGGATGATCTTAGCCGAGGTATCGTGAACAAGCTCCTCCATGGTCCAATGCAACACTTGAGATGCGATGGCAGTGACAGCCGGACTCTGAGTGAAACACTTGAGAATATGCATGCTCTTAATAGAATGTTCAGTCTGGAGACAGAAATATCTGTATTGGAACAAAAGATTCGAGCAAAAGTGGAACAAACCCAGAAGTAAAATTACCTTGAAAAACTTCTTTACCAATACGTCTATATATTATTTCCTGATTCTGAATAAGGGGTAACATCCTCATATTCACGTTCTAGTGTTTGCACGCTTGTAACTTGTAGTGGCATTGATGTAAAGTGTTGGTCCTTGTGAGGACCTTCCAATTCATTTGTTGGTGTAAGACACTTTTGCCTAACTCTCATATGGAGTTCCTTTATATGTCGACCGCTTGTCCTTCCGTGGCCACTCGGCTTTGTAGAATACATAGTGAGGAATTATGTGATGAGTTTAATCCATGTGAGGAGTTTGTTCTCCATGTATCTGTATCCCGTAAACTCTTAATTCTTGTAATTAAATTTACTGATTATTTCAACATTGAGATGATATCGGTGTTGCGTTTTTATTAATATCTATTATCTGGTTCCTTGTTATCAGCATGATGCAGTTTCCTTCTATATTGTGTTTCTGAATACACCTGGTTTTTGGCTATTATAAAGCGCAACGAATGCTTGGCTGGTTTAGAGGTATCTGTAATCTGCATTTTCCCTTTTATTTTATTCTACACTTCAGTGAGTAGATGACTGATCATTGATGGCACATTAAACAACTTCAAATAGTCTCTTTTCTCATCTTATTTTGGGCTTTGGTTTCCATATGCACAGAACAGCCTGGGAACTGTGGCCCATGATAAAGTGATGGTGGAGCCAGAGCTCCTAACTCAGGCCCAAATCAAACAAATCAGAGGTAGCAAACGGTATCAAATATGATAATCCGACTGCACAGTAGAATTCTGAGACCTGGATGAGACCTCACAAAGAGCCTCAATTGTGTTCAACTAAGTTTTGATTTTTTTTTTTTTTTTTGGCTGAATAATTGTGTTCAACTAAGTTGATAGTGATACTAGGTTTAAGAAAAGAATGAAAGCGATGTATAGTTAGGGAAAACACAAGATTTCCTTGTTGCTCCTTGTTCACCCTGCAAACGAAAAGACATACCGAAACCAATATGTGCTTCTGCTGGTTTCATTCACAGACGCTTCCTATTTGAAAGTTGAAACAATAGGGTATCACCGACATGTGAGTCCCCATAAATTACTTGATTTTTTTTTTCTTTAAAAAAAAAAAATGTTGCACCTTTATTGTTGGAAGCCCGTAAATTATTTTGTTGGCATAATTTTAAATCTTTTTATCTCCCAATTTCGAAAGCGCCACATCTTGAAATTTAACTAACAAGCACATCACATCAATATGTCTCATTGAGGAGCTCATGACGATAATTTTAACCAGTTAAGACTTGAGCACGTTTTAGTAATGCTCATTATTCAAGCAAATTACCAGATTGAAAGGTAAAGAATAATTGAACATCCAGGGAGAAAATTAGTACTCCCTTCCAACAGTCAACAGAGATAACATTTTCTAGAGCTCAGAATAACTTTTCTCAATGAATATTTTTTTCCACATTAGTAACACACAATAAGTTGTACGTAATTCTTTACGAAAGTAACGTACAAACAATAATTGACAAGTGTTTTTTTAGTCTTATTACGTTACAAAATTTGGTCGATTATGTAAAATATATATATCTATTCTCTGTTTATTGTAAAATTATGTCAACGACTATTTTGTGCGACTAACTTTGACGAAATTCGAACAGGATTACATCCTTACCCTAAGAAGCAATGACAATCAATGTCGGAACCTCCTCAGCCTTGTTTCCATTTGATTCCACAACGTGTTAAAAAATAGCCTGTAGTTACTATGACACTAACGTGGACCTGTTTGGCTCCCCAGAACCCCATCGAAAATTATTCAATGCAGTTTCGTACCATAAACAGAAACTAACACCCCAAACCCCTTCGGCCAGTTGGGGCCCTCAAAGACAGTGGTCACATTACTTGAGTCTCGAGCCATAGTTACATTTGTACTGAGCACCAACCCTTTGATCCACAGGCTATTTGATCCCCACCCTTGGTTGGTGGAACTCTAATTGGTTTATTTTTTATTTGATTTAGTTTTGCTGGGGATTCCTCCAATTGGTTTATTCGTCTCACACTATATAGTGTACAGTATGATAAATGGGCCATGTCCCATACTCCCAGACATCGACTGCCTGTTCTGTCACACCAATTTCTATGTAAGTAAACTTAATGATTAAGACTATGGCAAATTCACATAATATATATTGATAATTTATTATGTATAGACTAGGGATAAACGGTAGAGGGGCTGGACCAAGGACAGGTATGCTTCTAAGTGAGATGGGGAGGGATTTAGACTCAAAGCGAGCATTGCTACCATGTGGGATTTGGGATATTTACATATCTTGGTTTATTAATGCCCCACTCTATGGAATAATAAAGAGACCCTAGAGGAAAAAATAAGGTGAGGAGGACGACCTTATAATTCATCTATTAATCTTATACTAATTGATTGTTATATATGTTGTATATCGTTTTTTAGTGAAAAAAAAAAAAACTAAAATATAAAATATCTTGGGAATCTGGCATTTTAAGTCAAACGCAGGGTAAAAGATGATTAGTTGAGTCGTTTAATTAAAAGGTGTAGGTATGGTGTATAATATCCTTGCTGCCCATGTAAAATTCACATGCCTAGTTATGTTAGAGACAAAGCAAGTCTATATAACTCAACGGACAGACATTCCACTAGGAGGAGTGGACCATAATCCACAAGGCTTCTTTTTTTTTTTTTTTTTTTGAAAAAGAAAAAATAAAGAAATAACAAAAATAAGTATGATAGAGAGTAAAAGCTTTAAAAAGGACATGATCATCATGTTTCTCAAAGGGGAGTCCAGCTTCTGTCATCATTCTAAAATCGAAAAGCCAAAAGATAAATCAAGTTTTAACAAAAAGGGAAATCATTTTCATTTTCCAATCCAAGTTACTCCAATCATTTCGCTTCAACCCATCAAAAACCACTAGCAAAATTTTCAGGTTATAATGAACTCACTTTTCAGGTTATGGCACCAATTAAACTTCATATCATATACATTTCTTTTTTTTTTTTTTCCCAGTTTCAGAATCTCAATAGAATTCCCCTAATACCAGTACAATTACAGATGGAGCCTTTCTTCAAATCTCAAATCTGAAACCTCGAAAGAGACGATATATATGAGTTTGTGATCAACGGGTCTACGTTGGGTCGGGTCTGTACCGGACCTACCCGCAGAAAGGCCCGCGCCGTCTGATACCGGCTTGTCCCCACTTGTATCATTGCTCACCATTCTCTTTCTCATCATTTAATTTTTTCTAATTAAAAAACAAAAAGAAAGAAAAGCTTTTTTTATTTTAAAAAAAAAAAAAAACAACTAAAATCTAGCATTTTCAAAGCCATGCAAATCGCTGACTCGATTCAACGACTTCTTCATCTGAGCGACCCTAGCCAGCTTCTCAGCCGCCCTCCAAGCCGAGGTCGGCGTGAGTGGGTCCCCATTCTCATCAACGACAACGGCACTGGCGATCATCTCCCTCTCGCTCCCTCTCCTCCGTTGGATCATCATCTGCTGCTCCAGCTGGTGCTGTCTCCTCCAGTGCAGCTCAGCCAGCTCGGCTTCCAAGCCTCGAACGTACTCCTCCCTCGAAGCCAAGCTCGACTGCAACAGCAGCGCCCGCGACGACGCCAGCAGGTGGTGCGCGCTCGTGTAGTCGCCGCCGTGGTCGACCAGCCGCCTCGACTCGGCTATGGCGCGAGTCAAGATGAAGAGGTTCCTGAGCCGTTCGATCTTCGGCCCCGAGGATCGCACGGCGAGGGGTGGCGGAACGAGGAGCGCCTGCTCTCTGCCGTACACAACCTCCTGGGTGGCCGGGTCTTTATAGAGACACCTCACGCACATCACGTGGTGGCTACTCTCAGCCGAAGAAGTAGAAATAGAAGTGGGGACTCTCAGCTCAACTAGTAGCTCCCTCTCTTCCTCGGCGTATAAATCGCCGAGCCGCACGGAGCCCGACCCGAAAACCGCGGGCCTTCCGTTGCACGAATAAATCGCGGCGATCTCGGTCGTCGTTCCAGTCGGGAAGCTGAGCTGGACCCTGAGATCTTGTACGACCACACTCAGTAACCCGCCAACGCATTTGGCGAATGCGTCCTCAGCCAGGTCGTGGCTGTAACCGCTTTTCTTCCCGAAACCGAAAGCGTGGACCGGGATCTCGACGTGGGCGAACCGGGTGGACGACACGTGGCTCGAGGCCTGACGTTGATTTTTCGAGTTGGGTTGGACTCCGGCGCCGTCGTCTTGGCCGTCGGATAGGAGGACGATGCTGGCGACCGGGTTCCGCTCGCGGCGGTCTTCGAGCACCTTGGTTGCCTTCCTCAGGGCTTCCCCGACGCTCGAGCCTTGACCGCAGACTAGCCGGTCAACGATGCGCCGAGCCGTGCGCTGACCCTGAGCCGTCATTCTCCTCAGCGGGAGTAGTCTCTTCGGGGTAGACGAGAAAGCCACTATGGAAAGCCGGTCAGCCGAGCCGAGGGAGGAGATGACTAGTCTCATGGCGCGCTTCAGCATCTGCAGCTTGGCTCCGGTCATGCTCCCGCTCGCGTCGAGGACGGCCACCAAATCGACCGGCGCGCGGTGCGACGAGCCCAGAAGTGGCGGCGCCGCCGCCGCCGTGCCATTGCCGTTGCGCGTCGCCGGAGGGGCCTTGACTCTCAATGCCACCGCGTAAGTTTGGTGGCCGCTCCCCACCGAGACCACCGCGGCTTCTGGCAATAGCCTCACTTGCACATTGTTCCTCAAATCTCTCCCACTAATCTGAGCTTCATCGGCGTATTTGGCAGAGCACGAAGGGTTGGGATTGACGAAGAACCCTTGGAACTCTTCGACGTCATCGTCGTCGCATTCCGCGGCATCCTCATCGGCCTCCGGTATTGGAATAATCCTAGTACCGGCTGTGGGAGTGAGAAGAGGCTCGTCGTCATCATAGGATCTTGCTGGCGGCTCTGATACCGCTGCCAATTTCGGTTGTTGCACCGTTTCGGGTTTTGGTTTCGGGGTGGCGCGGGGCGAAGATTCGATGACTTTCTTGATCTCTTCGGTTTTGGGTTTTGTGTTTGGGTCTTCTTCTTGGTGAGATTCTGAGGTGAGATTTTTGTGAATGGCGAGGAGAGGTACGTCTTTCCAAGCGCAGTTGCAGACAGGGCATACGAGGCTGCCATGCTTTCTTACGTGGGCTGCTATGCAAGGAAAATGGAAAGCGTGGCTGCACTCCGCCGTGTAAATGGCGGTGCCTTGACCTGTCTTCACGCTATTCAGACAGATTCCACAACTACTCTGTAAAGAGATGATAAAACCAAAGTAAGGGTTAAAGTTGCTGAAATCTTAAAACAGAGCACTACTACCAAAACAGAGTAGAGCCATTATATAAGTATACATATATATTTATATATATTTACTTACTCTGAATTTAAAGCTGTTCTTGAAGAGAGACAACTTAAGAGGAGATCGAGGGGAAGTTGGGTTAGATCCCAGTAAGGTTCTGGGACTCTTTGACGTCTTGGGCGTTGCGGTGGTGTTGCATTCGAGTTTGGGACACCCATTCACGTTTGTATTAGAAGATTGATCAGTTGTGGTGTCTGAGTTAGTGCGACAGCGCAGGCTTTGAGTTGATGAGACCGATTGAGACTGCAACCGAGGCGTGGAGGGGTTGCTTCCGCCGGAGAAGAAGCCCAACCGGGTACAGCTTCTTGGGCTGGGACTAGGACTAGGACTCCTCTGTTGCTTTTCTGAGTTTTTAGATTCTGGGTCTCGAGAGATTGTAGTGCAAAAAGCTCTTCTCCACCCGGTACCCATTTTTTTCAGTGTCCAAAAACAATATAAAGAAAGAAAAGCACACAACTTGATAGTATATAGGTAAGACACTTCCTTTTTTCTTTTGCTCTTTTTTTTTTCAAGAAAAAAGAAAAAGCTGGGAAATCTTTCTCTTGGTGTGAATGATTTTATATATAATGTGTATATTTGGAGGTGGAAGAAGATAAAGATAAAGCAAAAGGGGTCTTGTTTTGGTGGATCTGAAAGTTGCAGAGAAGACAAAAGGGTAGGATTGAAGTTAGCAGAGAAGAGAGCATGGGGATCAAATATTTCAATAAAAAAGCAATGAGACAAAGTAATGAGATTTTGATTATGATATCATATACTCAAAACCCCAGAAATCCCCCAGAGAGAGAGACCCAATACTCATCAGAATCAGAATCAGAAACCGACCCTTCTCTCTGTTTTACTCTCCATCTTTTC
Source organism: Trema orientale (assembly GCA_002914845.1). Classification (NCBI taxonomy): domain Eukaryota; kingdom Viridiplantae; phylum Streptophyta; class Magnoliopsida; order Rosales; family Cannabaceae; genus Trema; species Trema orientale. Next base: position 499,656 of record JXTC01000143.1, on the reverse strand, counting down.
CTCTCTCTTTAGTGCCTTTTGGCCTTTGTCATATGATATTTTGATAGCTCCAAAAGAAGGAAAGCTTATCTCTCTCTTTTAAGAGATCTACTCCTTTTTAATTTTCTCTCTCTGTCTTAAAGCCTTAAAATTATATATAACTCACTGGGAAAGGTTAATTACTAATTTACCTACGGTAACCGCCACGTGTTGGTTTTATTTTTTATTTTTTATTTTTATTTTTAAATTTACGAAACCGGTCAACGGCCAGCCACTGCTGTAGAGACCACGTTGTACCCACCAACCTGCAACCTCATTACAAGCGTAATACGCTCCCATGCTTAGTACTTATGAGGAAACATCTCACGCGCTAGCTTCGAACGTGTTAAACAGCTTCTGATTTGGAACCACGCGAATACTGTGCAGAACGATGTCGTTTTGTTCTGGTGGGGCTGGGTTGCGAGTGGGAGTGAAGCTGCAGCAGCAGTAGTAGGGGGTAGAGTTTAATTAACAGGTCTGGGTTGGGATGGCCATGCATGAGGCGTACGCACGGGTAGGCGTCAGAACGTACAAATTAATGCAGTGGAAAGCCAAGATCTGATCTAACCGCATGGACCTTGTATTAACCGTTGGATTAGCTATAATGCATTGATTGTACCACTCTAATCTGCAAAATTGTATAATATTAGGAACAATGTCTCATACTCTAATATGCAAAATTGTATATTTCAATGTGATTTATTGCATTATTAGAATGTTGAAATTATATAGTACAATTTATGTGTTAAACAACGAGATTATAGTGTAAAAAAAAAATTTCGGGAGATTGCATTTAACATTCTCAATTAAGAAATATATCACACCAAAAAAGTTAAAAGAGGACATGTTTTTACGTTTTTTTTTTTCTTTTGGTTTGACTAGTTCAAGTAGTAAGTTTTGAGCCTCATTTTATGTATATGTAGAAAAAGCTCATTATAATTTGTTGGCTCACGAAATCATGGACTAATTAAGTTGATTTTCTTTTTTTCAAATGACAATCATGAAATTAAAAAAAAATGTCTAGCTAAGTATTCATTATAGAATTGAAGGATATTGTAAATGTATTTATATATATATTAAACATCTTGTTTTAAACTAATTGATGGATATAATTGAAGTGAATGATGATTATAACGAAATAATTATTCAAATAGAACGTTGGCACGACTTCAGCTGTATTATTATACTAATATTCTCGAAAACCATACTCTTTTTCTTTTTTCTTTTTTATCTTGAACTCGAAAACCATACGTAATTACACATATTTATTTAGTAATAATATAGAACTCATGACTAGTCCATTAATTCCAAATGTACGATACACTTTGCGCATTAAATCTGACAACAGAAGGCTAAATAGGGACAATAGGACTGCTGCGTAGGGTGGTAACTTTTAAGTAAACCTTTTCAGTAAAAACTGTCAAACCTTTTGGTGGCAGTAGAGTCGTGAAGTCCAGCTGTGCAGGTTGTTGGGTAGGGTGTTCTTAATTACTCGGTCCATACTGTAGTAAAACTGTAAAAGCACAAAATTAACCGCCATTAGACTTTGGAAGTTTGGAGAGATATTAGAGAGTTTTCAACGTCGTCGGGGCTCAGAGGCTCAGACACCCACACATACGACAGGTCGTTTCGTAGGCCTGTCAGTGGCTCGTTTTCCCACCAAATCGAATTTCCGTGTCCGGCTTATGCGATTACGCAGGGGGCGTGGGCAGTATTAGTAATGTTATGTTTGCAGAACGCAATTTTGCCATTAGCTAAAAAAATGGTACATGCTACTATAGTAGTATTAGATAATTGGTATGCAAATTTTACTATTAGATGAAAAGTAGTATATGCTATCTCAGGATTTGAGCCAACTATTAGATGGATGTTATAGTAGGAGTCATGTGAGTACAAAATTTAACGCCATATAAGCATTTATTTATTGGTATAGTTTTATGATTATAATCTTCCATATATTTAGCCTATTCTCTATATTGTCTTCATGAATATTACTGGTATTGTGATGTAGGATAGATGCAATGAATCACCCAAAAATTAAAATTATTAAGAGTTACGTAATCTAATGATATCAATTATCCAAAATCAAGCCTAAGAGTGCATTCTTTGGACTTTACTTATGTAAGCTTTATAGTAGCACTACTTAAAAGAGTGGACCTACGGGTCCCAAGTTTCGAAGAAAGCATGAGATTGCAAGAGTACTCGAAATAAGGTCTAAATGGGTAGACCCCGAAGATTGTGCTATTGGGTTTAATTTTGGTAATTTATAGATTATATTGCGTACTTTTTAAATTGCAACTTCTTGAAAGTCTAATTGTTTTTGTCATATGTCATATTGATATTATGAACATTCTATTTACTATGATAAACATAGTTACTTGTAGCTAATAGCAATATATATATATACTCAACACAGAAATTCATTTGGAAAATTATTTCTTACATAATTATTTAAGTTATGGGTTGATTATATACTAATGCTCATTGCTCTTAATTCTTACATTGAGATATAGACGTATGTAGTTTTATATTAGTTTTAGAGGGATGATCAAGTCTAGCTAATTCGGTTTACCAACTTCACCACGCATGCCTGTTTTATATTCATACTTTATAATGCCAAACTTTTTGACCACATTTAGACGAAAAATATCATATACTTTAATCTTTTTAATGATCATTGATTATTTCTCTTTCTCTTAATTTCTTTTGTTGGTCACCATGTGTTACAATAATGGTCCTTTGCACCAATTATATGTGGCTTGCGGAACTGGGGCCACAATAAAAGTTCGCATTTATCTAATCCCTCAATTTCTCATTTTCTTTCAGACATTTTTCACTTATTCACACCATAATAATTTAACAATAATTACCCCTATACATTGTAACTAGGTTGTGCTGCATTATTGAAACATATCCACTATAAAGTTCTTTTCATAAAAAAATATCTCAGTATTGCGTGTTTTTCAATATAAGCTTCATGTCATGAATATTAATCAAAGCAATATAACTTATTTATACGTTTGACAAAATTTGATTATACATTAACAATAACTAAGTACCAAATTTCCCTCCCAAATCCAACCACTTACATTTTAAGAAAGCAAAACTTTCATGACAGCTAGTCAAAGTAAATTTTGCGTCAAATTTTTTTGACGATTAAATTTTAATCTATTTTGTAAATTAATTAAAGTTGTGTGTTAATTAATCCTTTAAACGAGAAAAACTACATTTAAGACCATTTGTTTTAGTCAAAATTATAGACACTCTCACTCTGAGAACTCGAAAATTCAAAAGAATTACATAGAGATTAGAGACTCTTATATTTTTTTAATTAAATTTGACTAAAATTTCTGTTTACCATTAAAGCTTTGTTTGATTTAATCTTCATTAAAAAAAATAGAATTTTTAAAATTAAAAGAATAATAATTACGTGAAAAATTTTATTGATCTTTTTATATTTCTTTTTTAAGAGTAGGAAGTTAAGACTTAGAAAGTGTTATTAATGTAAAAATACACTTTAACTTAGTTGATGGATATGAATTATAATTTGAGGATAAAATTAGATTAAAAAGGACAATCACAATTTAAGTGTAATTTTCAAAACTTGTGTTTTTGCTTTGCTGTATGGTAGTATGGTACCTTCCCGAAAACATGTTTTTGACAGCAAAAGCTGGTGACTTTGTCATCAATGGTTAATAATTTCAACACTAACGTGGGCCCACCTTATAAGTCGTCTATAAGTCTAACGCAGCTAAAAGCTTACTACTAGCCTTTTCGTTTCACCACTCCATTGCTGACGTTTTTTAGTTATAACAATAATTAAATTACAGCGGCTAAGCCTGCCACTACACATTCCAACTAAGCTATGTTAAAAATGTCAACTCCTTCCTGGGAATGAAGTCATAAACAATATAAAATTAACTAAAACTTAACCTAATCAGTATTTAATTACACAAAAATGTAATCTTTCTAGGATAAAATTAGGCAAACGGAAACAAACAAAAGCTGCTTAATTTTAACGTGGTATTTCCACATTTATTTATTTTATCTTTTATTATTCCCTTTCTAGAGGAATGAGATAGCTTCCGTGTTGAACTGGGATTAAATCTATTTTTGGTTCTATTCTATTACATTGCTTTTGATTCCAGAGACAACCCACAAGGCCATAACCACTTGGGAAGAGTTGTCTTTGGTCACGACTCATCAAGGCCATAACCACTTGGGAAGAGTTGTCTTTGGTCACGACTCATCACTATTGAGTGGATAAACATCTTATTTAGACTTTGAAGATATTGCAAATGATAGTTACACAAAATAAAAATAAAAAAATAAAAAGTCAATCTGTTGCTTCCAGTTTCTTCATGGGCCCAATAGAGGTTGAATTGTTGTTAAATTAAGGTGTACAGGGGCAAAAAGTAGGTACCACTTTGGAATGAGGTAATTAAGTTTGGTTTATGCAAATCAAGTTGTAACATTAAATTTTAGTCGTGTTTACTAATAAGTAAAAGGAATAAATGAAAAAGGAATGAAAGGGAAAAAAATTGAGAGGAATTATAAGAAATAATCTACGAGGAATGCTACGATTCCTTTTCATGTATTTCTATAACAATTAGTTACACTTGGAAAGGGTCTTTCTTTTCTTTTTTGTTTCCCTTTTCTCTCTATTACGAATTAGTAAATACGCTTTAATTTTGAACTTCTTTAAATAGCATAATATGTTGATAATGTCATAGACTCATAGTGTTCATTTTCTTTACGTTTTTCGTTCTTGCCTTATTTACTTACAATTTTTCTTTTTTTTACTCTTTTTCAAAGTTCGGCTAGCTCTTTATGTGGTTGGGTGGTAAAGGAACATGATTATATGGTCCTTAGTTTTGGTTTAGCGTAGGGATAACAATAAATGATGGTTGACTAATTAGATTAGAGTTGCCAATTCTGGGTGGCCTATTATTCAATGTTTGGATCTTTAGCCAAAGCCACCTTAGCTAATTTGGAACAAAAGCAATGTGGGGACTGACATATATGGCTCGTTTATTCTTTAAAAAACAGAAAGGGACGCAAGCTCCTTTTTTTGTTAGACATACCATACATCATTTGGGATTTCAAATTGACAAGGCTTTGCCGTTTTGCTTAATTTGTTTACGTTAAAAAAAAAATCATAGTTACTAAATGTTTTAGGGTCCTAAGTTCAAATCTTAAAAATTTAATTAGTTAAAAGAAAATTATAAAGCTATTAGCAACTTGATCTTGGAAATGAGAAATCAAGCTAAACGGTGTTGTGCATTTATGTCTTCTTTATTGTATACATTACTTAGACCGGCATGCATACCTATGGTACATATATAATAGTTTATAGAAGTTTGTCACTTAGAACCTTTTTTTTTTAGTAAGGTATACCATATACGCATAATTTATTAGTAAATAATAGTTTTTATATACTTTCATATAAATTTTTTGTCATATATGTCACGATCAAGCTTTTCTTCTTAGTTAAAACTAAAATACCACTATTTTGTTTATCAAAAAAAAAAAAAAACCAGTATTTTGTCTCGAAAGTATAGATGTCCAGGAACAAACCCTTTATGTATTATAGATGTCTATGACAAAAAAGAATATCATAACCAAATTATGTTTCCAAAAGTTTATCCATATTTTTTAATTTTCTTATTGCTTGCTTTTTCTTAAAAATAAAATAAAATAAGATAAATTATTATTATTATTATTATTATTATTATTATTTTTATTATTTTGAATGAACGAATTAGATAAATTCTTTGGAAGGGTCCTTTAATCCTTTTCAATAGAAAGAAAATTTTGTACCAATATTGCCCATTTAGGGAATTAAGGTTATCATTTTTTATTTTAAAAAAATTAGATAAAAAAATAAAAATTAAAGCAGAATATCTTATCTTATGATGGCAGCTCGCTTCAGATGAGGGCATCAAGTCAGCAAAAATTAATGCATGTATTTATTGTCAGTATATGGATGTGAGTACCGAGGTAGTTATATATGTTTCCAGAAAAAAAAATAATTGTGATATTGTGTTATGCGTTTTTCTTTTTTTTTTTTTTTGAGTACTTATTATAGGTTATATGTACGTATCCTCCTCCGCGTGGATCCCATGCACCTGCCTACGTGGCACTGGCATACCATGTGGGGAATGCCCATGTCAGCATCTTGCGTGTGGCCCTACTAACTCCACGTGGCACTCTCAACTCTTTAGAGTCGAAGCTGTTGACCAGGGACGCTACAAAATGATAATCTAATTATCAATGACTATGACCAAATACGGATTTGTTCGTCTCGAGGGAGAAACTTCTAAACGCAATTTTCTTTTCGTTTCTTTTCTGGTTGATTTTCTTGTCCAAATACGGACAATGGAACCTTATAATCAACATAATTCAAGTAAGTCTGTCCAAATCTATATTTTAAATAATATAGACACTAATTATAGTAATAGACTAAAGAGTAATTATGTACTACTTTGGCTTTCTTTTACTTTAATTATTAGCAAATTGTAATAGATTAGATGCATGCATGCATAAGAAAATTACTTTTTCAAGATTATGAGAAACTATATACGTTAAGATTACTTGAGAAAACACTATGTTTTTACTGCTTTTTTTAGATTTACAATTTGAATGATGTTGGAGGTTTGGATGAAAAAAAAAAAAAAAAAATTATGCATTAGTTATGTGGCGAGACACCGTTTTTTTTTTTCCTAGGTAAATTGTCAAATGCCTACCATTACTCTTATGTTTGATGTTTGTCAATTTGAGAGACTTTTGTACGTACTTTTGGCTATATTCAGGAATATTTTTTGCTATATTCAGTTTGTAGCAAAATATAAATATAAAAATTAACTTTGGAAAATTGAAAGTGAAACTACGTACATAATCTATTCTCCAAGCATACATATATGTATATTGACGTATTTTTTGTGACTAATTTATATTCGAATAGAACATTGTTTAAAGGCTATTCACGATAATCTTAAAAAAAAAAAAAAAAAAACACTCCTACGAATTTGGAAATAATCTTGTTGAAAAATAAAACCAAAACACCAAGATAAAAGAAGTTTATAGAAAAAAAAAAAGAATAATGCTATAGGGCACCAGTGGTGCTGGACAGTGATGTGTCAGTTTGTCACTGGTTAATCATAATTATAATTTAAGTGGGACCCATGTGGGACCCAGTTTGTTAATTAAATCATCCAGTGACAAACAGACATGTCACTGTGGTGCTGGGCACCACTGGTGCCCCATAGCATTGCTAAAAAAAAAAAACCTAAAGGGTCTTTATTAACCCACGGAATTAAAGACAAAGGAACAAAGTCCCACCAATAATATCCTATGCATTAAATCCATTAGAATACGTCTATCTTTAATTTATTGAAAAAAATGCATTATAATTTCAAGTAATTTAATCATAAAATATATATTGAAACTTGTGAATTATAGTACAAATTATTTGTAAAATCCCTTTGAAAAAAAAAGGGTTGCAAAAGACGAGCTTTAAAAGCATGAATACTCTTGGATGTTTTTCAACGTTGTCGTTTTCTGGATAAACCGTTATGTATGATTATGATTCAGGAAGGTATATACATATATATATATAGTATACTACAAGTCTATAATTAATGGTACTAACTACACAACACTTGCGTGAATGCATGAACCTAGCTTGGCTGATTTACTTGAGTCTAGTTATAACGCAATCTTTTTTTCAATTATTTATTTAGCTTGAGCCCAATACCTTATGTTATTGTGCTTTTCCTTGAAATAATATGTTTGATGTGTAAAAGATACATAATCCAGTTTCCAAAAAACAAAAAAAAAAGATGCACAATGATTGACGTCCAACTTTCATGAGTTTGATTTATTCAAGTATCAAATTAAGGCATCTTTCTCGAGCTTTCATCCTAATTGTGTAACTTGTTAATTGGTTGTACAACTTCAGATGCTTTAAATAGATTAAATCTGTTTCTCAAGCCTATAAATCATAGAATAGAATAGTGATAAAGAAACAATTTTAAAATAACAAAAGTACTGCCCTTATTGGCCTATTTGCAGTATCTATTAATTATTAATTATATATTTGTACTTTCCCTTCTCACTGTTTTAAGCCTTGGGAAGAGAAAAGAGACTGCAGAAGCATCGGATTATAGGTACAGTACAAACTGGTTGTCAATTAAATTTCAAAATATTAGCAAAAGGAAATCAGAATTAAGTTTTTTTTTTTTTTTAAATAATGGGACCAAATCCCAATTGCCTTATTTTATTTATGGAGTTCATTATTAATTATCAAAACTCAAAACCCTCTTTGACCATCAAACACAAAAATTTGGCAATGCATATGTTTGGATGGATTTGAGCACCTGCATGCATGTTCAAGATTGGTCATATTGCACTTGAATCCAAAGAGGGCCATATTTGGTTTTGCTTGATCTTAGAGAAATGGACAAATGTCACAAGTCTACGCGTGGCTTCATGAATTTGGATGGCCCCACTTACAGGTGTCTCTCACAGAAAGCAAGTATGTTTACTAGCCAAGTTGAGAGAATACCAATTAAAAAAAAAGCTTTAATTTTTTTTTAGTTATTAATTAAAATGATCACTTTGATTTTGGAGTTTAGGAAATGCCTTACATAGCACATGACATAATTGGACACCCCATATGAAAAAGATCCCATCACTTTGCTAACTCCAAGTTGGGATTTGATGCCTTAGCAATTTAATTAATGCAAGAGATCACATCACACACATTGCATTCAACACAAATCCTTTGAATTAAGACCATTAATTACTTTTTATTGACTATTCATCAGAGAATAAACCAAAATGCTTAAAAACTAAGTAGTGTAGTCTTTATTTATAATATTAAAAGTTCAAAACCATGTGAGAAAACAATAGTACAATGTGGACTATAATTAGTGAAAGCAGGAGCGATGAAATCCTTAAACTTAATTTTGATACGGTGGTCGCTATTCTTTATTGTTTTGATATTTGTTCTCTTTCAAAGAAATTAAACTGAAACTACTTTACCTTTTAAGGAGAGAGATTTTGCTTTTGAATATTGCAATTGTGGATCCAAATATTTGACTAAAGATTTTACTTGCATAAGGAATCTTGTATACTACTTAGTATCTTAAAACGACACATCACCAACTAATTACTGATCTTAAACTCACTTAAGAGTTTGAAAGGAAATGCTTTTCTTAAAGAAATTTCTTCTTTTTTTTATATACTTAAAAAGAAATCGCTGAACCAACTCTCTATATAGAGACTTTTTTCGCCAAAAACTATATTAATTTCGCCGATATTATAATGCAAGTACTTATATGTAGCACTTGTTAATTATTTATTTGGACTTACTGTTTTAATTGAAAAAAATCGCGGTTGTCTCATCATTCATGAGTTTGAATCTCCACTATATATCCCTTGTAAAAATAAATTGAAAAAAAAAAAGGAAAAAATCATTTTGATCAAAAAACTTGTGTACCAATTAACTAGCAATCAGGTATACGCAAAAACCAACCTAATTAAGGATGAGACAGAGTAAGACTTGGTCGTAAAAATAGTATGATCTTCATTTAAGGTTCAAGTTCTCAACACCTTAATTATTAAAAATAGTAAAACTATTTATATATACATGCATAATATAAATAGAAAAACCGCATGTCGAAATAATCTTTATTTTTTGTAGAGAGAGAGTGGGACGAAGATACACGGTTGGTTGTGGGAGGTTCGTTAAAACTAAGCATTAATTGGTTGGTGAGATCACATGGCAGGATGAATTTTAAAAAAAATTAGAAATTAATATTCAATAATCATTTATATTCTCCAAAAGCATATAAGGCCTTGTTAATTAAGAGAAAAGACTTTAATGGGCTCCAAAAATGAATAGCTTGTTCTCTTTCAGGCTGGTTGTTAAGATGTTGCAATTAGTACGAAACATGTTCTGAACTGATCATATCTGTTAGCTGCAAAATAATTTAATATAAATAACCCCTAACAGTCACTATGATACCTACTGGATTTATATATAGGTAGCCAATCTAGTAGGTATTTTTTTTTTTTAAATCCATGTGTAGGTATTTTTTTTAAATATATAGGTTGCCAATTCAGTAGGTATTTTTTTAATCTATATGTAGGTATTTTTTTTTAGTCGTTGGATCATCATCTAAAGGTGATTCAATGGCTATAATAAAGTGCATGAAAAGATGTGCATTATTAATGCTATTTCTCTCTTACTTTTTACTATAAAAAAAGTATATGACAAATTTTTATTGATCAAAATGATACCTACACATTGGTAAAAAAAAAAGAAAAAAAAAACTTACTGAATTGGTGCCCATATATATAACTCCTATACGCAAGATTTTGTTATTACATGGACTACTGACCAAGGTCAAGGATTTTTTTATTTCTTTTTCTCTAAAGTACCGAGTTTGAGACTTATACTTGAAAAAGAGTTAAACTAAGAGCTTGTTCGGCCATATTTAAAACTTTTTACCTCTAAAAATGAAATAAAAACTCTAGACATTCCAAGCTATTGTTTGACATAATATTCGTCGTCCATGTTACTTTTAAAAACAACAAGAAGAAAATAAGTTATAAGCCCTAAATATAGAAAACTATTTTGTGTCGTGAATTGTGTGTAAAGATCTCCTAGAAAATTATCTAATGTATATGTGTATGTAAGTATATGAAGTAAAGAAAATTTAGCCTTACTTTGTTTATTTTTTATTTTTTACAGTCTGAAAATTTAGAACTTCATATAAGAATTGAAAAAAACATGCTCTAATCGATGCCCATTGTGGGTCCGGTGACTAACCCGATAATTATGATAAGTGAATAGAGATACCTAGTAAGTGACTCCCACATAATGTCAGGTTCTAATGGAGTGAGTCTAGTTAGCCACACTTAATTTTTCTATATTTATCAATATCCTAGCTCTCCAAACATGAGATTTACAAAAATCACACTATTCTAATGGAATATATGAAATCGTAAACTCATCAATTTCGGAGTCACGAAAAAGTTGGAAACTTTTAGTTCAGCACACAAAACCAGATTAAAAAAAAAAAGAGAAAGAAGTAATTAACTAATAGGCATTAAGTCAAATGATGGCGCCGCGTCGATCGGCAGTTTCTGATTAACGCAAATTTTGTCGTCAACCAATAAATTCAACAACATTGACCCAAAGAACTAGCTACAATTTTTTTTTTAATGCTTATTAATAAATAAATATTAGTTTTTTAAGCCAAATGGCCGAATTTTAGATTATAATTTGCAAAATGATCATTTTTAAACACTATTAAAAAAATGACCGAATTTTAAAAATTATTTTTAAAATAGTTGTTATTCATATTTAGTATATCAAAATATGTTGATTTATTTTTTGAAAATTAATTTTTTTAATAAAAAATATATCAACTTAAAAACAGTCATTTATCAAAATAAAATTATAAAACGGTCATTCATTAAATAGGTTTAAAAAAGGGCAATTTTTTAAATTGATCTTAAAAAAAGGCCATTTATTATAAATACTCAATAAAAATATCTATCTTTATTTGTTTATGCAATTATTATTATTATTATTATTATTATTGTTGTTTTTTGGCTGAATGATCTGATGGTCGAATGGTAATATTGGAAATGAATTAATAGTGAGGGAGTTTAATTAGTGATTATGGTCCAATTTCCGTAATGATGAGCAAAGTTATCCCATTTCAGTATCATTATTATTAGTTAGTGAACCACGCATATTAATGCTTTAGCCAATTAATTCTGCCATAAACAAGCATATCATGATATGTACACACTATTAATGATTATAATTAGCACTTTTAACGAAATTAACAAGTAGGTTAGATATGTATGATGATGACATGTGTAATTTACCTGAGCTGGAATGCATATGTACATATAAAAAGAAGAGAGATTGTTGATATGCAATTACCTGCTGGAATATTTACTTATATAACCAAATTAATATTTTGGCAGTGGTTTGGCTGGTTAAAATTCAAGTAGTAGTGACATTATAATAAGGACAATATATACATATAGGGATCTAAACAGTACTAGGGGGTCCTGTTATGATAAATATTGTAGTAATATGAAAGCAAAGATAAAAAAAATTGTTGTTACTGATTAAGGTTGAAGATTCCCTTGGCTATGAGGCTGTGAACGATAGTTTCTGTTTCTCGTTATAATCATAATCATAATCATGATCTTTTTAGGCCATAATTATAAGATGGTGAGTACTGAGTACTACTACTCTTTTTGGCTAATATATGATAAATGGGTCCTTAATATTGCAATTAACCAACCTCTGTGGATGAAACTACATAAAACCACGTTACTTATTAATATTAAAAAAAACTTGCCTGCTGATTAATTCTTTAATTTTGTATCGCTCATAATCATATTTCATGTACGTGTATATATATATATAGGGAACCAATCCTATATATATTTTTTTACTTCTTTATAAATATTGTTTTGACAAATAAAAATTAGTCACACACGTTTTTTCATGATAAAAAGAAGAAGAAAAAAATATTAAATAATGTTTTTTTTTTCAACAATTTAAATTATGATAGATCATAATCTATTAATCTAATAACTAAAAAAAAATATCTATCAATAAATAAAAAAAAATACTTAGCGAATTGGGAACCATATATATATAGATACATTTCGTCAGTGAAATATTAATACGAAAACAAGTAATATCAATGATGCTGTACTGCTGGGGCAGGTTTACACTGTAGAATTTCCCTATAATTAAATGCTAGCTTTACATTATTTTATTACTATGTTTTGATATAAAATGTCGACCTAGATTTGACACAACGAAAGCAATATTAGTTAATTAATTATACATTTTTCAAGGAAGCGTATGCAAGAATCACTCATGCAACCGACCCCTTTTTGACTTTATAATATTTATATATATATATATATCCTATTATACAATATATATATATATATATATATATTGATACACTGAAATTTGGCCAAGGACCAGAATGAAGTTGATGCTGAGGCAATTAGTGTTGGCTTTATTGGGTGATAAAGACAGTTTTCTGATACTGGAGAAGTTGGACTTTGGCCCTTGTGGAAGTGATAAAGACAGTTTTAAGGATCTTCTTTGAATAGCATGCATAAAGGAGAGAAAATTTAGAAAAAGTTGAACTAAAGATAATCTAAATTATAACTACTGTGCTACCTTAACTGATGGGCTTTTATTTTGGTGCATGCATGTTCGAAAAGAAACAAATGGACTACTTAATTCGTTACTGAAAGCAACATATATAAAATGTCGTTTTTCTAAAAATAAAAACATAAAGACTAGAAACTTCAGCTTAGTAAGTATCCTGCACTGCATGACTGTATCAATATGGTAATTAATTTAAGAAAATTAAAAGGACGAAAAAAAAAAAAACCAAAATACCGCTAGTAAATGTATATTGAAAAAACGAAAACAAAAAAGGGAATTTGGGAAGTTAGACTTTTTAGAAGTACTTTTAGTAAAAGACTATCTTTTAAAACTCATTACATAAAAGGGAATATAGTCTTTTGTGTTGTCGTGCATTTTCAAGCATAGTCAGGCTATAATTTAAAAATACTATATTTTACAGTTTTAAAATATACACTTTTTTAATTTTGTAAAAATACTCTTTCAAAAAAGAGAGAGACTATTTTGCAAAGATTAAAAAAAAAACCTAGAGATTTCTCTGCTTTATAATTAAGATAACATATGTGTGCAATATTTTTCCCGTTGGTATGGGCATTTATCTGCTATATATATATACACACACACAACATATATGAAGAAAAGGTGGTATGAATGACTTGGAAGTTGAAAGACTGATCTGATCTTTTAACTAGCCAGACATGTTACTATTCCAAGTACTAGTCATGATCAGTAATTCAGTATACTGTGTTTTGTCAATGACAGAGCAGGAATAATGGACCACAAGTATAGCAAATTAATGAATTACAGAGCTACCTTGATCAATAGAGTTCATTATATACATACATAGGTATTCTAACTTAGTAGTACATGGACCACTACGGCTTTTTCCCATTTGCATATATATTAGTACATTCATTAGTTGGGAAACTGGCACGAACATGCCATTAGCAGAAGCTGTTTATTGAAAATTGAATCGAATATTACGTATTATTATAAGTTACAATGATCAACTTCGTCCTGTATTAATTAAATGGACAAAAATTATGGATACTAAGTCAAAGCAATCCCATGCCATTATTGTGAGAGAAGTAGATGGTTTGAGATTGAATTAAAAAAATAATAATAATCATGACAAGACCCAAATTTTCCATAACCCAATTCATCCCTCTTCCGATTTATGCTTTAATTCCAACTAACTTTTTCTAACCACTCCAACTTCCTATATATTATAGCATATAATTTAAATCTAGGGACCAGAAGACACCAAAAGAAACCAAAGAAAAAAAAAAGTTTGAATACTGATTGAGCTAATTCTTGTACTGCACAAACTTTGCTTCCAATATGTTATTTATACCTTATTAATCTGGAAAATCACATGAGATTTAAGCCCTTTTTGGGAAGGCTTTTTGGAATTTTTACTTCTATTTCACAGAATTCAATGTGATTAATCTGTTTGGTAAAAGTGAAATGTTAATGAAGTCAGTGATACATAATCCAATATAATCCTTTAGTTGGCCTCAGAATGTCGATTAATCTATTTGATTAACTTTTAACTTATGATATTTCGTCAAAAAAAAAAAAAAAAGCTTTTAACTTATGATTTTACTAAAACCAATATCTAGCCCTTAAGAGTATATTTGGTGGGAGTGAGAAATAGAAAGAAAGAGATGGTTGAGGGGATTATTAGATGGATTTGAAGTATGATAGTTGTTTGGTAGGAGGGACTTTAGGAAGGAAAGGATTAGATAAGGGATTTCAAATCGTTTTAATCAACTTTCAATCCTTCTGAAATTGAAGAAGTTTTCGGAGGGAGATGACAACTCAAGTAGTAGCGTAGTTATTCTAATTGTAATCTTTCTTCTTTCTTGCACCTCTCCCCTTTTTCAAACATTGGAGAAGATTTTGATCTTCTCTCCTTCTCTCATAACAAACACAATTAGAGAAGAGTGTTCTCTTTCCTCTCTCACTTCTCTTCCCAAGGTAATATAGGCCCATTATCTTCTAATCATCTCTCCCTCCTACCAAACATAGCCTAAAAGAAGAGAGAAATTTCAGTATCATTGTATGAAGAATTAAACAAAAATTTCCAATATAGCACATTATTCTTATCTTTGGTCAAATTTCTGACTGCTGCATAACCCACTTTAATGAATGGTCCTGGATAGAGATAAATTTTCTAGTCCTGATGACTTGGGTCACCCCTTTACTGCTAACTCCATGGCAACATTCAAAGGACTTGAAGGGAGAGACCATGGGTCTTTATGAGTAATTGCCTAATTGGTGGAATGGGCCTAGAGTTTGGGGCAGGTCATGGGTTTTGATTCCAAGTTGGATTTGAAGCAGAGTAAATTATTATGTCTCGATGATATCATTTCTAATTCTAAACATATATAAATATATAAATACACTATATTACACGACAGCCAAAAAAGATCAAATGATTCTGAAAAATGAATGTTGAATAAATAATATTATATCACTTTAAATTCAGCCACCAGTGCGGTAGTCAAGAATTAGGAACGATATTTAAAATAAAACGACTCTGAAGATGGCACTATGATATTTAAATATGTAACTCAATATTTCCTGAAAAAACTGCTTTTTCTTTTTGTTTGCCATAGGCAATTACGTATCTTACATTTAGACTTATTTCATACACAATATATATCGCCATCAGTAAAAGCAAAAGCATGCTTTGTCCATTTTGAATCACATAAACATGAATAATATAAAATCAAAAGTTATATTGAAATAGAGGCGTGGCTTTGTGTGTGTGTGTGTGTGTGTTTCTCTTTATTTACATATATTATCCATAGGTCACAACTCATAAGTCAATATTCCACAGAAATCATCTAGATCATCATGGCAAAACTTGCCTAGAGATATGGGGAAAACTAGCTACGAACGTACAATTTGAGAAGATAAAGATGGATTAAAAAAAAAATGATGAACGTAGGTGGAACAAAATTTCAAAAAGGCTAAGATTAATTAGGCAGAGAAAGTAACGAGACAAGATTTTCTTAATACAAACATGGGATATGGGAGGACCCATTAGTTCATCAATTTTTATGTAACTCGATCACGGGGTTCAATTATTTGCTGCTGTAAATTTTGACGACTTGTTCTTGTGTGACTCTAGCACCAAAAAAATGTACCAATTATTAAGGTATCATTGGCATATACTGTCAGGATCTTATACTTTAGTCAAAAAGATGAAGAGCACTAGCGAGATGTATTTAGTGAGTACCTAAGGTTAAAAACTTAACATAACTTGAAGAACAAGAGAAGAAAATACCATAATAAAAGTTTTTCTTGGGTGAAGCTTGGTTTACCACATGTATAAACTCCCTTTAGTTTATGGTATTAATGGACCTTTAACAGGAAAAAATAGTTTGAAGAGAAATTTAGAAGGGTAAAAAGTTGTTGGAAGAGGAGGATTAATTGATGTCTATCTCAAGTTAATGCCAATGATTTCTCATTAGATATGTAGTGAAAAAAAAAAAAAAATCAGTACTACCGCCTGAAATTTACTGATCGATAGATTAATACAGGTGCTTCTGTATATAGCAATACAGGTGTACATATTAATGTCGGTGTATTAAACGAGAGAATATCTCTCTTTACCATGTACAATCTGTATGAAGAGATAAAGATTCATATTTATGTCAAAAATGTGTATAAGGTATAGCTGGTACAAAACACATATTATCGTAATATGAAGATTTGGTGAAAAGGTTGGTGAAACTTAGTCTATAAATAAAAATCTCATTTCCTCATTCTCTTTTTCTGATAATGTAGTATTACCCTCTTCGAAAATTCCTTTTTTTTGTTGTGTTTTTCCTTTCAAGAATTAGGGTGGTGAGACTTCTTTGTTTTCTTCTGTAAGAGAAATTATTGTTCAAATAGAAGAGAAATATGTGAGTGAGAGAATACTTGTGTGAAAGTATTTGGGTATATTTGGGATTAGGGTTATGAGTGAGTATTTGTAAATACTTGTAAGAAATTTTCTCTCTATAGTAAAAGATTTGCGGCAATTCCGTAGATGTAACCAAAGTTGGTGAACCACATATATTTTGTGTCTTTTTATTCGCTTGATTCTTGCATTTATTTCCAAAGTTACTGTTCACTTATACAACTTAAACATAAAACAGTCAGTCAGTGGGAAGACAAGACGATTTTCCCCAACAGTACATTGCGTCGCATTATACACTTGAGTATAATAAATGGCAGTATTTGTATTGGTAGCCGACAAAATGAACAAGCATTTGGGCCAATTATTTTCGGTTATGTCGTTTTGGACAGTCCTCTAGTATTTTACAGTGAGCTGAACACTATACTGAACTGTGAGATCCATAGTTAAGATTGGATAGTCGTGTCTATCCTTAATATTTCTCAAATGTCTACAGTATTCTCAAGTTTCATACGAACTCTTTTTACTATNTACTGCAGCCTTCAGTCTGATTGAAATGTACTAATGCACAGAGTAGTAACACTAGCTTGCTCCCTGATATAGATATACCAATGGCACACGTTTTTTATTTTAATCCTTCTAACTTTTATATTATTTATTTATATTAAAGTTTGTCCTTGACTCGAACTCGAAGACATCCTACCACAACAATAACCAGTCCACTTGCCAAATAATTTAGAGATGAGCAGGATTTTCAATAATGGAGCATATATGATCACAGCAGCACATGCCTTGGCCCGGGCATTCTCCAACAACAATATCCAAGAGTGACTGTCAGTATCTCAAATTCCTAATAGTTTATATAAACTCCTTAATCCCCTCCCCAAACGAGATAAAATAAATAAGGAACACAAACTTCAACCACAATATCCAAATCCTGAACAGTAGGTAATTAAACAAATTCCCACCATTCTTCAATTCCAGAATTAGGCAATAAAATATTATGGGTCCTAAAACCCATACCATATTTTCATCCCACTCTATTTTGAAACTTCAATACAGTTCAGCCTTTAGTTTAGAGTTAAAGCCTATCGTGGTTTTAGACTGTGCAAGATGATTAAAATATGTGAATAACTATGACAAGCAACACAATAATACATGCACGCACTAAAATTGATTCAGCTTTCACATTTCAGAGTCAGTCAAGTGGACATAAAACCTGGAGGACTTAGATCATACAGGCATACATGACAAGGTTCAACAAACAATACAGACTTATGGACCCTGTTTGGAAACAGGAACTTGACCACATAGATAGCCAGAGGTACTAGGTACTTCCCGATATCTAGAGGTCTTTGGTTTTTAGGAGTTTCATAATGTTCAATAATCTAGACAAAGAGCTCACAGAACATTACTTCCATAGAACATGGAAAATATAGACATGGTAATAATATTGTAAAAGGAGCTACACTTGATGTCCTATCCAGTCCAACTTAGAAGTCTTCACACTTCAACTATATCTGGTTCTGGTGCATTCTACCTTAACCCTCTTTTCCAAATCCTCGGACTGCAGGATGGATAGCATCAGTATAGCGTCTTACTGGCTAGTTCTTGTTGCCACACTTCTCCATGGCCCTTGGAGCTGCACATAAAATCCAAATTTAACCAATCATGAGAATCAACCGCACATTTAACTACGATCTATCTATTTTCTCTCTTCCCCCAACCCCCAAGCATTAGAGATGATTTAGTAACATATGTACATTGTATATGCATATACTAAACATGCATATAACGGAAGCAAGAATGAAGCTTGGCTCGTTGTGGCAGGACAATAGACCGAAGTGTGAACAATTTTTCGCAATGCACCCTTGATAAAATATATGTGAAACTTAACAGCTCTTAAAACACGGATGGAGATGATATACAGATATAGAATATATAGAACTTAATAATAATTGTAAAGTAAGATCGAAAGTAAAATGATCAAGTATAGACCATTTTCGCGAGATGTGAGCCACAGATCTTATAAGTTCTGGGACAAAGCAATAACTGCAGAAAACAGAAACACATCCTAAAAATTCTCACTATAGACATCAACCCAAATTTTGTCTTAATTTTCATTCTAAATGGACTTCAAAATACAAATTTAGTTGGAATATCCCGTTTCCCATTAATCAAAATATACAAATAATAAGCTTTGTACATTCAAAAGGTATTCCATCAGATACAGCTCTGCTTCCTAAATAATTATATTTTTTTGGTTAGACCAAAAAATTAACATGTTGAATTATCTTATCAAAGGCCTTTCCCTGTCAAAAGATCAAAATAATAAATGAGACTGGCAAATAAAAACTATAATTCTTCCAAGAACTAAATGTTACACCAAAAGCACAGATACACTACCACTTTTACCCTGCAATTTGATTATTAGAAAATTATTTTGTCAAGATATTACATTCTCTTTTCTTATATGTCACTGTAAAATATGAAAGGAAAGAAAAAAACAGTGATCCAATAGCCAACATACCAGACATACTAATTACATAAGCCATAAATGTCGCACCAATAAAATTGGTCATTCAAAGAGTCATCAATCTAGAGCTAATGAGTCCTACAATTGCAAATATTGACAGAAAAATGGCAACACAGAGTTTGACATGTTCCACAATTATGTCTCATATTCTCTACAGTACATGCATCGTAGTAATTGTAATTGTACAACAACCACAAAAAGCAAATTTGTAATTTCTTAATAGCAGACATTTAATTGCTTCCATATTTAGAAGCAGACAGATGGATGAGACAATTTTGTTACCTAGGCCAATGGCATCAGAGCCCTTCATAATCCTCAGCTTTGTGCATGTCTCAATAAACATCCTGTAACTCAAAGAAACTAAGTAACTAACCCAAAATAAACAAATTAAGAAAATATGAGAAATATGACACCATTTCATCATATCAAATTATACACGAACCAAAATGCTGAAAGTTTAAACTGCAGAATATATAAGCAAACACAAAGGTCCATTGGAACTAAAGAAACGGATTTTGCAGAGGCCAACACACATCTTTGTACTAAAATTATAATCCGTATCCTAGTAGATTCTGGTTCCTAACTTATGCCTATGGCTACTGTTACTACTGAATTTCTCATAACCGTAAGATTATCCAAATCTTAGACAAATCACCGAAAAACCCACCTTTGCAATCTCTCAGTTTTCAATGCTATAACTTGACAGCAGACATCAAGGGAATCGTGGATCTTTTTGGTCAAAGCAATGTTCCAATCATATCTCTATATTATTTATACTCTCAATCTCACTAATGAAAATAGACATCCCTCTAGTCTAGTTGAGCATCCATATGGCTATGAGCACTATTGATAGTTTATAAACTACAAGAATGAACATCTCTATCATTCAGGGGTTAAAAAAAGTTTCATCACATTCTCCGTGTTCATCAATTTCATTGTGTAGATAATGAATATGATCATCAATTGATAACATAATTTACATGTACTGTAATACAGCCGATGAATTGGGCATTTCCGTGGTTTGATTCACTTGCATGCATACCCCTCATGATGTATACATAGCAATGTCCGTGAAACCTGTAAACTATCTAATATCTACCCAAGATGAAATCACTGCTTCAGTTTTGCAACGTTACAAACTTCCAATTCACCATCTTATTGCCAAAAGAGAAGAGAAAGGAGGAAAAAGAAAAAGCCATTATCAATATTGATCTCCAATATCATAATCTGTACTAAATACAACTCCAGTATCAGCCACATACGAGTGGACTTGCTCAGAAATAGAGAAGAACCTATGTGATCGAGGGTATGAAATATTCTGCAATCAAAAGTATTTGATAGAGTAAAAAAGTTCAACAGAACTTACTCCCAAGGAACATCACCCACAAGCATCCAGTCACCATCTTTGTCCTCGTATGTGAGAACATATTCTGAGCCATGAAGCAGATCCTTCAGCTTGCTCTCATTCAGCATCTCCTTATCCAGAGCTCCATGAGATCCACATTGACCTGGGACTAAATAAAAAGAGCAGTAACTAGATCCAACTGTGAGATGTGTCTCTTCAACAAAATTTGCAGCTCAAAATAAATTGACAACTATTATAAAGAAAACAAATCAAGGTTTTTGTAGAACATTGATCTTTGAAATATCTCACCTAAGGTAAAACCGCTGAATTTCTTCTCCAGAGTAGAAGATAGATCCTTGTATCCAGAGTGATTTTTCAAGTCTATTTTCCTCTTAAAAGGAGCCCCATCCATGCTGACCTTGACATACAGAGCCCCTGAACTAGCTTGTCCATCTACTTCATCATTGTTCTTTGAAGCAGTAGCCAACGAGTTCTTCCTGAATGATCTTATAGGTGGCCAACCCACAACCTGTGCCCTGCCATGCAAGGACAATCAGAGACCATTTTCACTTTTCACAGTTTAGCCCAAACTTATTGTTAAAACCTATTTGCCACTTACTTTGACGCAGGTGCGCTAGCATTTGCAGAACCATTATGGGTAGTTATAGTTTCATTTGCAGCACGTGGCCTCTCTTGTGCTATCTTTGGAGGTGCCGTCTCTTTTACTTTTGCTTGAGGAGTTCCACTGTTGTCAAGTATTGAACCAGTCTTCAATCCCAAATTTGAAATAGGCCTAGGCGACAGCACCAAATTTACCTCTGCATCTGTAATATATTTTCCCTGCAATAACACATAATTTGATCTTGAGAAGGGCTGAAAATGATAATGATAGTAACAATAATCCATCATATAAAGCGGTAATTTTCACCTCTGAGAAACCATCCATAGCATCGGAGAATCCTCTTTTGTTTCCTGATACAACTGTTTTCTGTGACTGATTGTGGTGAACATCATTGGAAGGATGTAATGGAAAAAGTGGCTTCTCATCAAGTTGAGTTGAGCTTTGTTTTGGTTCTAGATCTCTTTCAGGTGACTGGGATCCAGGGAGCCCAAGCCTCAATTCAGTAGCTTTCAGATTCAGACTTCTTTTACTCTTATCAGATCCAGTGGAGACAACCGAGCAGTCCACAGAAGAAGAATCTGATAATCCCATGTAGTTTCGCTCTTTGAGTTCTACACTTTCCATCGAAGTTGAGGAAGTCAACACCGTAACATTGCTTTGACCCTCATCCTCCCCAACACCAAGCAGTGGTGGAGTCATCAGAACACAATCCTCCCAGTTTTATCTATAACCTGCAAAATTTTGTAACACAAAAAATTCTTAAGGACAAACCCAGAACACCCTAATTCACACTTTTCGTATCATGATTTCCAAATAACTCGTATAAAAAACACAAACGGTCCAGATAGTTCAGATGGATCAATAAGCTAAAAGTAGAACATCAACAACAGTTGAGCAGCTGGTCACCCTCAATGAGTACACAAATTCCATAAATATAATGGATTATTCAGTTTAAAATTCTCCTTAACATAAACAAGCATTCATTCAATCACAAGTAGTTCCAAGCCGCATATGGACCAAGCTAGAAGCAACAAGGCAAATTAAAAGAACAAAGAATATAACAATAACAAAAATTATGATAAAAAAGTTCATTATACCATTCAGGTTACAAATTGAAAGGTCCATGAAATCTTTTCTTCGTTAGTGAGGAATCCAAATTTAATAAATACATTAGAATTTACAATTAGAAATATAATTACTTTACGAGAAGAAATTCAAAGCACGGAACAACATCAAAGGAAGCACCTTCTTTTAAAAAGAGGTATAAGAAAAGAAACCCAGAAGCCAGAACCTAGCCAAAAACATGAATTTGATGACGGGTCTAAAATAAAATTCAGCATAATGGGTGCTTAGAACTCGAAAGTGCCAATTAGTGAAACTTTGTCATCAAACAATTTTTTCTTTTCTTTTTGGAGGACATAAAACGAAAATATTCAAGCAGAACGTAGATCTTGGGAACAAAAACCAAGACGATATATTTGCATTTGGATATTTCAAATTAAATAAGTATAAGATACAAGACGAAAATATAGAGAGATCCATGAATAAACTCCATTAAATCCACCCAACAAAATAAAAAAAGAACACTGAAATAACGAATAGTTATTATTTTCCGGTTCCAAATAAATGAGAGAAAATTAGAATTTAAATATTTTGATTTTGTGAAATAGAGAAACATTAATATCCATCCAAGTGAGAGCTAGTACTCCAAAAAAAAAAGGGACCGAAAGGAAAATTTTAGAAAAAATATGTAAATATCATTAAGGCCACCATTTATTTACCTTGAGACTCAGTTGCTTCCCCCTTCAGCTCCGAGCAACCAAACCAGGCAAAATGTAGAGAGATAGAAAGAGAGAGACTGGAAGCCATGAAAACCAACCGAAGCAAAAACCAGAAAAATAAAAATCAGAGTGAAAATATACTGTACAACCCTCACAAAAAAAAAAAAAAAAAACTTAAGGAACAAAAAAAAAAAAGGAAAGAAACTGGAGAATAGCTCAGTAGATAGCTGACGATGAAAAATGGTGTTACCTGAAGAAATTTCTGGGTCAGTTCCTGAAGAAAAATTGAGAGAAAATATACACACATAAAAAAAAAATATATATTAGTAGAGAGAGAATGATTGAAGGTGTTTTTGATTTTAGCAGAGTGGAAGTTGAGACAGAGAGAGAGAGCTAAGGACCCTCCATTTGGGACAATGTAAGAAAAGCTTATTTGGCTGTCCAATGTGAAATTCTATGCATTAAAATAACACTTCAATAAAACAAACTTTCTGCCCCAAAAACAAATTAATGTTAAATAGTTCTCAATTACTCGCTTATTACTAATTTACTATACAAATTTTCCTTTTCGTTTAAATCAAAAAAAAAAAATTGAAAAATGACAATGCATCCTTGATAAAAAGGTCCCTTTTTTTTTTTTTTTTCCTTTTGGGGGGTGGTGGGCGAATGCGTTGAAAATACTAAAATGCACATATTTAGTGTTACATCTTTTGTTAAGGCGTTTGCTCTAAATTAAAGGTTAGGAAGCATGTATCAATTCTATGTATGTCAAATAGTCGTCATATAATTGTAGATTTAATTTGGATACATTTATAAATTATCATATAAACGTTAAGGGACACAACTAGTTTTAGGCACCCATTAATAAAAATGTTGGAACCACATCTTAGAATTATAAGACGTTGGTCACATCTCTATTAATGTGATGCCCCTTAAAATTGTCTTAATCCAACAAGTAACATTATGCAAGCTGAGATGGATGATGTACAGTTGGGTGACATTTTAGTTAGAGTATATTGGGTTTTTTTCTTATTCCCCTTTAAGTTCGTCCTATCTTTTTATTAAAAAACAATTGCGAAAATCTAATATTGGAAAACATTATGTCTTAATATAAATTCTCTTTTGTCTTTTGCAACAACGCCGAATTCCCCTATAAAAAGAATACATATAAATGAAATTAAATACTCTTGCCACTAAGACGTCTTTTTCTTTTGTTCCTCCTTTCACGACTATTGATTTATGTCAAGTACCTTTTAAGATTAATTAATATACGCATTTCAATATAGCAGTCTGCCGAACAATTCGAGATCAATGGCTGAGGATTCCAGACGGTTAAATCCTGGCTGTTAGATTGAATTTATTTAATTAAGATATTTTTGGTTTTTGCATAGATAAGGATTTTTGTTGTTTTGATTTAAGAGTTGAGGAGTATGTTGACCTTGTAAAAAGGGTGCTTTCGTTGTTCGGCGTGGTGTCAAACCCATAAGAAGAATGTCACATATTACTCCTCCACACGCAGACTATGTTATATAGCTTACTTACTTGTTATCAAAAAAGAAAAAATATAGCTTACTTGCCATACCCATTTGATATATCCATATGTTTAGTACAAGTTTTGTACTTTTTTTTTAATAAATAAAAAGAGATAGACAATGCAAGTACGTCACTCAGCACATAGCAGAGTTAAGTAAAGGTAAATCTATGCCAAAAATTCCTAATCTCTCTCAAATTTAAACTCATGACCTTAATTATCTGAGCTACTACACTTGATGGTTTTTTTTTTCCCCCTTAACAATGCTTTTATGTATTTTCAACTATTTAAGCTGGTAAAAGTCTATTGGACTTGAACTCAACAACTTGGGATCCAATTTCCACCTTTACTATAAGAAATCTTTTGTCACCAATAAAAAATAAAGGATAATATGTATACATGTTAATATATGCATTCATTTCAATCAAGGACAATGCAACGAAATTGACCCTAAAATGACTTTCTACGTAAGATTTCGAATCAAAACTCTTTATGAATGTTTATTTAGTTACATATGATAACCTGTAATTATAGTACCTAGACGGCTATATCTAACTTAAATTAGATAACTCAAACTAACTTTGTTCTATTACCGCGTTAGAGCTACAAATTTAAACATATAATAAATAAATAAAATATTAAAATTCCATATCATAACGCAAGCAAAAACATTGCTTAGGATTTTAATATTAGAAGCCCAAGAAAAAAGCAAAGGAAAGTAGAATTTGGGAATTATAGAATGAAAAAGGAATCCATTATATCCATGCATATTGGGAGATATATAACCGAAATGAGATGGTGATGAATAGAGAATACCAATACACGATACAGTTGAGATTTTGTTTGCCATTAAAGCATATGCTAAATTGGTAATGGTAACAGGGGCAGGTGCCGTGGAGGGAAGGGAGGCCTAAAAGTGCCTAACACTGCCATATGCACTTTCTATATTTTGTTGCCCACCACGCCCTACATACACCCCGTGGGCATATTTGTCTTTTCACTTCTCTCATCCCTTCCATGGACCTATCCAAACCCCGCTTGCCACACCTTTCCACTGTCCTTTTCTCAGGTTTAGCTTAATTAAAGCCCCAAATGATAATCATAACGTGCCAAAACTTTATTCTATATCAACTAAGAGGATAAAAAAGAAAAAGAAGAAGCTCTTCATAGTATAAAAATAATACTATCGTATTTAGTGAAACAGATTCTCACTATTGCAAATTAATAACCGGTACACCGCAGAAACCGACCGTACCAAATTAAATCGCACCAAAATTTGTGATTTTTTTTCTATATACGGTTGATCATGTTTTAGAAAAACACCAAATCGACTAGTACGATGCGATTTGCGGTTTTTGATGAATACGGTCAATTTCAAACCGAGTCGACCGAAATATTTGTAATATGTATATTTTTGCCATAATTTTTTATGACTAATATTTTAGATGATTGTAAATAATTATTTTTGGTTTGATTCTTGGACTTTTAATTAAGTTGTAAAAAATGTGATATATTTCTTTTTTCTTTATTTTAAAAAGTGATTTATTTAAAAAAAAAACTGTTATTATAAAAGTCCAAAACTCAAACAGTGAAAACCACCCAGATCGAACCGCAAAGTGTAGGTGCGATTTAAACAATTTTATCAGCTATGATAGACCGCGCGGTCTGGTGATCTAGGAAAGCTACACATGTGGTTTGGTCAGCATATGGAGGTTCAAACTGGCCAAACTGGACTGTGAACATCCGTAAGCATAATAGTATCTATTTTTGATTTTTTATATTTTTTTTCCTTAGCAAAGTTCTCATATCCGAGTTACAAGAATAGACCCCATTTGGTTCACCTATTTGAATGTATGTATTTGAATAGAGATTGTGGAATGTGTTATAATTAGAATGAGGGAATGTGTTATAATTAGAATGAGAGATATTAGAATAGACTATTCAAAAATACCTCATAGGCTCCATTTTTATTTCAAGACATAAAAAACTCATTCTAATGGTTGATGTGACTAATGGACCATTTGAATAGAAAAACTGGATTGTTGAAACAAACACTCATTCTAAAAAACCATTTGAATGGAAAAATTAAAATTGTTGAAATAAACACTCACTCTAGTGGGTTTTCCATTTGAATAAAATGGAATGAATAAAACAAACAGAGCCCCAATTTTTCAATACGTAATGATGTTCAAGTATGAAAAAAGGGCGAAAATACGGGTTTACCCCTCGGACACAATGAAACCTTGGTTTGACTTTTGCGGAAAAAAGTCACTCCGTAGGTACTCATGGTGCCCCTCCAAACGCCAAAGGGTAGTTAGTCTTGAAAACTTAAAAGACATAAACATAATAATACAAGGAGAAAGTAGTACATAGACAATAATAAGTAAAAGGAAAAAGAAACTCGGTGATTGCCAAAGGTAAAGAGAACCAGATTGCTGTAGAATAGTTCCAAGTTCACGATAAAGGTATTTTTATTCAAAAAGAGTGCTGAATTTAGCTTCTTTTCTATTTTATTGTCTCACTATTTGATATTTATATTTCATTAAAAATGTATCATAATTCGGCAATATTACAAAATTTAATAAAGTTCATATAATCAAAAGTTTGAAAGCAAGACAATTTGCATGGGTGCAATTGCCCCATGTTACATGCAAATTTCCCCTTTTAATGCCAAAAATGCCCCTTCAATTACATGCATCATGACCATGGGAGTTGGAAATTGGAATGGATCCTGGAAGCTTTCATTCACATGCCTCTCCCTCTCCTAAGGTACCCCAAAAGTGAGGACCACCACTTGCACTTGGAAGGGCAACGATGGAGACCCACCAACATATTTTCTCATGCTATTGCATATATGATATACGTTTAGTTTAGTTTAATTATAATAAAAGAAAATAATGCTATTTTTTTTCCTCTTTATTGTTGAATTAAAACCTATAAAACCCTCGAGGACAATCCTATAACTAGGGGAAAAAATGAAAAGAAAAGAAAAAAACCTTACGGTAAATACTTGTCATCGTTAAAAATTTTAAAATAGAATGGAGGTTATTATTAAGCAAAATTAACAATGGTAATATTACTTAAAAAGATATATAAATTAAAATAAAATAAAGAAAGAAAGAAAGAAAGAAAGGAGTGGGAGAGGGGTATCGGGTAGGTATTTGATAAAAAAAAGAGTGCAAATTACGTAGGGAGGCATTAAGTGGGAGGACTGGAGGGTAAAAGAAGAGAGAGAGAGAGAGAGAGAGAGGGAGACAGAGAAAAACAGGGGCAATCGATATGATGTGTTGGGGGACAAGAAAGCGGCTTTTATTTTTGGATTGCCTCCTTCAGAACGCGACATTTAACTTCCTTTCCTTTCACTACCCTTTTCCTTTTCCTCTTCCCCACGCTCATTCCTACGCGCCTACAAATCAATCGCCTTATTCCCCCAATCCACACCACACACCTGTCTCTCTGTCTCACTCAATTTCTTACTTAGCACTGGCACCAAAAATAAAATAAAATTATCCACGGCTGTCTTTGGTAGGAAGGGAAAGAGGGGAAAAAAAAAAAAAAGAAAAAGACCGGTAGAAAATAACTTTTTTTTTTTTAAATGTTGTTTGGTAAGGATAATGACACAAAAATAAAACGATTTTTTACTTTTCTGCCAAAAAATTAACATAAAGTTTTTTATTTCTCTAAATTAATACTCTACTGAGCAAGCAGAAAAAATGAAGTACCACTCATTAACTTATTTTAAAAGTTTAAAATCAGTAATTATTTAGGTTTTTGTAAGAAAAACTTTCCAAGTTTTTGTTTTTGCTTCTTTTTTAAATCAACACTAAAAAAAACTAATTACAAAATAATTCAATAATTCATAATACTGTTTGTTTGAAACGTTTTTAATTGATTAATGATGGTAATTTGGTCTTTTACTGCTAAAATCACTTAGTTAGCTTTCATATGGTAGACGTTTGCAAACATTTAAAACGGTAGGTATTAATTTTAAAAAAATCACAATTTAGGTTAGTGTTTACATAAAAGTAAAAAAAAATGGTGATATTTTTGTGTCACTATACATATTTGCATGTAGGAAGGGAATAACATAAGGATTTTGTGAAATTACTACTTAGCAAATTTAAATGTATTTTCTTAAACTAAAGTGTAATTAAGTAATTTTATATTAATTACAACTTACGACTGAGTAAAACTATGAACACATTTTTGTTGGCTCTCCTCCCACAATTTCTAACACTACCCTCTCTATTAAAATTTGGAATTTAATTTTTACTTAACATATCTCTAACTATTCTTAAATCATCCGTCGAATTAATTGTCTTTCTTTTATCAACCATTCACCCACTAGTCCTCAATCTCATTCATTTTCTTTTCTCGTCTTCATTTATCTATACTATCTATACTCACTTAAACACAAATCTTATATGTCTGTCTTAGTTCTATTTATCCAATCAAAATATGTAATGTCAATAAGAATACATTCATAGCAATATTGACGAAGATTTTACTGGTAACAAATGATAATTTGGTTCATCTTGTGCTTTTGGGATTTTCTTATTGCTTTTTCCTATTCACCGTTAATTTCAGAGAAAACATATTGACTATCGAATTAGTTAGATAGATCCCAATCCATGACTGATATGTCTCTGTAGCTGCAAACATTCTCAATCAATTACTAGAAGCACAAGATGAAATAAAAATCTTGAACCCTTGCTATTCTAGGTAGATATTTTTTATGGGTCTCCGTTTTATTTTACTGAGATTCTAAAATTTAAAAAGACTCAAGACTTCTATATACATATATTCACATGTATATATAAAAGGCTTGCAGATACGATTTATAAAGAAATAAAAAGATTAACAGAGGTGTTGTTAAATGTAATACGTTAACAGGTAACAAAAAAGTGTTAATCAACTAAAAATGACACGAGAAAATAAAAACGAACTCATTAAAAACTTTATTTGAGAGCTTGATCACAAAGCAATTTATTATAATATTCTTTTTTTTTTTTTTGTTTAATTTTTGACTGGAATCTTGCTTTTATTTTTCTAAGATTTTCTCATGTTCTTATTTTTTAGGGATTTGATTTAAGAAAAGTGTGTTCAAAGTAAAAATTGTTTAGAGAGACAGGTGTGAATAGAATTTATTTCATCAAATCAATGTACTTAAAAATAATAATTTAATGTTCTTTTGGTAATAAAAAAAATCTTAAGATAAAGAGTGGAAAGAGCATACAGAGACAATAGACCCTCCTTTACAACATTTTATCTCCAAATGAAATATGGTGGGTCTCACTTCAATTTTTTACATCTCATTTTCCTTTCCTTTTTATTCTTGATACCTTTTACCAAACAGCTCATTTATCATTTTTCCTTCAGTTTTTCCCCTTACATTTTATTTCCCCTCCCTTTTTCCTTCCACCAAACATATTCTAATGGTTTGTTAAAGATGATTGTTGTCATACTCTGGTAAAAATGGAACTTGATGACACTTGGACAAAATCAAATGATACATTTTATGATCAATAATTATCTCGTCTAATATTAGTCCAATCAGCCTTAAGCTATGTATGTACAATATTTGAAGGTTTATCCTTTTTTTTTTTCTTTTTTTCAGCAGTATGAGTTATTATTTGACATTTGTATCATCTACGTCTTTTCTAATATGCCAAAGTGATTGAAATCGTTTACTGTGCAATTTTCTCCCCAGTGATACCCGCATAATAAATTATTTTGAGAATATTTATGTATAAAACAAAATACATATATATAAATATGAGAAATATTAGCAGTATTCTCTTTTGCACTTTTTTAGTCTCATTGTTTGACACATAAATATCGCTATAATTTATTATATTATTAAAATATTAAACTGGATAGTGAAATCTATATATCAGATTAGAGAGTATTAAAAAAAATATAAAAGAGAGTATGTGTAATTCTTCAATAAATTTTTAAGACAACAAATCATAACATAAACAAACGAATAATAATAATAATAATAATAATAACAATTTTTAATACTTGTTTGCACTTTACATAAACAAACGAATCATAACATTGGATTGTAGACAAATTAATTACACATATGTAAAAATAACGTAATTTTAACTTTTTTGTTAGAAAAAAGAAAATTATCTCTCTTTCCCTTTTTCAGCGAATTTTTCGCGATGGCAATTGACAAGGTGCGTGCCCGCAAGCGGGTCATGGGGATCAAATCGTTTCGGCTAGAAATGATATTGTCTGTTGTTGTTGATGAGTGTGATTTAAGGGCGTGAGTGTGCTTGTGGGTCCCAAACATTCTTTTTTTAAAAAATTTTGATGTAGGAATATTTTATTTTATTTATTCCTTTTATAGTTGCGTATTTTATTTTTATTTTTTTAATTTCCCTTAAGGGTATCAAGTATTTTATCTTTGATGGGGGGAATAAAATATACTTTGTGATTAATGAGGGAGATCTAATAACAATCATTAACTGCCACCACCTTTGCACGCTTTGTTCTCAAGTTATTTTATTTTTTTCGAAAGGTGTTCTCAAGTTATTTTATGTAATTATGTATGTCGAAACCACATTACAAATTTACATCCATTGTCCATCATCATCATCATCTTTCTCTTCATCATCCCATTCCAATCCCATCACATCCTAGATCCATATTTTGCTGACGTCATCAACACGCCATCAGCTTGGCCCAATAGATGGGCTTTCCAAATTCCAGGCCTTAACGTAATTATTTAGGCTTACATGAGATATAATTATCTAAATATACCCATTACGTATTTTTTTTACTTATTTAAATTATTATTTTATCTAATTAAAATTATTATGCACGTCTTTATATGGTAAAAAAATAAAATAAAAAAATATTAATAATATATGTCTTTTCATACATATTTTTTGCCGTTAAATAATAATTTAATGGTTAAAAAAAATTACCTATAAATAAGTTTTAAAAAAGGATACCTACTGGATATAATATTGCTAGAACGAGAGGCTTATACACCAATAGCACTATGGCAAAGGATGGCTATTTAGACTATACATGGCACAACAATACGACTTCAAAAAACATAGCTTGACACAAATAGCAAATATAGCTAGGGGTGGCAATTGGTATGGCAATATTGCTTTGTATCCTATTTTGTGTTTTCGGTGGCTGTGGCCTTTTTTGATGAACTATATTTTCAGGGGAAAAAAAGCGCTTTGACAATCGTGGCGGTATGCACAAATAGCTACCTCTAGGCTCTAGTGGCTCTCTCTTATCCGATACTGTTTTTTCTTTTTTTAAGAAAAAAAGAAAAAGAAAAAAGAGCTACATTATAAAATAGCTGAAACACAACGATGGTCCTTAGGATATATATATAATAGAATGGTAGGTTCTAATAAGCAAATTTTGTTTTTCTTGTGTTGCACCCAAAATAAATAGACAAATAAACAATTTTTTTGGGGCAAGAGGGGTAGAGATGGGAAATTGGGAACGGACATTGCGGGAAATGCAAAGAGTGACCTCCGGAAAGCTTCCAAAAAATTCAAAGGGTTGGTGGCCCTACAAACAATGGGACACCAACAATTCTTTGACAATTGGGCTTCTAGAGAAGACTCGTGGGCCTTCACCCAACGAAAAATTATGTCAAGAATCGGATTGATCCGACCCAAACCTCTTTTTTTTTTTTTTTCAATTCAAGAAAACCAAAAAAAAAAATCATTTCTTTTTCATTTTCTTATTTCTTCCAATTGAGTAGTCATGCCAAATACCAATAATGGACGAGTTACAGGGCAAGTGATAGAAGTCCAAGTGTCTGCCACGTGAAGTGCCTCGTTGGAAGTATGAGTTGAAGGGCCAAGAGGGGCCCACACCAGCAATCCCACGTGTGTTGTGTGTGAGATACTGAAAGCTACGTTGGAAGATTATAATGCCGGCAGTGGGGATAACATAATTGCTGTTTTTAATTGATTTGTTTACGTCCAAATATATTTATGTAATTTTTTTTTTCTTTTTTCAAAACTGGTCTCACGGGAATACCCAATTTCTTTCTTTTTTTCAGCAGGAAATATTTCTTATTAAAAGAATATATACACATTTATATATTTGTATAGTTGGCTATTTAATGGTTAAAGAAGAGTGATGTTATATCAATCAAAGTCAAAGGTGTTTGAGTTCATTAAATAAATAAAACCACCCACCACGAGGCAAATGTCGTTGTCTTTGTTTAGTTGATAAGAATTGGTGTTCATTTATAATAAGACTGACCGGTCTAATTTCCCAAAAAGTATCCCCTCAAAAAAAGATTTCCCAATTTCTTCGCTTATGCACATATATTATTAGACATACCTTTTTCTTGGACAACAATGCGAGAAAAATGGGGAAAAAGGACATAAATTCCCATTTTTTAAAGCACATTTATATAAATACTGTTTATTCTTATTTTATTCATACCCTTTTCTGGAGAAGTATATACTACAAATATATTATATATAAAATATATAATAAAAATTATATATATTTTTAAAAAATAATAATTATAATTAAAAATAGGTATATATTATGAGTAAATATTTATACTTTAAATATATACTACACATATTTTATACATGAAATATACACCTAAAAGACAAGTATTAGTTTCTTTCAAAAAAGACGAGTGTTGGTGAATAAAATTAAAAAAGTGGGTATTAATTAAATACAAGAAACAAATAGGTATTGAGCAGAAAATTCACAATAAAATGTGGATTTACTATCTAGGAAAATTAATCTGGGCAGTTCTAATTTGGCACAAAATGAATTTTTTAGTAGCTTTTTTCAAATTGACATTTCTAATAGTGTCGACAAGGGGTCACTCAATTTGTGACTATAAAATTAAGATTTTTCTATGATTAATCAATAGTCACAAATTGTGTGACCACCCATCACACATGATCACAAAAATACTAAAAAATTAGAAAAATCACTTTTCAAATGGCTACTAAAAAAAACATTTTAGTAACAATTACTACTATTTATATCAATTTCCTCTACCATCTAGTCTCCAAACACTAGGCCCGAGAAAGATAGGTTTTTTTTTTTTTTTCAATATTATAAATTAAAGAAATTTTGGGAATTATGAGTTTTATGGCTCCAATTTACTTTTTTAGTAGTGTTTTTTAGAATTACATTTGTAATAGCAATTATTTACAATTGTAGTAGCTTTTTGGAGAGAGAAAAAATACTTATTCTGAAAATGCTCTTATATCATTATATATTTATTAGGTGAGTATTTCCCTCATCTTCCCCACTTTCTCCCAAAATTTCCCTCCAAAATGTACAGTTCCTATCATCACTTTCTTTTCTTTTTTTTTTTCTTTTTTTTTTTTTTTTTGAAATGGGAGTTTTTTTTCTTTTGTTTCCAAGCTAACACCTTTTTTTTCGATGAAACAAGCTAACAATTTTTTCATTCCTCCAAATGCTTTGCGCGTTTTGTCTCTCTTCCAAACTGAGATGTCATTTGTTACAAATTTGTGACAGGTAGTCACAATATTTTTTACTACGTTAATAATATTGTGATTAAAAGATGTCAGAATATGTGTGATTATCTGTCACAATTTTTATGATACTTTGTGGTCACAATTTTGTTTTCTATTATTACTAACTTCGTGATTAGAAGTAACCACGATTTTGTGACTCGTGGTCATAATTATGTTACTCAAGATCACAATATATTTTTCATTGTTGCGAACATTATGAGATTATATTATTGAATTTGTATAATCTTTAAATGTTACCATAATTTGTGACTTCTAGTCATAAAATTTGTGCCAACCTTACAAATAGAAGATAAGTATTCCTATTGGCCAATAATAGCTTAGTAACATTTATCTAACACAAATCTAATTTTACAAGAAAAATTATGTTATTTTCTCTATTAGTAGTCATATATGTGATACCGACAGTCATATAATTCATGACAGTCAAATTTTTGTGTCATTAATCATGATTTATGACTGTTAGTCACAAAATTTGTATCTATCTTACATTAGTAACTATGAACTGGATACCTTTCTCAATACAAAAAAAAAAAAAAAACCACAAGTACCCATTTCACTATAGAAGAACCCACATCCATTATAGAGTAAAAATCAAAAGCAGTGGCCAACCCAGTTATATGCATATACATATCTATCAATATCCAAACCTTCAATGGGTGCACATGAGGCAAGAACATTAATCACCATGAACTGAGTAACTAGAAAGTGTGAGAAGGAAGAAAAGTCTGGGAAGCTCAAGTTCAAGAAAGCCATGGAGAAAGGCAACATCGAGAGGGCCTGAATCTACGCTGAGAATGCCATCCGTTAGCGAACCGAGAAGATGAACTACCTCTGCCTCACTTCACAGTTTGATGCCGTCATGGCTTGTCTGGACACCCCCGGTCAAATGACCACCATTAACAAGTCCACGGGCTTGATCTCAAGTTTCTCGAATCTTCCTTGGCCACTGGGAGTTTACATAAGATATTGGAGACCATAGACCAGTTTGAGAAGCAATTTGTGAATATGCATGGAGGTCCAGGCTAAGTTCATGGAGAGTTCCATGGCGAGCCCATATCCGGTACCACCACCAGCCTCAGCGAGTTTCTCGCTCGTGAGAGATTAGGTTTTTTTCTTTTTTCTTTTTTATTTTTATTTTTATTTTTTGCTCTATTGTTGGAGATTAGGTTCAGTGATTTTGGCGATCGAGGTTCCCCTCATTTCAGAGGATTGATTTCAATCTGAGGATTTTTCGATCTTTTCACTTCTTCAGGAGTACTAGAAATGTAATTCTGAAAAACACTACTAAAAAAGTAAATTGGAGTCAAAAGACTCTTAATCTCCATAATTTTCATGGATTAGGTTTATTTTTATTAGGAATTGGAAAAATACATAAATACCTATTTTTAAGTAAATTTACATGGATACCAATTTTTTTATTTTTAATAGATTCATTAAA
This sequence comes from Trema orientale, assembly GCA_002914845.1. Lineage (NCBI taxonomy): Eukaryota > Viridiplantae > Streptophyta > Magnoliopsida > Rosales > Cannabaceae > Trema > Trema orientale. Next base: position 463,744 of record JXTC01000143.1, on the reverse strand, counting down.
AAAAATGTATGGGTATAAATGTATATAGTTATACATTCATACCATGGATGTACTTTTGATGTATAAAAGGTATAACAAAAAATAGGTAGATACATATTTATATTGTAGACGTATACCATATGTACACATAAAATATATACCTAAAATGGGTGTGTATCCTAATGATTAAAAAGGTATATATCTAAATATGCTAAAAGAAAGAACAGGTGTTGGGTTTATTTTTCACTAGGAAATAGACCTAAATAGGAGTAATTTAGACCAAAATGAGTTTTCTATGACTATTTTTCAAAATGACTTTTTAAAGAATGCTATAATATTAGCGAATAATAGTCATTATACTTTATAATTATAAATTTATAACCTTTTTAAGACTAATTCTTGGTCACTAAGATAGTGATTACCCATTACTAATATTATGAAACTCCTTAAAAAATCATTTTGAAAAAATAGCCCTAGAAAATTATATTGGTCTAAAACATTACTAGTCATGTCCATTTCCTTTTATATTATTTAGCTAAGGAATAAAAAAGAATTACAAAAATACGGTGGATAAATTTTTTTTTCCAATTTCCGTACCATTTTTAAAAGAAAAATATCACTTTTTAAAAAGTTTTTAGAAAAATATAATTTTTAAAATAGTTACTTGTTATCAGTTTCTGAAAACTGGTTACCGGTTACCAGTTACCAATTATAAATACCTGTAGTTACTAGTTAGTTACCAGCGCTCGAAAATTGATTACCAATTACTAGTTACTATTTTAAAAATTGATATTTTTCTAAATTTTTTTCAAAAAATATGGTACTGAATCTAGAAAAAAGTTAGCTCAATGTACTTTTCTAATTCTTTTCTAAAAAGACCATAGAGGGCCTAATTTTCTCTTTAGCTAATAAGCTTTGTTATTATGATGGTATAGAATTATGAGACAGCTTTGGGCCCGTTTCAACTAATCTTGGGGCTCTGACAGTAGGGCATTCGTCAAGTAATTAGGCTAATAGCAGTTTTGGACGATGATATTAGTTTCATATATATTTTTGAAAGTGTTTTCATAAAAAGAAAACTACTATTAAACTAACACATTGTCTTTCAGAACTGCTATCATAAAAAAGCCCAGTGTTCATCATTTAAAACCAACCTATCTTGGTCCTACTTCAACTGATCCAACTTTAACTCGGTTTCAAGAATTGGTCATCTAATCTGGTCTAATCCATTTTTTTCGTGTTATTCAATCCAACAAGAAATTGCATTGGTTCAGTTTTAGTAATCAATTTCGGCTTTCAATTTTTAGCCCACTGATTTTGGGCAATTCTTTTCAAATTTTAAGCTTATAACCAAATTCGTTAGACTTTGTTTTAGCAATATAAAATGTAATAAAATAAATTACAAACCTGAAACTAATTCTTACTATTTTAAATATTAATGATAAAAATAAATTTATGTGTACTATTTTATTACTATAAAAACTGTTAATTAATCTAAGAAAACATGTGTACATTAAATATTATACGTAGTCGAATTGGTTCACTTTTAATTGGATTTTTAAACATGTATCCTTCTTAGTTTTCAAATTTTCCATCCAATATGAAATGATTTTAATAGGATATTTTTGTAAATAGTAATTTCTAAATGATATATTTGTGATAAGGTCACATTTGGTATATCGTATTATACTGTATTGTATTAGTACTATATTTGGTTTTGCAGTGTATTAAGATGTTACATTAAAAATTAATTTTTGAAATACACTACTTTTAAAAGTTAATTTTGAAAAATACCATTTTGAAAAAATTATTTAGAAAAAATACCACGTCTAAAAAATTACCACTTTTTAATAGTTATTTTTTTAAAAGTACCACTTTCTAAATTTAATTTTAGAAAGTGCAACTTTTAAAAATTTATTTAGAAAAATACCACTTTTAAAAGAGATAACCTGACGTGAGAGAAAGAAATATGAGAGAAAGAAATGAGAGAGAAATTAAAGAAAGAGAAAGCGATGAGAGAAAAATTAAGGACAAAAAAGTGAGGAAAATCAATATTGTACAATATTATGTTACAAACATACAATACAGTGTAATGTAATACATTTTTTTTTTCTACGTATTAGATAATGCTTTTCGTATTATATTAAATTTTGATATCGTATTAAATAGTACAATACAAGATTACAATCAAACACAAAAATACAAAACATAGTCCTTATACAGTTTATCAAACATGATCTAGTAGTTGATATAAAACTTTTAGCAAATTATGAGTTTTAACCAAAAATAACCTTGATTAAAACTCAATCATTAAAATCAGGAAAACGAAATAGCATAAAAAGGAACTATATAACAAAAATGGTAAACAAAAGTACTATAACTAAAAACTAACTACCAAAATTAAAGAGGAAAAAAAAAACAAAAGTAATTCCAAATCTAATTTCTTTTCTTTTAGTTGATATCGGTTATCTTATTTAGTTCCAAATTAATTTGATATATGAATTTTAAAACGCTTTCCCCAAATCTCTGTAATTTCTTTATATTTTTCCTCTAAATTAATGAATGCTAGTTGAATACCAACCAACCATGCCTTCTAAAAATCTGCTTAATTCTGTCTACCATTTAATAGCCATTAACCGATTGGAGATACTTCCACGATTTTGTAAATTTAAAGACCTAATTGCAAATTAAAAATTTCCAAGAATCACATTTTTCATTCGTGACAAATTGAGTAAGCTATATAATTCAATAATCTATAGGATACTTGTCATGGACCGCTTAGGTTGGGTGAAAAGCTATATAAATAGCTTTCAATATATATAAAAATATACATAAGGAACGATTTATCATAAAGAAAACGAATTAATAGGTGAAGCAAAAAGTAGACAATACCCGGCTGTTTCGGTAAGGATAAAACTTTTTGAGTTACTTTAATCATGGCCATCTACCTTCTTGACTACAACCTGCAATTCTCTGTTGAAACATGAATAATTCTCCTATACGAATAACAAAAATTTAATTACAAAAATCGCGTATGGCAGCCCCTCTTTTTGTTGATTAATTTGCACCTTAGCTAAGTAGATGATGATATAAATATACAAAAATCATCCAAAATAAGTATATACTACATGAATATTCATCAGTGGAACATTCATTTATATACACATGGTATACATAATAACTACAAGCTAGGAGTAGTAGTAGTGGTGCTAGTATTATATGCACAAGAATATTGGGAGGGCTTGTGCACCACAACCGTGATCTTCTCGACCAGCATCACCGGAGGCTCACATGGACAAGCAATTGCTATGAACCTGGGGACCTCATCCCCCGGCATCAGTACCGGTACGGTACTTTGGGCCTGATCCTTTTGTTTTGCCATCTGTATTAATTATTTAATACACAATTAATAATATTAATTAACATTTCTTTAACGAATTATCCATCTCTTTTCTTTCTTTTATACAAATTATAAGATGATGATCAAGATTAAGGGACATACCGGTGGAGGACGAAGAGGCTTTTGGGGCGGCGAGTGAGCGAAATCGGTTTGGGAAGTATCGGCAGCGTTGTGTTGGGGATCAGAATTGGAGCGTAGGAGGGACCGGAGCCGGTCCCAATAGAGGCAGCACAAGAAGAAGGCAGTGATGCAGAGTAACATAATCACTAGAAGAGCTATCCCCAAAGGGAATGATATGGAAGGCCTTGTACCACTACTAGTAGTACTACTTAATGATGATGATGGTATAGCTTTGTCCTCCTCCATTTTCTTTCTTTGCTTAAGATATCACCTGATCAAACTCTTTCAGCTACTATATATAGGATATATATTATATGCTCCATGTTTAACTATATTATGAAATATATACCTGAAAAATGCTACTTAATTTTACACGATGATATTAAAAAAAAAATATATAAATGATTGTGTCATGATCATGCATGATGTGGGTGCTATTGAGTGGGTTTGGTTGGGTACGAATTGTGGTACCACTTTGGTAGTGGACGTACACTAATTATACTTGTTTAGTACGGAAGGGAGATATAGAAGGGTACTGTTGATCGTGATTGACATACTAATTGGCTTGCACAAGAGCTTAATTACTAGTAAAAGTAATGGGATAAGTCTAGAATAAGAGCTTTGTTTTTTCTCTCATGTAATGAGTGACTAATCTTAGACCTTTTGATGAAAATCCGAGGGACCGAATTTAGAAATGTGGGCCCAATTTTAAGAATCCTGCGTTTGGTATTGTAACAGAGGATCTCTCTCTAAGCCCCAACACAAAATCTGCATTTCTCAGGTTTTAGTTGTCCGGTTCCCCTCCCTGCTCGCCCAAGCTTAAAGCCCTAGACTCTAACTCTCTTAGCTGCATTAAACCTCTTCCATGGCAACGAACCGCTCCTTCGCGTCAGACAGTCCTCGAAGCCCCAATCTCCGTTTCTTTTCTTTTTTTTCCGGTCTAATGACAACAAAAATTGGGACGGAGTTTACAGGCTCCTCTTCATCGTCAGGCGGCTTATCAGAATGCTGAAAAGCAGTAAAGAAGAGAAGTTTTCGAATTTGAGTACTTAGATGACAAATTATTGGATGAGCTTCTTGATTTTGAGAACTAAGGCCATCGAGACTGAATTTTTTTTGTTCTTTTGGAATAATTTTTAGTCTTATTTACTCAGAAACGTAGCATAAGGAGATGAAAGTTAATTAGAATTGTTCCAAGTTTGAATTTATAACTAACCCTTTCAGAAATAATGTGTGAATTTCTATTAGGTGTTACAATTAATTTGTAAACTTTTGTACTAAAATCACTTTGTAATAATCTATGTGGAAAGAAGGAGAAAAAAAAATAGAGTGAAGCTTTTTGACTTTAGTTTCTTTTTTTTTTCTTTGTTATTTTCGAAATTGTTCCGAAATTTTCCTTTGTGGGAATTTTGTATTGGTTGAATAGCTTGTAAGTGTGAATTTGGTCGATAATGTTAGTTTATCGATTATGTATCTGACGACATGACTGAATGAGTATTTTGGGTTTTTTTTCTCTTTGGTTTTATCGTTGAAGCTCCGGGGAGCTTGTAATATGATGACTAAGCTAACCGTCTAATGATTTGGGCGATAATGGGTTTAAGAGATTAAATAATTTGGGGCTATTGTTGTTGTTGTTGTTAGCCTTCTTTGGGGTTGAAGAAATATTGCAATGGAGTTTTGGGCTATTGGGTACGGAAGAATTGGGTGGTGGCGGCGGCGGTGGTGATGGTGGTCCGGCACCGAAGACTGGGTCTAGACACTGGTTGAGACTGTAAATGAGGCGTTGATGGGTTTGAGAAGAATCCGAACTTGGAGCTGGTAAACAAGTTTTTCTTTCTTTTTGGGGGAAAAAAAAATCTAGGATTTCAATCTAGTGCAACCCAAACTATATTTACCCCTTTATGAGTAGGTTCGGGATAAATTTTAGACCAATGACATTTCACCATTTAGTCTCTTATGATGAGAGAAAAAAATGGGTTCCTATTCTAGATTCATCCAAAAGTAATTACTATACCTTTTGTAATAACTCTTTTGACTGTTTGAAGTTTTTGGATTGAAAAATGCTGCATAGAATCAGAATCGGTGGTGAGATAAACATATAGCGTTATCATTATACGAGTGACAATAGATGAATTAATTTGGTTATATTTACTGTTATTGGCAAGAGCAATACTATCATTTCGTACGTGCTGAAATATAAAATCCAGTTTCGGTTCACTTTTTAATAGCTTAAGTTTTTAAAGAAGATTCGGTAGTGAGCAATGCTATGGGCACGTCGCATGGTATCAGATGTGCCCCCGGCGGCCTTTGAAAATCCAGAAGACCAAGTGCCTTCCACTCTTGGTTGTACTCATAACTGTATTAGATCTCCAAAGTGAACAATCTCTAGTCAATGGAACAATATAGGCAAGGGAAGTCAGCAAAATGGATCCGTAACTTCGGAAAAAAGGATTGGCTCTGAGGGCTGGGTACGGGGGTCCCAGTCCAGAACCCATCGGTTGTCGGCAGACCACTTGAGCTGCTCCCGTGTCGAGAGCAGGTCACCGTATACCGGCCGAGGGACGGATTGGGAACAACTCCTTTGGGGGCCTTTCTCGGGTGTCGAACAGTCAACTCAGAACTGGTACGGACAAGGGGAATTCGACTATTTAATTAAAACAAAATATTGCGATGGTCCCTACAGATGCTCATGCAATGTGATTTCTGCCCAGTGCTCTGAATGTCAAAGTGAAGAAATTCAACGAAGTATGGGTAAACGACGGGAGTAACTATAACTCTCTTAAGGTAGCCAAATGTCTCATCATCTAATTTGTTATGTGCATGAATGGATTAACGAGATTCCCACTATCTTTGTCTACTCTCCAATGAAACCACAGTCAAGAGAATGGGCTTGGCAGAATCAGCGGGGAAAGAAGACCCTGTTGAGCTTGACTCTAGTCCAACTTTGTAAAATGACTTGAGAGGTGTAGTGTAAGTGGGAGCCGGAAACGGCAAAAGTGAAATACCACTATTAACGTTATTTTACTTATTCCGTAAATCGGAGGCGAGGCATTACCCCTTTTTGGACACAAGGCCCGCTTTAGCAGGCTGATTTGGGCAGAAGACATTGTCAGGTAATTATATTAGTTAGTAATAAACGGACACATCATATGGTGTTAGACACTATATAGTACCCCATAACATTACTAATAGAAGAGTGCTAGAACTACTCCTTTTTTTTTCTCGCTATCATATTTCACTGCTTGATATGTGGACTCTATAAAAAAAATCTCACATTATAATAATATTATTAAACATGATAAAGTTTACATGACAAATAATAAGACAAAAGAGTGTAATAAAAGAGTGTCCTAACATTTCTCTTGATAATATATAATATGATATCAAAAACAGAAGATTCCAAGCGTAATTGCACTCTCCGATTTGTCAATCACATTTTGGGCTAGCTAATAGTGGATGATTAATAATTAAGCATGCTAGTTCACGATCTCAAGTCCCTAGATAGCCCTAATTGGCATGGTGTTGAAACAATACTCGTTCTAAAATATGATCATGGTTTTTGGCTTTGTGATCTTTAACGTAATCATGGCAATACCAATATTTCACGGAAAATTGCCACAACGTATCTCTTAATCAATCATGCATTGGAGAAGTTATCTCATCGTATTACACTATAAAATTTTAAAATGAATAATAAAAGCAGGTGAATGGGGATAGAATATTTTTAAATAAATTAACTACGACAAATTTTCCACAGATATGTTTTTAAATTCTGACCACTAGGTAATTGCTTGAATTGTCACTAGCATTTGCCTCGACTTTATTCTACATTTTTTATGCTGCTTTGCCCCCACCATTACGTACACCGCGGAAAAATTAGCCTTAAAAAAGCACTTTCCTTTATTCACGGAATGACTTTGTTAGACTTGTTAATTAATTAACTACATTATCACTTTTGTGTGATTACATTTTTTTTTTTTAAACCTCGATGGAACGAGAGAAACTAAAATAAAAGAAAAAGAAGAAGAAGAGACACCTAGTCAGAGGGGGAACCTAACCTCTCAAGAACTAAAAACAGGAACAAAATCCAAAGAAGACATAAAACTTAGCGAAACCTATAACTAGGCTTCGCAATACAATCATCATAAACAAACGAAGAAATAAAAGAAGAAGCGGTCTACTACCAGGTAGGACAAATTATGGAAGGTGCTCCAGAAGCCAAAACATTAGCGACGCGATTACCTTCACGATAAATATGTGTCACGACGAAATCTATATGAGCAATGTACCCCAAGACCCTAGACCAAGCTGATCTCCAACGAAAAGAAACTTTTAAAGAGTGAGACAGCAAAATAGAAACCACATAAACTGAATCACTCTCCAACCAAAGACGCTTCTAATCATATTTCCAGGCAAATTCAATCGTATAAATCGCCACTGCCAACTTATTCTCGAAAGCATAACCTACTCCCATAGGAATAGAGAAACAACCACGAACAAAACCGCGATGTGTCCTAAACACCACTAAGTATCCAGAAGGACCCGGAGCGCCAAAAGCAGAATCATCAGTATTGACCTTAATCCAGGAATAAGGAAGAGACCTCCTGACAACTTCAATAATATTAGGTGCCTTCTGGGGCCTACCTTTAACACGAAGCTCCCTCAAAATCATAAGTTCTTTTATGGAATTAAACATAGTACCCGAAATCAGAGACTCAGCCTCTCTAATAAAGCGCCATAAGAGTACCAATGCAGAATTGATGGAAGGCTTTCTTTTCCTCGAAAAGAGCCAAATTCTGAAAGTGCCAAATAATCCAAAAAATAGAAGTTACACCAACCTTCAAGAAAGAACCAAGTTGAGGACTCAAAGAACAATACTGAGCTTTGTTCCAAAGATCTACCACAGTGCCCTCCAGAAAAATAGGAGTACAGAAGATGGATGACAACGCTGACCAAAGCTGCCAGGCAAAAGGACAATTTTTGTGTGATTACATTATTTATTCCACAATCCTTTCGCTCCGTAACTATGGTGTACTCCTTTAGAAAAAAAAAACATTATGATGTACTTTTTTTTCTCAATAACTCCATTTTTTTTTTGTGGATACTACTCTGCCAGGAGAGAGATCCCGAGGATATCTCTTTCAAGTAAGATTTTCTTTTTTTTTTTGTTTGATTTATTTTTTAATAATCCTTTATCTTTCTCTTGTATGAAGGTATATTTATATCTCAATGATCATTTTACGTGCCCTAATTTTTATGTGGGTTCAGTTTCGAATATGGCAAATATTGGTATATGCAAAAAACCTGTCACTAGATCTTTCAAAAGAGCTACGTATACGGATGATGGAGGATATTTTTGTAAGAATCAAAATTTATCATCTTTTATCGACGGAGTCAGATGCATTGATATTCATTCAAGATCTCATCGAGAACATAGTCTAATACTGAATGTATTATTCTTATTTTTCTTTTATTGTTCCCCTAATATTGTGGTTAACTATGAGTTTGTAATAAAATATCACATGATTTACTTAGTTTATTTTAGGAGTGGAGCGTGAATTTATTATTTTGGTTGGAAAAATCTCTCTCATAAGATTTCTGCTTTTTAAAAGTAGGTGTATTTTATTTTATTTTTCAAAAAAATTAAAGAAAAGAGTTACATACGTACCAAAAAAAAAACAAAAAAAAAAACGAGAGACTAATAGAAGTATAAGCTGGTAAAGGTGAAAAGATAGGACAAAAAATGTGGAGTATAAAAATAGAAAGCATTGAAAGGATGCATATGTTCTATGTTGTTTGGTTAGAGAGAAAAGGGATTGGATCGATAAAAAAAAAAAATTAGTTGGACTCACCAAATTGAAGAGGTAATGGAAGGAAAGATAATTTTTTAATTTTTTTTGAATTCCTAAACTACTCTCATTACCAAATTTCAAAATATAATAACATACGGATAAAATGTGATTTTTTTTTTTTAAACTATTTTTCCTTCCTAATTCCTATATATCAAAGAACTATAGAAATAACTATGTACCTTTCTTTTTCTTTTTCTTCATATTTCCTCTCTCTCTAACCTTTTTCATTCCTCCTATTTTTTCCCTCTCTACCAAGCATAGCTAAACGATGTTTATTAATACTTCTTGGTCACATGGAATATGTAAAACAAACAAATGGCTGACTAGAATCATATATCAGGGTTTCGTAATTTGAAGATCACTAACAATAGATTTGGCAAAATAATCATTTCAGATGAATCTATAAAACTTTTACTTTTATTCGTCGCATTATAAATTAATTGTGAGAATGTTAATACCAAAATTCTATTGATCAAATTGATCATTTATTCTTTCGCTTAATTATTTAAGGAATTGATAGTACTATTTTTTTCCCTATTCTTTTTAGATAAACAAACTTATTTTTTTAAGAATAATTTAGATAAACAAACTTGCTATTACAATAACGAATTTCTATGTAAGAAGATTTTTTCTCCAACCAAATTAATATTAATATATAAGCTTACCTTTTATTCCTTAAACAAATCTAGGTAAATTATGTGAAGTCTCATCACAAATACATGATTAATCATGATATTAGGAAAAAAAGAAACTAAATAAAATAAGTCAATAGTAGAATATATTCAAATGAGATTTTGAACGACTATCAATATCTGACTCCATAGATGAAAGATTTTAAGCTCACTTTGAATCCTTTAAAGACACCCTCCACTATCTGAGTTGCTTTTCTAAAAGATCTAATAACAAATTTTTCGGTAAATATCAATATTCGCATTTATTATTCTAAATTTGAAACTAAACCCACATATAAAGTAGGACAAAACAATTATAAAGATCCAAATCTACATTTACTATATAGAAAGGATGATTACGCAAAAAATAAAAAACAAAATGAAAAAAAAATCCCATTGGAGAGAAAGATTATTCTAATTAAGGAGGATCTCCCTTGCCAATGAAGAACTATCCACGGGAGATCGAAATTGTATATAGAGAAGTTTTCAGAGAAAAAGGGTGGCTAGGGTTTCAAGAATTAATTTTTCTATTTTGTTCTGGTTAAAGCAATTAAGTAACATCAATTCGGCTGCTTATATAATGAACTCGATACATGGTGATTATCTTGGGGGGCCTCTTTCTTTCTTTTCTTTTCTTTTTTTTTTTTTTTTTTGTCTTCGAAAAAGAAATATATAAATTCGTGTTCGGATAAAAGACAATCAAAGGCATCATGGTCATGATCATCAGGTCCCTCTCTAGTCTCTATCTCTATGTGTGTATATATACATATTTATTACATCAAGTGTGAAATGGTGAAAAAGGTACTTGCAATGGACAAGATTGATCAGTGCGATTCCTACTGGACTTATCCCTACCTAAGAGATAGATATAACGTCTTGTTTTTGTCTTTTAATTTCATTTATCATGAAATGCATGATGCCATTGAAATGTGGGGGTGATTGCAAATATTAGGTCCTTGTCATTTTCAGCCTCGGCTGCCTCCATTAGCTGCGGAGGCTAGCTACTATATTTTTAGTTCCACTCATATTCATGATGACAGGAAGTGGAGCGCTTTGTGTGTGTATTATTTATATCCAGAACCGGCCCAACAAGGAATTATTGTTGGGGTTATCATAATTCATAAGATTTATTTATTTTAATTAATATTTTCAAGCCTATATATACAAAGTCAACTACATATTAAGCTCTCTCATGTTCACAATATATTCGTCAATAATCAAACAAATTAGATTTGTTTCCTAGGATCAATTCGGGAAGAATTATCCCCTCATAAACATGTCAGAAACATAAATTTAATTTATTATCATCTATAAATTTGATGGTGTAAATTTTTTGTTATTGAAAATATATGGTCAATCCAAAATAAAAGCAAAACAAGATCATAGGAACGTAATTTACTTTTTTTTTTTTTTCTTGTATGACACAACTTGAAACGTTTTAATTTCAGTTTATCCATTATTTTAGTTACAATACCATTTTTTCCCCTCTATTTATGGTTGAAAATCTGAAATATAATATTGTCCAAACATGTTTAAAAAAAAAAATATTGTCCAAACAGTAAATATATCTCTTCCCTAATGTTTGAAGTCGAAAGTAAAGACTATATTAAAGGGGCACTAAATCTGCTGAAATATTCTAATATTAAGAAATCAAAGAATCATGTTGTTTAAGTTTGGACAAAATTAATTTCCCACCTCTATTAATTAATTGATATAGAGAACTGTAATCATGTGTTTGTTGAATCCAAATCAACAAGCAACTAGACATGCATGTAAATATTGAGATAGAAATCAGAATATGTAGTACTGGTCAATTTAATTCACATTTAACCCTCTAAAAGCAATATTTGTTGTAGTAGGTCCTTGTCCACATTATCTTAGAACAGTTGGATATATTTGCTTCTGTTTTCTTTCCTATATATATACTCGGATGTAGTCCTGTTAAGAATCAGTCCCGTTACATATTTTTGCCAATTTAGATCATATTTTTTTAATATAAATTACAAAGTATGTGTTCCAAATTGGCAAAACATATAATGAGATCGATTCCTGAAAAAGACCAGACCATATCCAAAGTTTGCATATATATATATATATATATATATTATATGGTTGCCAATCCAGTAGTGTTTTTTTTTTTAAACTTATGCATAGATATTTTTTTTATCCTGTTCAGAATCAGTCCCATTACATATTTTTGCCAATTTAGACCATATTTTTTTAATATAAATTATAAAGTATGTGTTCCAAATTGGTAAAACATATAATAGGAACGATCCCCCAAAAAAGATTGTATCCAAAGCTTGTATATATATATATTATATGGTTTCCAATCCAGTAGTTTTTTTTTTTTAAAAACTTATGTATAGGTAATACCATTAGATCATCATCTAATAGTGATCTAATGGTGATCTAGTAGCTATAACGATGTGCATGAAAATATATGCATCATTAATGATATTTTATTCTGTTACTTCTTATTATTAAAAATGCATGATAAATTTTAATTGACCAAAACGATAACTATATATAGGTATTAAATAAAAAATACCTATTGAATTGGTGCTCATTATAATTATATATATATGTGACGATATATATTCCAGATTCTGTATGAAAGTGAAATTGAATTCATGTATCTATCTATAGATCCCTAAAAAAGATAAATTAGATGACGTATATATAATATATATATATATATATACACGCTCTTGTTCAATCTATATGGGTTAATATTGCTTAGGGTCCCCAAACTTTACACATTATCTTAATTAGGTCCTCTTTTTTTTGTAGCTTTTGACTCCCTAATTTTTACATTTTGTATCACTTAAGTCTTTTTTAACTCGTCAGTTAGAATTAAGCGTTAAATACCATGTGAAGAGTACGTGATCTCTCTTTTGAGGGGTAATAGTTGGAAATAAAAAATAACCACGAAAAGGAAAACCCATTTTTAAAGCATAGAAGGGAAAAAGAAAATTAATAAAGAAGGAAAAGAACTAAAATCCATGGCTGTCGTACTCATGGCTGTAGAGTACAACATTACTATAATATGCATCAAATCCATCATTGCTCATCAAACATGGATCAAGGAGCGACCACAGCAGAAGATCTGGGCAATAGAATCTCACTGGCAGAGTAAGTGATAATGGGTGCAACGGAGGATTAGGTGTGGGAATATGGTAGTCGGAGGTGTAGTGGCGACCGAAAATGAGAAAGATAGCAGAAAAAGTTTGGGTTGAAATCAAGTGAGTGTAGCATTTAGTCATTCAGAAGATGTAGATCTTAGTTTGTGATCTGAGTTTTATTTATGGTTGATAAAATCAAGAACTAAAAGGGGAGTTTTGATTACATATAGATATTATATATTATTCAATTTCATGGATCTTGCAATATACAATCTAATGGTTCATTTCCTGGGCGTTTGTTGAAGTGTATGGAGTGTGGGAACAGACAAAAATTTTGGATTTTTTTTCTTTTATATTGAAAAGGATATTTCTAATAGTTTTTTTTTTTTTTTCTCATTAATTCTTTTTTATTTTTTATTTTTTCCAGCTTCTACCCTTTAAAGAGAGATAATGTGCAGCCATATAACAATTAACCGTTAGTTTTAACGGAAGTGGTAAAAAAGGATCTATGGTCATATTTGGTACACTGTGTAAGGACTCTGTATTGTATTAATTAAACAAATACTGTGTTTGGTTGTGCCTTTGTATTGCATTATTTAATACGACATCAAAATTTAATACAATACGAGAATATTATCTAATACAGAATAAAATGTCTGTATTACACTGTATTACATAATTTTAACTTTAACGTAGTATTGTATAATACTCACTCTTCTCATTTTTTCTGTTCTTAATTTCTCTCTTATCACTTTCTCTCTCACTGGTATTTTTCTAAATAAACTTTTAAAAGTAGTATTTTTCTAAATTTATATCTAAAAAGTGATTTTTTCGTAAATCAATTTTTAAAAAGTGATAATTTTACAAGTGATACTTTGCAAAATATTTTTTTAAAATGATATTTTTCTAAATAAATTTTTAAAAAAAGGTATTTTCCAAAATTAACTTTTTAATACAACATCTTAATACCAAATGCAATACCAAATATAATACTGTAATAGAATAATACAATACAATCCAATACAATACAACACAATATAATATAATACAATACGGCACACCAAACGTGGCCTAAATGATACAAAATGTGAAAATTGGGGAGTTAAAAGCTAAAAAAAAAAGAATGAGGACCTAATTGGTAGTCATATTAACCCAATCCATATTAATTGGTAGCTTTTTGGGGCAAAGTAGTTCGTACTTGGGCTAGCTTTTCCAAAAAAGTCAGGCCAATATATACCTTGATCTTGTCAAAGATTCTCAGTACTCCCTCAAATATAGATCACCTAAAATGAGTTCAGGAAATCGAGCAAATATAATGGAGCAAAGGCAAAGGACAATAATATAGTGATTAACAAGCCAAAATAATAGTAGTGCCAGCTATAATGGTACTAAAATGTATTCTTAGAAGAATCTATGATTGTTTTTTTTAAAAAAAAATTCCTTTTGGTTGAAGTTATGATAGTTTTTTTTTTTTTGGTTGAAGACAGTTTCGATGGATTATCATGAGCTTAATAATCACACAAACTTCTATTATTGAGAAACCGCCGAGTTTGAGGCCATTATTATCACCAACTTATTGAATATAAAGAAGTTCATGGTGATTAATTGATGTACAAATAAGTAAAGAAAAAAAAATACTCGAACTATGCAGTGTGTGTATATATAATATATAGCATGCCAATATATCCTAGCTATTCATTAAAGTTTACCTTTATCTAGCTAGAAAAAGGTGTCTCGAGGGAGTCTTGACACTGTAAAAATATCGTACACAAATATTAAAAATATCGTACACAAATATATAAATACGTATAATATTCAACGATCAGTAGAAGATAGTTCTGATCGACGTACAACATAATAAGCTGGTCTTCTTTTGTTTGTCCTATATATTTGTTGCTTTGTCATGGATTCCAATTCTGTACTTTGTTTAGATCATGAGATCATGAGTGACCATGAAATTCAGTGCCGACCGGTCGGCCTGACACATGCATATACTCCTGAATCCTGAAGCTGATTTATAGTACTAAACTCGAGAATTTGTGGGAAATTAAGACTAATAAATATATAGATTATAGAAGAAGAAAAACATATAAAGAACAGTTTATAACTGTACATATATGTTGAGGTCTGTTATGCACTCAGACATGTTTGTGCAATCAATACCGAGTATTATATGTACAATAGTACCAAGGTAAGGACCAATCATGGATCCTCCATTAGTACTGTGGACGCAGATAGGTTTATAGCCAGCAAAATTCATATGTGTAAGTTGTAACATATATAGCTTATATATTTTCATGTTATCACAAACATACCATAAATAATTAGTAACCGTGGGGTGTGGGGAGAAGTCGCATATAAGTATATATGATGGCTTGGTGGAAAGTGGATGCATAAAGAGTAGTTCCAGATTGATATTCGATCAATTTTACCAAGTACATCATTTTATGTTATTGATTTAGATGGTGAAAATATTATTAATATCCAAAAATCCGGAAAAGGATTATACTAGAAGATGTGCACAAGCAGTCTACAGTTCATTATGGTTTGATTTGATCTCATGATGTGGTTATTGATAATAAACTTTTCCTTTAACATGCTTTAAAGTAGCGATCTAGTCGATCTTCTATAGATAACGTTATGGTATATATATATATAGGTTGCCAATCCAGTAGGTATTTTTTTTTTAGCTATTGGATCATCATTTAAAAGTGATCCAACGGTTATAATGAGTAGCATGAAAATACGTGCATCATTAATGTTTTTTTTCTCTCTTACTTTTTAATATTAAAAAATATGTAAGAAAAATTTTCATCGGTCAAAATAATACCTATATATAGGTAAAAAAAAAATGCCTACTGGATTGGTGCCCATATATATATATATATACACCAATACAACCTGTTGCAATTAATCATTAACCAACTTGAAGTTTTACTTTTTAATTAATTTGCAATATATCTAGATAATATATTAATTATAAACACCATAATTGAAGTTTTACTCGGTTGTGACTTGTGAGTGCGAAGATAATTTGTAATTGGAGCGAAATGAATTAATACATCTTCAATCTTTGTTGTTTTCTTATACAAAGATGATGCCAAGTATGCCAACTATTATCTCAAATTTCTTATACAAAAATTGGGATAAATATTAGGATCTCAAGTATTATTCTAAACAATAAATGTCATTACAAAAAAAAAAAAATGTAAATGTGGGATGAGTAATGAGTTCATGTGGAACATCCTGTAAAAAGGAAATATTATCTGAGAAGCCTCCTATAAGTCATTTTCGGAAATGTCGTATTAACTTCTTCTTTCACTAATTCTATAGATGGGCTTTATATGTTCATGTTAACCTTTTCTGGGCTTTTTGCCTTTAAAGTTGGTCATATTTATTCAAAGATTCTCATGACTGGCAAAAGTGAATGATCAAGGGAATAAGATGACGACTAAACAAGAAAAGCATATAAATAAATATATCTGTTGGGGCTAGTATATGAGGAACCTTATTGAATTATATTATTGCTGATGCAAATTAAGTATAAGCAACCTCAGAATATTTCAAACAAATTTTCATGTTTTTGGCCATCTATGATTCTCTATGCATAAACATATACGTTAGTTCTTTTGATTAATCTTATTGGGATACTATGTCATAAACAGTAATATTTAGCCTTTTAGGCGCAAAATTTTTTCCCCAAACTAACTAATGTTGCAGTTTTCTTATTCTAAAATATCGAATATTATTGTCAATTAAAAATAAGTGTTTGGGATACGTATATAGATAAGAATTTACCCCCACCCCGCCCCACCCAAAAAAAAAAAAAAAATCGTTGAATTGTTAAACTTGAAATTAATTTTTTTCACTTTATAAAAATTCTGTTTACAACATATGTGTGTGTATATATATACACACACACATACCCGCTATGGATTTTACCTTTAATTGCAGCTTAATGGAAAACCAAGTTCAGAAAATTGTCCATTTAGTTTTTCTTTAATAACCCGATCTTAAGCTTGAAAGAAACAATAAATGCATTGGTTTTCCACGTTTAACTAATCCTTCCCCAGCTCCCTATTTTTCCACATTTGCCCTCTAAAACAGAATTCTTTCGGGGGAAAAAAAAAGAAAAAAAAAAAAAAGAAAGCCAAACTAGATAGAAAAAGAAGGGAAAAAAGAGACATAGATATATGCTATCCATTCATTTCTTATATACTCCATTTCAATCTGATTTTTATATGCAAAATATATTTATGGAAGCTTCAGGGGAACAAGTACCCTTTAATTTGCATCCACGAAAAGCTTCTTTATGGTATTTTGTCTCATACCATGATTGATACGTAGCAAGATCAACAAGTACCACATAGCCTTGATTGACTAGCTTGGGTATCTCTCTCTATTCTGTCTCATAGAAAGCATTTCTATGGAGCTTGTAACATGACCAATCTTCTTTCTTTTTTATTTTTTTTTTCTTTTAAAATTTCTATTTTTACATGAAAAAAGAAAAAACATACCCAACTCCAGCAAATTAGTGTTACATAACCCTTGCCTCTTCATAAAAAAAGAAATCATTTATTTTAATTGGAAAAATGTAAAAAAGGGCCACGACTTTTTAAACATCGTAGACCAGCTCAATCAGAATACAGAGATTTGAAAAATCAATCTCTCAAAAAACTCTAATTACCACGATTAATTCTTATTGTTCTTCATTTTTCTCAAAGATCTACTCTTACATACACCTCCCTCCATATCCTGCATTTCGGAATAATGCTTGCTTTATGTCCTCAGAATTGATTAAAGCCCTCTTCTCCAAATCCTGTTTCCATAGGAGCACACGAGATCATTAATTACTTTATAATCAGCTAAACAAAGAGATCTATAAAAAGTTAAACTAAGACACCAAAAAGTTGTTGTCCTTAATGGCCATTCCAAGAGCAATAGCTAAATGGTAAATAGTACTCAATCATATTAAAATGTACCTCCGAGCAAGAAGCTTGCATTGCAAAATCATTGAAACAGCTAATAACACATTGTTCAATCTCAAGTCCCAAAGCTTCTAAAGTGGTCACTGTAGAGAACAACAACCCTGGTTTCCCAGCGCAGCAAATCTCAATCCGGGTATCTACATTCCTCCTTTCCACATCAAACTACATAAAAAATGATATATCAGTTAGTTAATTGGTATCAATTGCTCCATTTCAGGATTTGAGTACCCTTTTGAGAGTTAAGCTTATAACAATTTGAGGGTCTCATTGAGCAGTGCATACTAATTTAACATGTCCAGTCTGTGTGTATGCGTGTATATATGTACCTTTGGTGAGTTTCTCACTAAGACTTCGTTTGGTTTCACGTCTTTGAAGAGGCTCATCTCACTGAAATGAGTTGAACTCGCTTCAATTTCTTGCTGCAAATTGTTGATTCTCTCCAGAAGTTCTTTCATATAATCTATCGTATCTCCAAGAATGGATGTCCTATCCATCTGCCACACGAGCATTCACACAAACAGTTAGCCTTCATATATGTGAATCACCCTTTCCTAAACACGAATCAAAGAACTCAAAAAACTGAAACTTTAGTGTGTATACATACATATATAACTTATATAATACCTTGCTTATCTTGGGAACAATTGATCTCAACATGGAAAGGCGGTCATTCAATCTCTTCCTTCGTCTTCTCTCAGCCATTAGATTCTTTGATGGTTGACCCTGCAACTTCTTAGCTCTGTTTTTCGTTTCCAGAGGCAAACCCATGTTGAAAACAGGGATTTCAGGGGAGTGAACTGGCTCCATTTTACAAGAAGCTTGAGTCTCCAGAATGTGAATCTCATCACCAAGAATACCCAGTTCTTCTTCTTCCAATCTAGTCAAGGAAAAATCTTCTTGAATAGGATTAAAGGTCGGGGTATCAAGCTGGGTAGTAGCAGTAGTAGTAGTAGTATTATAAGACGAGTCAGTACTAGTAAACTGTGGTACTAAAAACTCGTTGCTTAAAGGGCAGTAAACCTCATTGAAAGAGTAGTTATTGTGGTGGTTGTTGTTGTTGTTGTAGTTGAAGCTTTGTTCAAGCTGAGGGGAGATCATTTCTTGGCTAGAACAAGAGTTTGGGAAAATGGTTGAAGGGTTTTGATCAAAATAGTAATCCAAGCCCAATTCAGTATTTGAGAAAAGCTCATTCATTTCGGTTGGAATGGCCTCCCAAGTGTCTCTTCTTAGAGCTAAAAGCTCTTCTAAGAAACCATGTTCATTGAGCTCCATATTCTCTCTCTCTCTCTCTCTCTCTCTGTCTCTCCCTCACACACACACACTTTTTCTTGGGAATGTTAGATTGTTGGAATTAAGTACCTTGATGGGAAGAAGTTGCACCAAGTGGAGGATTATATAGGAAAACACCTAAAAGGGCTTAGTTTTATAATACTATATTGGATTATAGTATGTATAATATATGGTTGTTTTTTTCAATATAAAAAGCTTAAGATTGAAATGGAATCTGACCCCAAACCCCTTCCGGGCTCTTAATTTTAAATTTTTTTAATTTTCTTTTTGGGTATGGGAGTGAGAGAGTGTTTTAATGTCGTTTTCACCGAAATCGCTGCAATCAAACAAAATCAATATATAAAAATTTGTGAGTAGTCAGAAAAGTTTGACTCTCAATTGTGTCTGAATTGTAAAGGATGAAGTTAGCATCATAGACCTTGTCAGGTTCTTTGTATGCTTAAGGATTAAAGCCTCTCTGTTATGTTATCAGCCATATGAAAGCGGATGATAGAAAACTACCACTAGCTACACTCTCATCAATTTCTGAGTTTGGGACCCATTCATTAATACCTCCAAATTTTGGCTTAGCTCACAAATTCAAATCAGTTGGTGGGCCTCTTTTGTTTCTTTCCAATCCTTATAATTGCTAAACTTGGAATAAATTTGTTATTTGCTACCTTTTTTCTTTAATCATTTCGGATATAACCTGAGAATACATCTATTCTTCAACTTCTAGAGTTCTAGTAAATGGGATGGAGGGACATTAGTTGATTGGTAGATACTGTTATACTCGTCAATTTAATAATACAACTATATATTACTCAAATTAACGCCCTATTCTTTTTATTTAGTTTTGTGAAATGGACTGATCAACTATCTAGGGTAGGATCTTTTTGTTAGAATTGTCATAAATTTTATCATCGTAGTCACAAATATTGTGACCATATAAAAGTTATAATTACAGGTCACAAAATTTATAAATATACGAAAAGATCATCTTAAAAAATAGTCATAAAAAAATCAGTTTGTCCTTGTGGGCTAGTTTGGTATTACTGTGCTTTAGCTCTGCAGTTGTGCTATAAGCCAAGTGATAAATTTAATTTACAAGTTGTCTAAAGGCATCATCTAAGTATTTGATAAAATATTAATTGTGAGTGTTCTATAATGATATTTTAAGTAATTTGTTTCATACTAGCAGAATCAATTTTGAAAAGTAATTATTATATTACTTTTCAAATATTGCTTAAAATAAACGGTTATATAGCAACGTTTAAAATATATTAACCAAAATCAAAAGCTTATCGAACGCCTCTTTTTCTTCCTTTTTTTTCTTTAACGGCCTTTAAAAATTAAAAATAACCTCTAGAATCAATTCCAAACAAGACCCACTCCTACCCAGGTCTGAATTCGTTTAGTTTTTAGGCTCATCTAGCTGTTCAAGTATATGCATTAATATAAAAATAACCTTTTATCCAAAAAAAGAGAGAAAGATATAAGTGATCATTTTTATTCTTGAATTACGATAGCAGTACGGGCCACTTTAGTAGAGATGTAGATTTTAAGGAAAATATTTTTAACTGTGCTGAAAGAAAAATTTGCTGTAGCATAAAGTAGCTGAGTGTTTGGTAAACTATAATTTTAAAGTGTTGTGACTTGAAAAAGCTGTATTAAAGTGTTGTGACTTGAAAAAGTTATATTAAAGTGTTTGGTAAACTGTATAGCTGAATTATTGTGCAAATATAAATTGAACAAAATAAACATCATTATACAATTATGCATATTTATAGAAAGAACTTATTAATATTTTTTACAATTATGTATATTTGTACATACTAAATATATTAATACTTTTAAAAAAAATTGATATGAAAAAAAACTCAATTAAATTAGTTACTCAATTAAATTTATTTTATTTTATTTTATCTTACTTTATTTTCATTTGAATTTAAAATTTCAATAAAGAATCAATTTGGTTACTTCAAAATAACTAATATGAAGAGTATTTTAGTCAATTATGATTTAAATATATTAATATTTTTTTAAAAAAATTGATATAAAAATAAACTCAATTAAATATTTGATATTTTTGCTTTTAAGTGAGGGTATTTTAGCCATTATGATTTATTCATTAAAAGATAGTGCAGATTCCCGCATGATCTAAAAGCCAAAGCTGTCTTAGGCCAGCTTTGGCTTTTGACTGTAGTTTTGTCAAAAATTATTGAATAATATGATTTTTAGGTTTTTACCAAATACTTTTTAGTCCACAAATTATTCGAAAAATGTTTTTAGCTTGTTAAAAATCTAAACCAAACTGGGCCCACATCTACTATTTAATACCGAATTAAGCTTTTTTCCCCCCTCTTTTGAAAAGAAGAAATCATGGTTCATTTTTTTCGACTTTGTTATACTAACTAAGCCTTATAATTTAGTAAAAATATTCGTATTGGAAGTCAAGTGTCGAGTGACAGTAACAGACCCATATATTTTGTCATAAATATAAATAAAGAAAAAGCAATTTGTGAATATGTACAACAGTTATATATCCTACAACTAAAGGAAATCCTGTAGCAAAATAAATTAATCATATATATGCGGGACGTCCATTTACACTATTATTATTTCGGCCTTGATCTTACTAAAGAAACAATGTGCTTATTATCATTGTTCGTTACTATCTATCGCCAATTTTGTTTGTTTCATCATTCATTGCCATTTGTTACTCTGTAAGGAATAAAATACATAAATTAAAAAAAACACGTACCATCAATTTTCCCGGTAGGCACATATTAACTAGTAAAAACTATTATTTGAAGGCTGCAAGACATATATATATATAGATATAAATATGGGCCCATCCAAATGATGGTACACCTTTGACTTATATATCAACAATTAATCTTTTGCAATATAGTCTTTATTTGTAGCTGCTAATTAGTGGCATCAAGTACTTGTGATGATAAAGGAATTTTTTCCTTCTAAAAGTAAATGAGGTGAAAAAGATATTAAGTTTAACACATGCAGACTTCTTATACTTAATAAAGAGATCATATTTAAACATGCAGACTTCTTATACTTAATAAAGAGATCATATAGAAGCCTTTTTTTTTCGGGGGGAGCTTATGAGAGTACTTGTAGTACGTACGTGGAAAATAAAAGAATATATATGGGAGAAAACATGCACTAATGCATATGCGTCCTTCTCTTATAATTATTCCTATCTCATCATTATCAATGTGTTTGGAGCATATTTTTAAATTGTTTTTAATATCCAAGATTAGTACTGTCATAATCTGTTAGTTAAAAACTACTAAAAATTAATTAGTATCGATTTCTTTTATGGTTTATGACCACCATGAACACCACATGTATGTAGCTGCTACAACTGATCGGCCGCTTCGTATTTGCAGAACCTGCAGATTCTAGCTATATGTAGTCTACCTAGCCTTTTTTTTTTTTTTTGGGTTTCAGTATAAGTAGAGAGAATTAATGTTTCGATGCTTCACAAAGGAATAACTATAAGTTTTTATTTGCTAGTTCAGCTGGTCAAAGGTTTAAAGGATGTGTGTAAATTTAGAAGTGTCAGAGATTCAAACTTTGATAATAATGAGTGTGAGAGTTATTTTCCTTTATTTTTGCAATAAATAACGGTCATTAGTTAAGCCACATTTTTTTTTTAAAAAAAAAACCTACAAGTTTTTTATTTTTTATTTTTTGTATTTTCTAAGTTTTGGCTAGAATATATAATGATATTTATTAAGTTTTGTTTCACTAGTGTTTCACGTTCTAGCGAAAAAAAGTTAGTTTATTAAGAAATAATAATAATAATTAGGATTCTCCTAGTAAGCGAAATTAAAATTCGTTATTTTTCTTTACTTTTGTAATAAATGACATTCATTAGTTAAGTCCTACTTTTTTTTAATAAAAAAATTATAAATTTTTATTTTCTTTAATTTTTTTTTAAAATTTTGGCTAGAATATATAATGATGGTTTTTAATTTTTGGTCCGCTAGTGTTTCACGTTCTAGCCTAGTAAGAAAAAAGATTAGTTTATGAAGAAATAATAATAATAATTAGTATTCTCCTAGGAGCGAAATTAAAATTTGTTATTTTCCTTTACCTTTGCAATAAATGGTGGTCATTAGTTAAGTTCCAATTTTTTTTAGAAAAAAATTATATATTTTATTTTTGTTTTTATTTTTTAAGTTTTGGCTAGAATATATAATAATATTTATTAAGTTTTGGTCCACTAGTGTTTCTCGTTCTAGCCTAGTAAGAAAAAAGGTTAGTTTATGAAGAAATAATAATAACAATAATAATAATAATTAGTATTCTCCTAGGGAGCGAAATTAAAATTCGTGCACGTCACATAGTTAGTCTAGTTAATAGTCACAAAGAACTTTTCTAAAAACCAGTCCAAGTCTAAGTTAGGGTTCTCCTCGATCGATATATATTATGCATATTGGAAAATTAAGATTTGTTGTGAATGAGTGGAAAGTTAAACTAAAACCAATCGATTTTCCCCCTAAATATCGACTGTAATTAAACCGATCAACTTATGTCTTTTAAAAATAATTTTTTACCTATCAATATTCACTTACACTCAAAATTTGAGATTGAAATTAAACACAATTATCCATCCTTTCAATTTCTTTCAATATCGTTGATCATGGCAGATATATGATAATATTTAGTTTAATTTTTTTTTCTTAATTGCTAATTAGCTAGCATTAAACTAAGCCAAAATGTAAATTGTGAATAAAGAACCACGACGGAGTATAACATGTGAGAGTTTCTTTTTTTTAACAATATTACACGACGTCCTAATTGCAAAAATTAAGAACTTAAATAATAATAATAAAAAAAAAAGAGTTAAATGCTCAATTCTCTTGGATAGCTAGGTAGTGCATTAATTGTGGTCAGTGCTTAACTTATGAACCCAAAACCTATGAAGAATCTGAGCCACATGGTAAGAATAGCGCTTGTACCTGAAATCAAACAAAGTAAGTGCAGAAATGAAAAATTCAACACACGTGGGGGAAACCTTCTTGTCTAGCTAGCAAATCAGCAGCTATTATATGGTTTTTACAAAACCGCTTATATATTATGGACATAATTAAGTGTACAGTTTACACTGTTTGAATTAAAAATTAATATTATTGGATGGAAACTCCATTAATGCAAGATGGGAGAAAAGATAGAGGTTGAAATTGGATCTGTGGTTCTTTTATTTTCTTTATTATTTTTTTTTGGGAAGTTTGACTTATATATCATGGGCCCTAATTTTATCAGCAGCCACCGGGGGCATTCTTTGTACCAAATGATTAAACATGGTAGAAAACGATGAACACTTTCATAATTACAAAAGGGATTTTTTATAGTCTTAATATATATTTTTCCCCATAAGCCAGCTGGTTTATTTGGCCCACTTCTCTTGGCCGAAAGTGAATAATTTTTTTTACGGAGATAAAATATAATTGAAGGGGTTTTATTAGTTGATAAAAAAAAAATACCATTAACACATACTAACCACTAACAAAAAAAGGGTTATCAAACACATTTATATTCGTCGTTGATTTTATAATATCATATCACACACACACATATATATATATATATATACAAATTTCTCGATATATTTGTTGTCTGGCTGAACAGTTGCAAAATTATATATATATTTTTAAGAGTAACTTGTAACTTTGTAAGTACGTACATAATAAAATCTCAATTTGCCAGATGAATTAGAATTTGACGCGTTAATTTAAGAATATATAAGAGCTTTTAACAAAGATTATCTAAGACATTCTAACATTAAAGAGCTTTAGTTTATAACTGCTCTATTAGTAGGGTGTTTCCAAAGACATTTGGTGGACAGAGAATTTGCTTCCAGATCAAATGGGATAACAATAATATACCATATATATACATATATACTTATATTAACAAGGGTACCGTTTCAATTTTTTTTTTTTTTTGAGAGACCGTTTAAATAATTTTACGCACAAATTTTTCTTCATACCGACAAATATTGGTAAACGTAATCGTATACACACTAAATTTTATACCAAAATTTACAATGATTTGATGCACGGTACTTTTTCTGAATCAGTCATTCGCTATTTTTCAGGATGTACGTGTTTTTCTTCTGGGGAAAAAAAAAAGAAAAAGAGTTTTTGATCAGTTATAGAATTAACTTTAGAAAAATTTAAATAAATGAAATGAACAAGCTATACCAGCTCTTGACACGTTTATGTTTCAAATGATATAATATCTTCGGAAGTCACGATTGACGATTAACTAACGGGAATATGTTATTATTAAAAAAAAAAAAAAAAACACTAACGGGAATATGCTTTTTATGAGCATGTGAATCTAATTGGGCAACTTTGTGAAAAATTAGACAAATACGACTTTTTAAACCCAATTAATTATTTATAAGAGCTCTTGTAAAAACCCGAATTTTAATAGGGTAAATTAAGAATTTTATCAATATTCGGATTTAGTCAGAGGGGGACTAAATCGCAAAAATTTTAAGAAACAGAGACTAAACTGCAATTTTTGGAGGGACTTAAATGAAGGAATTTTGAATAGTTGGAGGCCAAAATGCAATTTTGAAAAAATTGCACAATGCCTTATTTGAGTCACGTGGGTTTCTCTTTTTCCCACTCTCTCTCTTTCTCTTCATCGCCTGAGCTCTCTCTCTCGCTCACTCATGACCGAAGCCGCCGCAGTCGCCGCCTCGACCGTCGTCCGGCCAGCCCAGCTACCAGGGAGGTCATCCTGCACCGCTAGCTACCTGCGCTGCCGGTCCCGCGAAGCCGTCGAGCTCCTCCACCAAAAAAACGCCATTTTTGGCTGTGAGACATTTTGAATTTCTGGCGCCGTTTCGAACTGTTTTAGGTAGCGTTCTTGGGCTCGTTGGATTCGTCTCATCGAGAGGAACCTCAAGGTATATATTTCGTGACTCCATTTTGCCCAGTTTGAAAGTTGCCATTTTTGAGTTATATGAGCTTGAGTTTGACTTTTTGATCCGGTCGTTGGATTGTGTTTTTAATGTCATTTTGAAACGTACTCGGAAAACAGAGAAGATTGATATATATATTGACTATGTTTGGTGACCGGCATGAAAAACGACATCGGACGGCTAAGATTTGCCTTATTTTGTATGCCACTGGTCCGGTTTTGATCCAGACCTAAATTGGACGAGTTGTCTAACCTATCTATTTTGGGTGCTGGGAATTCAGTGAAGAGGTCCGTTTGTGGATTTGAAGCTCTATTGAGAAGTTGATTTTTTACAAGAGAATGATCGAGGACTTGGAATTAGTTTCTGACCCTCTGAGCAATCGTCCAACGATATCTTGAGGATTCAATAGCGTGGTATCGCTATTCTAGTGAGGTAGGGATTTGGTTACCTCTATTTTACATTGTTTTTGAATAAAAATTATTTTCTGCAATATATGATGACAAATGTAATTTTAGAACTATTTGAATATCTGTGATAGAATTTGATAGTATGATATATATTGTATTGCTCTGGGAATTTTTTGAGTACAGGTTATTTTTGGGTATATAAAAAATATGGCCGTTATGATGCCAATTTTTCTATAAAATCTAGTATGCTTATTTTATTGAAAAATCAGAGCACCATAGTTCATATACTTCAGTTCTATATTACACGTGTCATAGGATCATATATGAGTACTGTGTTAGCATCGTGGTTTTACAGTGTGGCGCTGCATACCCCACTATCGGTGTAGAGTTCGTAAACCCATGCAAGGTCTATTTCTTTTGATTACCTCCCCATTTGGTAGGCGTAGGGAATTTGGTTGCCCCTCCAGGTTTGGTAGGCGACACATGGGTGTCCCTTCCAGGTATGGGCTTAGGTGTCAGACATGCTGTTAGGTACATTTATTGCCATCATCCTGGGTTTCCACAAATGAGAGAATGAGGGCTTATGGGAATGGGTTGATTTGTGTCATGTGCATATTAATTGAATGGTTTTGATTATACTACTTTATATACATATAGATTTCTGATTTTGGATTATTATATATATATGTTTTGAATTTTAAACTAACTATGAAGGAACTTTCCATCACTAAAATATTTTCCATCGAGGTAACTATTTTTCTACTGGGTATTTTATGCTCACTCCCTACTTTTCTTCCTCAGGTGGTGTTCAGTACGACCTTAGTAATCAAGAGGATTAAAAGGTCGTCTGTGATTGTAGTTCGCTATTTTGGTACTGCTTGAAGCTTATTGTTGTGATGTTTGGATTTGATTTAGCCTTGAACCAAGAATACTACTTTTCATTAAGTTTGTGAACTTATATATACCATTTTGGTATTTGATATTTGTTGTAGATGATGATGATGATGTTTGAACTCTATTTTGAACTACGTTTTTCAATTAATGTTCGATCTATGTTTAATGGTGTATATGAACTGTAGGAGAGGTTCATAAGATGAAATTCCATATATATTATTTAAATGGACTGTTTTATAAAACTGAAATTTTTAAGACATTTTTCAAATAAATCAAAGAATTTTTCATCTTAGTGAAATTTTCCTTCTGCTACTGGCATGGATTTTGGGTCGTGATAACTCTTATTCCTATAAAAAAAAAGAGAGTTATATTTTTGCTTCATCATTTTTTGTTCAAAAATCTTTTTGTGCATGAGTTGTCCCACCCAAATCAATTTCAAAAGAGAAAATTTAACAATTAAAAATGATAGTCAACATATAATAAAGTATAAAAATCTGCTATTTACTTGGATTCATATATTTCTGGTTAGATTTTGCCTCCTTTTCTGGACAATTCAGGTTGAGAGTTGCTTTTGGAGTTTGTAATTTTTTTTTCTGGCATATTTTAGTTGTAAGTTTGTCAGCAATTAATCTTTATTTGTGAAATCTCATTTTATCATTTGTTTTTCCATGGTGATTTAATTTTAATCAAGATATTTTTGGGATAACACTACTATTTTTATTTAAAAAAAACTTAAATTTCTTTGGGCACGTCTACAGTAGGGGCGTCCCTACGTAAGGCCCTGTTTATACACCGTTTGATGAGAATCTGTGTATAAACAGATTCCCCACAGATTTCCATCAAACAGTGTATAAACAGGAACCTTACGTAGGGGCACCCCTACTATAGCCGCCTCCAATTTCTTTTATTATTTATGATAATGTCCACATACTTTTTAAAGGAAAACCCTGGTTGGATAGCTTACTCACTACACCAGCTGACCTGAAAGCTACCCCGACATTGGCACACAATAGCTTTACTATTGCACACTACCCGACAAAAAGAGATCCAGTCAATAATGAATTATTAGCTCACCAGGTTTTTCTTTAAAAATGTTGTAAATACACACGTCAAGGGTTTGTACACTATATATAAAATAGGAACCATATTGAAGTAAAAATTTCCCAAACATTATAGTCTAAGCATTACAAATAAATTATATATTTTTTTGTTAATAATTAGCAATTAAGTACGCATAAAATTTATCTTGCACAAGCTATCGGATGAATATGAACCGAGCATTTTTCTTTTTGTGAACAATGCCATATTCTTGGCTTATCATTACCTTTAAGTAGTAGCCTCAAGTTTCAAATTTGTACTTAAGCTTCTTAATTTATGTTTTATGGTTTATTTGAAGCCTTGAATCACATGGCATATATAAATATATAAAAGACAACTAATTAAAAATCAAGAAGAACTAGAATGTTTGACTCATTTAAGCACGTACGTATTATTTATGTATATTATACGCGACAGCTCGATCGGGTATGTGTATATATATACACACACACCAGTACCATTACGTAGTACTTCAGGAAAAAGTATTCATTTTTACAGCTTGGTCATGTTTGTTTTTTTAGAATCCAAACATTTGCAATATACTTATTATCTATGCAATACATACTAGTTCCACTAATATCATATACATTTATACTAGGATGAAACTCCAAAGGGGGTGCAGCATTTTTAAAAGACTGAAAAAATAATTACAATACCCAGGCCACGATCTATAAATAATCTATATATCTAATATAAGGCGAATTATTTAGTAGCTACCAGCGAGAGAGTACTATTAACAAATTAGTACATGTATCGTTTGTGTATGGTTGTTATAAACGTTCTAGAAAAGTTCTTTAATTCATTAAGCAGGGCATGCACATTATTAAAATTAAGACCCACATTAATACCCGGGCCATTATCTTTAAAGAAAATATATAAGACGAATTCTGTAGAAGCTACACACTCATAATTACAAATTATAATTAATCAGATGCTAATTATAGGCTCTAGAGCAGCAAGAGAATTCTTTCATTTTAGTAACGTGACAATGTTCATAGTCTAGAATATAGTCATAAACCAAATCTGTCGTACGTTGAGTCCAAAGTTCTACCTTCTAATTAGCTATATTAATTATTCGTGATGAAAACTCCTCCGCCAGATTTACTTTATTTTACAACAATTAGAGAGCCAATATATAGGCAGTGCAGATTAATGCGGTGTATGGCTGGATGAATAAATAATTCTCTATTTTATTTATTTATCAATTACGTAAACACACACACACACCTATATATATAAATATATATTATATATATGTAAAATAGTTTCCTGATCTCGATCATGAATGAGGGTGTACCTCGGTCAACAGTAATGCCAAGTCCCTGCGTGCTGAACTCGGATTGTTTCTAATGTTATGTCGTGAACAAATTATAAAAATTATAAAGTTTGATAGTTGGCATTATTCAGTCTTTTCAGTATTATCGAGTTATATATATATATATACATATATAAATAGCATTATAGTATTATATGCTGTTAATTTGAACATTTCTAAACAATTGCACTTCTGTCGTATGTGATGGGATATCACACATATTGACAATTTTTTGTTTGAAAAAAATTAATAATAGCAAAAATATAAACGCTTTTTGTGACAAAAGTTCTCTCTCTCTCTCTCTCTCTTAAAGGAAAAAATGTTGTCTTTTAAATGTTAAAACTTGTGACATTGTTGCATAGGATGAAGATGTTTATATATATGGTCAAGACATGGAACTGGTGGCCACTAATCAAAGGGTAATAACTTGAATTAGTCAATTAACTAGTATTAAGGACAAAATTAAAATGAAGGATTATTTCTATGGTTCAACAGACAGAGAAATATTTTATTTTAATTTTTGTTTTTAAAAAACATAGAATTTCCATAATATATATACACACACACACACATTCCATCCGCTAATTTTGGGGAAAATAGGAAAAAAGAAAGAAAAAAAGTTCTCATGCCTTTGCACTTTTTATACGTGATACTCTTGAATTTATTATATGTAATCCATATTTAAAATCATACACTAAAATCAAAATTTTATTGAAATTTCTAGGTATTATAAACTCATAATTTTCAATTCCAAATGGTAATTAAAGAATAACCTAATCTTAGGGGCAGCAACAGTACTACTGCCTAGTTTAAGTCTAAAAATAATTAAGATTTGCTTTCTCAAACGAACGATTACCAAAAGTCTATTAATATGTACAAATCAATTTTCATAAGGTGTATTGATAATATAACATGATTGATCAAATAACTGTGAGATTTAAGCAATCATAATTGAACAGCTGTGATCTCTGAAATTAAGATAAGTATTGAACAACTACGAAATCAGAAGTTAAATTAGATTAATTAATTTCAACCAAAACGAACCTAATATGACATTGATAGGCGTAGTATATATTTAGATATATACAATATCAATCAGAAGATTTTAACCATTAATTAACTTCAAACAGGGAAATAATTAGCAAATTAGAAGACAAAATCCTCATATGACCCTGATACCACGAGAACCACAGGCTATACACTTAGAGAAATATTAGTGGTGTGATGAGAAAACTGCGGCAATTTCTTCCTAACACCCCGACACTAAGCGGTTTGCCAAAAGCAGTTTCACTTCTCTCTCTTTCTCTCTTTCTTCTCACATAGACGTACTGAAAATATATACAACTTTGACAGCCCACAATATCATAATGCAGGGTTTTGGATTGCCACCAAAAACCACTATTTTTTTGGTTTTATGTCCCTTTTTTTTCTCTCTCTCTCTCTTCCCCATTTTTGTCTTGACTTGATTTGTTTGGTAGCTTAGTTAGCATGCACCATTCAACGGGTACAAGGGCCCAAAACCAAAGAGAATACCGCAGAGCTACAGTGCTAAAAAAACAGCCTTTTCTAAGAGTAGGTCATCATTTTGCCTTTATGAGACTTAGTATATGTATATATATGTATATATTATTTATGTCCTGTATCTTAGGTATAACATATATATATATAATCTCTGAACAAAAGTAACGTATGTATATATATATATATACGTATGGACCCATTACCGGAAAAAAAACGTATATATGGATATTATGGATAATATAGTGACGACGATGTATCTCATGTAAGGATAGATAAATTATGTACTCTATCTATCTATACATATGATTAGCTATCTAGTCTGCTAAAAAGTTGGTCTTCTCATAATCATAGCGTAGAAGCTGCTATCTGATCTTTTGTTTAGATAATAACATGTGTCCCTCTTAATTATTAAAAAAAAAAAAACATGTGTCCTTCTTTGGCTAAGAGGTGAGGTTCGAAGAAAAAAAGAAAGGAAGGTACCCAAAAAGAACCATGCACAATATTCATGTCCCTTCCCTTGGAATCACGAGTCTTTTCCATTATTTCACAAGATAACGAGATGCCAACCCCACCATTCACATTTTTTCACTCATCAAAAGACGTGTTAATTAAGCTCCATCCACATATAATAATTAGATCATGTAAATGATTGTATATATTGACTCAAAAATATAGGAACAAAAAATTAGTATAAAAGCTCCAATGTATCGTATTTGATTAATGTTGCTTCTATGATTTCCTAGTCTATCTACCATGTCAACGTATAGATTTTACTTGTCGTAGGAAGTTGCATGAAGAATCTTAAACTTCGATCTGTATATATAGCTGGCTAGGTAATTAGTACTAACGAATCATGAGATATAAGCTCTCTAGTAAATTTCATTGGTAAATATATTTAACCACTATATAAATCGGGACTAGCTAAGCTATTACTTTCAAAGATTAGGTTTTTGCCCTTGTATGAATTAGCTGGTTAATAAGGATTCAATTCGATTGGTGCATGCATGTGGGTTTAGATAATTATCTGTTTATAACAACCCAAAGTTTGAAATGTATATTATATGCAGTCTTCAAATCCTCCTCTTTTCTTGGGCCATAACCTTTTTTAATCCTTACCCAAAAAAAAAAAAGGCTAGTAATATGCATGTCTAGCAAATTAAGACTTCAGATATATATATATATAGCGCACTAATGGTCCAATGGTCGGCTGTAATTGGTTGTACGATCGAGGATCTCAACTGTGCGTTGCAACAGTACATATAGCTAATTAAGTTCACCCTTAGCTGGATAGTTCATCAGAATCCAGTTATTTCTCATTAATGTACTTTTTTTCTTAATTTGAAATTAATATAACATGGGATTTATCAAAACTTAGAGCTTATATATTAGCTAAGTATGTTATGCATACTCACACACACAGATATATATATATATATATATCATTAAAACGAATAAAAAATGTAGTAATATTTATAAAACGTGGGTGTATATATGCAAATCATAAAGTGCCTTGATGATCATATGCGTGGTGGTGTTAACGCCTTATATCATACTTTTTTATTAAAATTACGAATTAATAGGACAAAAAGAAGTGAGAGAGACTGTACTTAGTACTACTACACAACAATTGTCTAATAATTAAAGTTCCATATGTAGCCCAAATCAATGATGAGAAAATCATTATAAATTACTTTCCTTGGCAAATATTGACTGGACTACATGTTACTTAATGACACGATAGTAGTGTTTATGTACATGAGCGCATCATATTGTCATAAGATTCCATAATATTAGGTATATATGATATAAACCAATAGTTGTTAGCCAATTCGTCATAACAGACATGCATTAACTAAGAATTAATTTCCACCGCTTGACTGAACTGGATATATATGTAACTCACACTTATACAATACATGTATACGTATATTATGTGTGATCGTATTTCCTTAGTCAGATAGCTTCTTGAAGATCGCTAAATGGGGCTATGAGCTATTCTTGTAATAGTACAAGCTGTACTATATATGCGCTCGTTTCAAAACCAAAATAACTGGACTAGAATTTGTCTTGCCTGATGTATGGTCAATTAATGTACATCGTTCAATTTCTAAGGTCAGATCAATTTGCATTTCGGCACGGGTGTCTTGTGGGGGCACAACATATATTAACGTTGACAGATGCAATGCATGGAGCGATCAAAACAAGACACACATCTTAAAAAAAAAAAAAGAAGAAAAGACCAAAACCCAAAACCCAAAAACCAAAACCGAAAAACAATGAGCTAAAAAAAACAACATATATATGACCTTTCAACATTCAAACGATCACATTAGTTTCTGGTTTCATAAGATTTGAGATATATTGGCTAGCTATGTACGTTTAGCAATGTGATCAACCTAACATAACCCCACTTGTCGGAAACAACCATAACTAGAAGATTATATATAGAGTAGAAATATATACCAGCTTGGACTTTTTGTATGTAATATATATAAACGCTCTACATCTATATACAGTACATATAGGGTGGTAGAAAACAAAAAATCTGTGTGAAAGATTTAGTTGTTGAACTATTACAATACAGATATATATTGTACAAATGTGCAAGGAGGCCAGTTATGTATGTTATGGATAAAGAAAATATCGTTCTTTGACTCTTGTGGTACCAGTTGCAAATTGATCAATATTAACGAATAATAATATTCTTACTCATATATATATATATATATATATATATATATATATATATATATATATATATAGCTTAAACCACAAAACGACAAAATAAAAAACAAAAGAAATACAGGAGAACGACCAAAGCTTAAAAGTCCATGATATGGCAGCAAATAACAGTTCATATGATTTAGTTATTGATTCAGGTGTGTTGATTCCACAAAATTTGGCTCCAAGATTTTAGGTGTGTGTAACATTATTATTTTACATTAAACGATCGAATATGGGGTTTACTAATTCTATATAATCAAAATTAATAATTGTCAATGGTCGGGGTAGTCCTTTAACAGTCCCGACATATTTGGACCTAAACTTAACTGTATATGTATTCTTTGAATATTTGTCCAAGAACTTGGTAAGCACTTGAAAACTGATTCCATATATATATATAGGTTCCCAATCCAGTATATATATGGTTGCTAATCCAGTAGGTATTTTTTTCTTTTTACCTATGTGTAGGTATTTTTTTTTAGTCGTTGGATCATTATCTAATGGTGATCCAATAACTATAATGATGTGTATGAAAAGACGTACATCATTAATACTATTTCTCTCTCTTATTTTTTAATATAAAAAAATGTGTAAAAATAATTTTTATTAACCAAATTGATACCTATGCATAAGTAAAAAAAAAAAATACCCACTGGATTGGTGCCCTATATATATATATCATATTCCTTCTCAGTTTTTGTTATATTCACGGTTCAATTAAATCCTGAAATATAAGTACATAACCAAAATTAGTAATGTATATTGGTGCAACATTTGCGTATACAGTTTCTTTTAAATATCACATTATTAACTATTTGAAAAAATAACCTGCATAAAATCTTCAAGGTTTAAGACTATTTACAATAGTCTCTTCATGGGTTTCTTTTTGACACACTAATAACCATTTCTATAAATACTAAATATTCCAATATTTTGTATCGATATTATTGGAATGCATAATTATGCATTTGTACACCATCACACGTTATATATATATATATATACACACATACGCATATATGATTTTTCAAGTACACTTCCACGTAGTTTGTTGGATTCCTCTAATTAGTTTAATTAAGTGCTAAAGGTCTCTGCTGAAGTTATATTTTGTATTGATCACACGTTGACTGCTGACCACAGGATCTGTATATAGGACAAAGTTGGTGGGTCCCTATCCTTGCATCATGAGTTTGCATGATTGTCGATCTCTATCATACCCTAATAATAATGGAGTCTAATGTTTACTTTTCGCTAATAAAATTAGTGAGAAAAGTGGTACTTTTATACCCAAAAGGCACATTATTTATAGTCCTTACATATCTTTGGAACATTTCATTATGATTTCAATGCAGTTTCCATAAGGAACAAAGAAATGCTTTGTGATCTTTGATGCCACAATAAATAGATAATTAAGGAACAAGTGGTCCTTAGAGTATATATCATTAGAAAATGTATTGCAAATTGCAATCTAGATTTTATCTGTTCATTAGGTGAGATTCTCGTAAAGACCAGCCCTGGGTCTCCTTAAAAATCAAGGTCTAGAAGCTTATATTAAAATTGAAATAACAACATTAATCTTATAGTAGATTAAACTTTATAAAATGTCCCCTTCATCAAAAATAGGTTCCACATTGAACGGTTGTTTGCCGGGTAGTCACACTACAATCAAATCTAATCCTTCGCTTTTCAAGATTGAGAATATATGCAATTTGAGTTCTAGTTACTATCAAAAGAAGAATGTAATAATATTGGATCCGATGGCTTGATTAAACACCTCGATGGTGACATTGACGTATATATTTCTTAACTATGCGTTAAATAGTACAGTTATATGAATAATATATATATATATATATATTGAGAATTTTCTTTTACATTTCATATTTTGATTTAAACTATTTTGATGTCTATACTCTATAAAATTATATGAACATAGAAATTAATTTATGTTGCCTTCGCCACATTTTGGAGATAGTAACTGTATGACTAGCTAGTGTCTTAATTAATGAATTGTAGATAAAAATAGCAGCAGAAAGATATATATGTACACACATGTACGTATATGTGTGATTACGTACATCATGACCTCTAAAAAAGAAGTAATATTTTAGAAATAAAAACCAAGCTTTAACATATGCATTTGATTGCAATTGATAATATCTTGTCTCCATACCGGACAATTTTCTCCTTATGCAGGAGATAATCTTTAAGTTATAGTCATTAACATTGGTTTCCAAGAAATTAGGTGGAGATGATCCTTTTCAAATAGAAGAAGAAAATTCATAAATCAAGATTATAGTTATAGATGTATGTTAATAATATACGGAAAAAAAATGCTTGTTATGCATAGCCTAGAAATAATTATCATGCAACTTGTTCTAATAAAGAAGTAAATCACAAACTTGTGGACGATAATTTGCTAGCTAGGTGCATATACTTGACCATGACTATAAGGGTGATTGTGTTGTGGTGTGATCAACTAATTACATATTTGCCGGTTGAAAATTTCTCTGGCTAAACAGATGTTCATTAGCTGTCCAAGAAATCATACGGATTTGATTTAGATTTTAGAATTAGAGGGTTACCTAATTAGTTGGGAACTAGCTGATTAATTAGACTTGACTAATGAAACTTGTATGTTGACCATATTTGAGATGTACCCGGACTTGCGGATATATAGTATAGCTAGTAGTGTAAACTTTCTTTTACTTATATTTAGCGAAATAAATGGCTGAAATCGACGCCCTATAACAATATTATTGTAGAGGGTAGAAATCGGTTGATTCCCAAGTTCTACTACGTTGCATGTATCAAATGTCAAGATAATAGCTGGTAGCGAATAAATTAATCAGGTTAGTGGAAATAAGCATAGAAAATTATAAATAATTGCTAGATAAGTTAATGTTGGCATAAATAAGTTAGTATATAGTAACATACAAATAAGCTTGTCAGTATATTTTAAATAATCTGGAAGTATTAGGGGTTGAGGGTTTAGTGAACAAAATTTGTTAGATATCTATACCTAAATTTCGTGAAGCTCATTTTTAAAGTCCATGTATCCTATCAAATATAGATATTAATGGCTGAGACTTATAATTTTCAAGAGAAAGATAATTTAAATTTAATTACCATGATATTTATACCGTATCAAATAAAAATAGACAAGTATCTCATTTATTAAAATATTATCTAACTATATAATCTCTAATTAAAATCCTAATTATGACTGATGTCTTCTTATATAAAGAGGCATTCCTCTTAGTTTAAGGAGGATCACGTATAATTCTCTATAATATTCTTCGTTTTACATTAATCTCATTCATACTCTCCATCTATTCTCTTAATCGCCACATCATGATTCTCATAATCTCTCATATCTTCATAGAGTATATTAACTTATGTTTTTTTTGCAGGATTGCAGAACTACATTTGGGCTTGATGCATGCAAAGGGTATGTAGGTAGCTCTTACGAGCATAACTCCAATCCAACAACTAGTTTTTCTTCTCCTTAGGGACTTGACCCTTACAAGTGGTCATGGATCCCCTAAAAAATTTAATTATAGATTTTAGCCTCTACAATTTGGCGCCATCTGTGGGAACTTGATTATCACGACTGAAAATTCAAACCCGTGACTTTTAGTAATTTTATGTGATAATATAATAAAATATTAATTTTACAAAATTTAAGAGAAACCTAGCATTAGATAATTTCGTTTTGTTCATCAAATCATTGTAAATTCTATAATCATTAAAACTCTTATTAGTTTTAATTACTTAAGAAAAATACCCATCAAATGTTAAGAAAATTTTCAGGTATCTCTTTTGGGAAACTTATTGAGAAATCATAAATTTTGGTAAATTGAGTTTAACTGAAAACTTTAGTTCAATGTCTAAAATACATTACATAAAATCGCTTACAATTTCAAGTTCTCAAATTAATAACAAATTCATCCTCATACATCCACTTACTAATCTTAGCTAAATAACTGAACAAGGAAAGAAGGATAACAGAGTATGAACACCTATCAGGGATTAAGAGCAGAACTGCAAGTACAAGCTATGCAGCTTCTCTGACTACTGAGATTACTACCTCAATTAGACAAGCACCTGAACATGGGAGAAGTAGGAGGGATGAGCATTCACATACTCAATAGAAATTCAATTCTCTTTTTTTTTTTTTTTGAATGGATAAAATTTTACCAAACCTGCATGGTTAATACCTTTTCCAAAATCTATTTATAAACTAAGTTTATAAAACAATTGGTATCCAGAATAATTACATATTCAAATCAAAACCAAATCCACATAATTGTACATATCATAAATCAACTAAGTATATGAGTGAGCTCTCATCCTTCCATCACGGCCCTGTAATACCTCTGTAGCAGAGGTATCCAGCATCCTGACACTACTCGTAGGTGTATCAGCCAAAAACCTGTGTAGGGGTTTAGGTCTTTTACCTAGCACTGCAGTAACTCGCCAGCGATCTGAACTACTATGATGCAATAATGGAACTCAAGTGTGTGATCTTATAGTATGTACAACATGTAACAATTTACAATAACCATGCATCCAAGAATCAAATTATGCTTTAAAATCCAACTGGGCATTATCATGGGATTTACTGTAACATGGGTAGCACACCGCTATTTTACCCCATAATCACAATATAAAAGTATGTATAATAATCCACACAGTCCAATCCCAGTATAATCCAACAATTTTAAATAATTTATCAAACTATCGTGAAATCACAATTATTCATAAATAAGTTTTAATTCAATTATAAATCAAAACAGATATAAAATCATGTAATTAAACCCCTACCTCAATATGGTAGTAATATCAAGCTAATGGCGCTCAAAGAAACTTTCGTTTGTCACTTGGATGTTCGAACGACAGTTTTCGATCCCGGTAAGCTTACTTGAAAAAGAGACTTTTTCACCAAAGCCTCAAATGGAGAAAAGGTGGTTACCAATAAATTTAGAGGACCCAAAAATGCTAGGTTAGATATATAATTTATCAAAAGTGGGTCCCAGTACGGAACCCGCCCCGTGGCAAGTAAAACGATACTATTCACGAGTCTCGGAATTTGTGCCATTTCGAAACATAGTGATATTGTATATCAAAATTCGTTTCTTAAACTCTAAATCCAAATTTGAAATCGGAATTCAATTTTGAGATCCCGATCCTTAAACGGGATTTAAAATTTGAGAATTACGAAAATATCTCTTTTTAGAAATTATTTGAAAAAATGTCCACTTTTTCCAAAGTATTTAGAAATATATCATTTTTACTGATTATTTACAAAAATATCACTTTTCTGAAATATTTTATAAAATATCATTATCAAAGAATTATTTAGGAAAATATCAGTTTTGAAAATATTTGAAAAAGTATCAACTTCACTTATTATTTGTAAAAAAATATCATTTTTGCAATAATATTTTGGAAAAAAACAGTTTTCTAATCTTAGCCCAAGGCCCAAATCTGAATAGTAACCGACTCTAGTCCTATTTAGTTTTGTAAAAATATAACTTTTTGTTCTAAATTAGAAAAATACCACATTATTCAATTTGAAAATTAACATGCTTCTGGATATCATTTTAACTTTTACCAACCGTAATTATTCATGATTTTTAACCCTTTTTCACCTCATATATTTACCTCAGGTAAATAAATTACTTAACCAAACTAATTACCTAAATATGACTTTTTACAAAGTTAGTAAAAACTGTTAAAAGTAGTAAAAATCTTACCAGAGGTGAATTAATGGCCGAGACCGGTTGGAAAATGACGACGACGACGAAACGAATCCAACTGTATCATCGGTGTCGCGAAAAGAGATCCGGTGAAGCTTTAGTGACTGAAAAACCTCGCAGTGGCTAGAAACTTCAAGGTGGCCGATCTCCATTTTCCGACGACGAAATCCGGCGGGACTTGGCGGCTTGGCTTTGTCGAAGGGAGGCGATCATGGTAGGCTGGCGCGTCGGCTGGTCGGAGGCGGCGTGCGGCAGCGGTGGAGCTCGGTTCCTCTCTCTCTCTCTCTCAAGCCCCCTCCATGAAGAAGATGAAGAAGTAGGGAGAGTTTTATGCAAAATTTTAAAATTGTAGCACCATATTAAAAAATTCCAGATATTTTGAAATATTTTAGTCCGAAAATAATTATTTATAAGTTTGCCATTGTGCCATTGTGCATAGATTTCCCATTTTGACCCTTTTAAATCTCAGATTTTACGTCATCCCCTCCTTAAAGAAATTTCGTCCCAAAATTCAAATATAATACAAGGAGTACGAAAGAGATGATAAGGAATAACAGTCAGAAGAATAGTGAATAATCAAAGACAGGATATAGGAGGATTGAATCAAACACTTGTTATATAAGGAGCATGAAACATACACTCCCCATCGGGTGTTAGAATTCCGACAACATCTC
Source organism: Trema orientale (assembly GCA_002914845.1). Taxonomy (NCBI): domain Eukaryota; kingdom Viridiplantae; phylum Streptophyta; class Magnoliopsida; order Rosales; family Cannabaceae; genus Trema; species Trema orientale. The sequence continues at coordinate 422,981 of JXTC01000143.1, read as the reverse complement.
GATGCTATACAAGACATGAGGTATATAAAGTTATATGGAATCATAAGATGACCCATCAATAGATACGGGAACATCAACACAAGAAAATGAGATTAATATCCTTAAATCGGTACACAAAATAGGAGTGGTAACGATAATCAAGACCAATAGTCAATAATGCAAGACTCTTATAACTTGAATATCGATTGTTAGGTACCAAACTAGAGTTGCAGACCAAATGTCGAATACATGCGAGACTGTCCCCCTGATCATACCAGATCATTATCACACTAGGACAATCCCATTTGTCTATATCTAGAACCCGGTCCCAAATAATCACTGAGTTTAAAGATTCTAATAAAATTCTGAATGAAAATCAACACCCTTGTGTTATACCATACAAGATAGATAAATCCAAAGATTGGATACCACAATAAAAATATAATGACATAAGTCATTTATCGTTTCTCATAATTGGTAAGAAACAACTGAGTATACCCAATATCTCTAGTAAAGGACAAGACTAGAATTGCGACAGAATGGAAATTTCCAACAGAGGAGTTCATAGCACAAGTAATAATCCAAGCATATAAAATGCAAGTATCTATATAATATATATAACCTAAAGATTTCCAATTCTTTTTTATTTAAGTCTTTGGTATAATAAGAAGTCATATATAAATGACTTAATAATCAGTATATATATATGAAACAATTAACAATACTATAATGGCCCAGAAATAAGGTTTCAATAGAATAGGTCATTTCCACGGTAACGTCTGTCTCCTATCAAATCTCATTTCATTTTTAAGTCGAAAACAGTTTGAAGATATTTTTGAAAACATGCAACATAAAAATCAGGAGTATACAAGAATACTATGCTAGTTTACAATAAGGTCTCATCTTGGCCATAGGTAAACTAAATTTGAACTCCAAGTATTTTTTCTGAAAATGTAATAATAAGAGTTCAACAACCCTCTATATAGACCCGTGTGTAAATTAATCTTAAATATCATCAATTATGTAACTATAATGATGCTTGTATTTAACTCTAATCTAGTAATGAGTCACAGGCTCAACTCAATATCAATAACTCAATCATAGTTTCAACTCTTAACAGCTTACGACAGAGTATCTAATAATTCTTTAAAATTGAAATAAAGTTCCTTAAATGACACTCGTATGAACGAGAAAAAGTTCCACATTTTATATATACAGTTTGCTAAATAAATTTTCCAAGCTTTTACAACGTGAAGATTCTCTTCAAAACATAATTAAATGTAGCAGAAGTTTTTCTTAAATTCCCAAAAATTTTCCAAAAGTTTTCAAATATTTCTCTCCAAGAAATTCAAAAGTACATCTTTTAACTCGCATATCATATATGTAAATATATTCCCACAATTCTTTATTTATGAAAAACTCTAGGTATGACATACTTTAGTAAGGCTGTCTTTGCGTTTTATAATTTTAAAGTCACCATACTCTAACAATTTTATTAAAAATGGTTTTGAAAGACACTTTTAAGATAGAAATTTTATAAAACTTTTCGAAAAAATAGTAGAATATGTCATAGTCAAACTTTTTAACTTAAGCAGATGAGTAATATATATATATTCTTTTCTTTTTTTATAAGCCTTACTCAACTTATAACATATTCAACCCCAAGAATTTTAGAAACTCAGTTTATATTTTTAAAGAAAATACTACACATTAATTTGCATGACTCAAATTTTTATCAAATACCAAATCAAGTATATTAATTCATAGTTTATATTCATTTGAAAATGAATTTTTTAAAAGTTCTAATAAAAATGCCAAGTATTGCTATATACCACCTAAGTCCCTTCAAGACTCAAGTATTCAAGACTAATTTATTTCTATTTGAAGCTTAAATGAGGCATCATCCCAAGTCTCCAATACTAGGAGTTCTCAATATATAGGATACCAAATTAAATTAATCACACAAGTGCTCAATTGTCCATTCGAGACCACTAGGATAAAGTCGACCCAACAATCCAAGGATTTAATAATCCAAAGATCACCAATAAAAGATCATTTATTAGTTAACCAGGACTTAACAATCCAGAGATCACCAACATTATGTATATATCATTGAAATAAACCACATGTTTAAATAGAAGTTTGATAAAATAACATATCCAATAACAAGGTATGTCAAGACATAATAATAAGGTTTTACAAAATTTCCAAACTAGGATTCAAAATCTAATATCCTTTCATTTACACATGATTCTAAACCGGATACCATAACCAAATTTTATTTTGTAAAATTCATGTAACAAGATATTATAAATATAGCATCTTTGACATATACTCAATTCTTCTAAAAATGTTTAACTTATACCACACTAATTTGTACCAAAAGTTTTCTGAAAAATCAAACTCATTTCTCAAGTTATCACATAAATTTTCTATAAACATTCCTTGTTTAATTCTAGGTTAACACGTAAATAAACATGTGAAAGTACATTTCAGCTTATAAGTCAAGCACTAAGAATTTTTACCATATTCAAATCTAGAAAGATACTTGGAATTTTAAGTTAAAAATTTCCTTGGTCTAAAGAATTTTCCAAATAGTACCATTAAACGTAGGTTATGATTAATTTAGTACCAAAACTAAATTCTGTAAACAACAAGGATCAAACTTTATAATAGTGTAATCTTATAAATTCCAGTTTTTAAATAGCACATAAGTTTTTGAAACTATATCCATTGAAAAAGTAAATTACTTTTATCTAACCATTATTTAAATTTGAAATATCCATAACTCTCTTGAAAATAAAGATATGTAATTCTTCAGACATAATAAACTATTTTGTTTCAAATCATATTAATCAATTTTGAAAATCCAAGAATTACCTACCATGTAAATGGTTCTGAATTTGATTAAATTACCACTTAATCAATTAATTTCTTACCCAAGGATTACAAAGCCGATATATTTAGAGAGAAAATGTAAGATCGAATGAAAACTACATCTAGATGGCTAAATCTATTTTTCAATCATTGAAAATTTTTCTTAATCCATTAATTGTAAAAAATGTTCCAATTTCAAGAGTTTCACTTTGAAAAGATAAGTAAACTAGGCATGCCACTATCAAGTAGACAAAATAATTTATCACAAGTAAACAACTTATAATTAAGGAAACGTAATCATAATTCATTAATTTAGACAAAACTAAATAATCAAAGAATCTTAAATGAAATTAAGTCATTTATTCTACTAATGCACAATTAATGTCAAGCCAACCTTGGTGAATTTAGCACAATACTACATTTAAGCAAACTCAATATATCATACCAATTTGTTAATTTACAAGCAATATGTTATACAAAAAGTATCATCAATTTAATTATTTTTAACACAAGCACTATTACTATTTACTCGACCCGAATAATTAAAAGTATACCAAAATCAGGGGATTAATATCACAATCCCATATAAACAAATGAAGTCAATCCATGACAATTAAGATACAAGGCACCGAATTGCTATCTCAGAAACTACGAGGTTCATATAGCTTATCACCATAATGGACATAATAGTACAAGAATGAATGTCCATTCGAATCAGAGAATTTCGATAGGAATAGAATTCACTAGTCTCATGTCAATTCCAACACCTCTGAGATATAATTATTCTAAGGATACTAGAGCTTCACTTTAGGCAGATGAACAAAAGATTCGGGACGAATCAGAGTAAAGACAACATATTTAACTAATTCCTAAGTGATGTATGAGGTATTTGTCCAATATTTTCTAAAATTCTTTTTAAACAATGAAATCTCATAGGCAAAATCCCAGACTGATCTGAAGCCTGCAGTTTTGATACTATTTCTGTCACGACCAAAAATCTAATATTGTGACTTTTAGTAATTTTATATGATAATATAATAAAACATTAATTTTACAAAATTTAAGAGAAACTTAGTATTAGATAATTTCGTTTTGATGATCAAATCATTATAAATTCTATAATCATTAAAACTTTTATTAATTTTAATTGTTCAAGAAAAACACCAATCAAATGTTAAGAAAATTTTCAGATATCTCTTTTGGGAAATTTATTGAGAAATCATAAACTTTGGTAAATTGAGTTTAACTAAAAATATTAGTTCAATATCCAAAATACGTTACATAAAATTACTTACAATTTCAAGTTTCCAAATTAACAATAAATTCATCCTCATACATCTACTTACTAATCTTGGCTAAATAATTGAACAAGGAAAGAAGGACAACAGAGTATGAATACCCACCAGGGATTAAGAGCAGAACTACAAGTATAAGCTACGCAGCTTGTCTGACAACCAGGATTACTACCTCAATTAGACAAACACTTGAAAGTAGGAGAAGTAGGGAGGTGAGCATTCACATACTCAGCAGAAATTTAATTACTTTTTTTTTTTGAATGGATGCAATTTTACCAAATCTGCATAGTTAATACCTTTTCTAAAATGTATTTATAAACCAAGTTTATAAAACAATTCATATCCAGAATAATCACATATTCAAACTAAAACCAAATCCACATAATTGTATATATCATAAATCAATTAAGTACATGAGTGAGCTCTCATCCTCCCATCACGACCCTGTAATACCTCTGTAGCAGAGGTACCTAGCATCCTGACACTACCTGTAGATGTATCAGCCAAAAACCTGTGCAGGGGCTTAGGTCTTTCATCTAGCACTGCAGTAATTAGCCAACGATCTAAACTACTATAATATAATAATAGAACTCAAGTGTGTGGTCCTATGGTATGTACAACATGTAACAGTTCACAACAACAATGCATCCAAGAATCAAATCATGCTTTAAAATCCAACTTAGCATTATCATGGGATTTACTGTAACATGGGTATTACACCGTTATTTTATCCCATAATCATGATATAAAAATATGTATAATAATCCACACAGTCTAATCCCAGTACAATCCAACAATTTTCAATAATTTATTAAACCATCATGAAATCACGATTTTTTATAAATAAGTTTTAATTCAATTATAAATCAAAAGAGATATAAAATCAGGTAATTAAACTCTTACATCGATATGGTAGTAATACCGAGCTAATGACACTCAAAAAACTCCCCGTTGGTCACTTAGGTGTTCGAAAGACAGTTTTCGGATCCCGCTAAGTCCACTTGAAAAAATGACTTTTCTATCGGAGCCTCAAATGGAGAAACTGAGGTTACCACTGAATTCAGAACACCCAAAAATTCTAGTTTAGACATATAATTTATCAAAAGTAAGTCCCAATACGGAACTCACCACGTGGCACACAAAATGATACTATTCACGAGTCTCAGAATTTGTGCAATTTCGAAACATAGCGATATTATATATCAAAATTCGTTTCTCGACCTTACTAAATCCAAGTTTGATATCAGAATTCAATTTCGAGATCCCCAGCCTTAACCAAGCTTTAAAATCCGAGAATTACGAAATGTCTCTTTTTGGAATTAATTTGAAAAATGTCCACTTTTTCCAAAGTATTTAGAAAAATATCATTTTTGCTGATTATTTGAAAAAATATCACTTCTCTGAAATATTTCAGAAAATATCATTATCATAGAATTATTTAGGAAAATATCAATTTCGAAAATATTTGAAAAAGTATCAACTTCACTGATTATTTGTAAAAAAATGTCATTTTTGCAATAATATTTTGGAAAGTAACAGTAGTCTAATCTCAGCCCAAGGTCCAAATCTGAATAATAATAGACTCTAGTCCAACACTATTAAGTTTTGCAAAAATATAACTTTTCATTCTAAATTAGAAAAATACCACATTATTCAATTCAAAAATTAACATACTTACGCATATCATTTTAACTCCTACAAGCCGTAATTATTCATGATTTTTAATCATCTTTCACCTCATATATTTACCTCAGGTAAATAAATTACTTAACTAAAATAATTACATAAATATCACTTTTTATAAAGTTAGTAAAAACGGTAAAAGTGGTGCAAATCTTATCGGAGGTGAATTAATGGCCAAGACAGGTTGGGAAATGACAATGACAACGAGACGAATCCAACAGTACCGTGGGTGTCGCGAAAGGAGATCTGGTGAAACTCCAATAGCCAAAAAACCCTCGCTGTAGCCAGAAACTTCAAAGTGACCATTCTCCATTTTCTGGTGACAAAATCTAGCAGGTACTTAGCGGCGTGGCTTCGTTGGAGGGAGGTGGTCATGGCGGGCCGATGCCTCTCTCTCTCTCTCTCTCTCTCTCAAGCCATCCCATGAAGAAGATGAAGAATTAGGGGGAGTTTTATGCAAAATTTTAAAACTGTAGCACCATATTAAAAATTTCAAATATTTTGAAATATTTTAATCCGAAAATGCTTATTTACAGGTTTACCATTATGCGTAAATTTCCCATTTTGATCCTTTTAAATCTCAGATTTTACGTTGATCACTTAATTCAATAATTCCCCTGATCAAATTACCGCTCATTTACAAAAAATAATATACTCAATTCACACGTTATCCACTTGACCTCCAAAATAGATAAGTTGATTTGTTTCTTCATTTTGAAATGATTATATTTTCGAACAGCTTGTTTCATTAGAAAAAGTTTCAAACTTTGGGATACAATATCTTTTGCCCAAGAATTCTTTGCATTACGTTGTATTACGTAAATTCTTGTATTTGTCTATACCATCTTGCCGGCTTGGTGACGATTATATTAGCCTTTATACACTTTCTTGGGTTAATAACTTTAGAATACATAATAAAAATTTCATGCCATTTCGTATGTATATAATGTCTCTCTTTATAATATTCATAAAATCATCTCAAATCATAGTTATTATTTAGCGTTTTCTATCAGTTGCCCATTCTTGATTTTAGTACAATATATGCATGGAATATATTCAAATTTGGTTTGTCATTACAATTTCCTTCTTGCATTTAATAGTTTTAATCACCCCAAATTGCTTGTCGGAAACATTTAGTTTTCTCTTTCCATAAAACTGCTTTCTCTTTCTATTTTATAAAAATTCAATAATATTGGAATATATATTCATCTATAAGAATACACGATACAATTGGTATGTATAAAAAGTACTCCATTTTAGATATTAATTTTCTTACACTTTTCAAAGTTGTTAATTGCAATATATATATATATATATATATATATATGCCATTGAATTATCAATTAGATCTATCTTCAGCATGATTCTCTTGGCTCTCCATATTTAATTCAATGCTTTGATCCTTAATGATATTCTATATTGTCACCAATATATGAAATTGCATTCATTATTTATGGACAATACCTAAATCGCCATGTCTAGTTATCTATTGTACACGACAATTTTCATCTCTTTAGTACACATGGGAAACTTGCCTAATCTTTGTTTATGTTTTCCCACTCCAGCGAAAATGGAACCAATTGTGGTAGTCGCAATTACGATTTCCACCCCTATTAAATTCAATATTTATTTTCGGAATTGTTTTTCATATATTTTTAGTGTAATTCAGTTTTCCACATATCGGACCGACAATTCCTATCTACATGCATGTGTTATGTTATACGTTCATTCCACACTTTTTCTACTAATCACATGGTCTTTTGTGTCAAGCTGCTGATTGCATATATTTGAGGGACTACGTAATCTTATGATGTAGTGTACATCTCTTAACATCTATATATTGCAAGTTCGAATCTCATTTGTAAGTTTTTGCTTGGAGTTTTGTATTCCTTCTTTCGATTTTTTGAGTGATTCGATTATATATGCCCTATGTGTTTTTTGATTTGATAGAATTTACAAGTTCTCAACATATAAAGCAATTTAGGCAGCGTGATTTTATTATTGTTAAAGGACTCCCATTTATTTCTTTTATTGCTTCATTACATTTATGGACATCCCTTCCTATGAATTTATATGAATTATTTCACATATATAGTGCTTGTTAAATCATGTATGGGATTTATGATTTTAATGGTTGCTTCAAGATTCTTCTTTCCATATAAGAGTACTGAGTACATCTTTTTCAATTTCTTATAGTCTCTGTTCTTATACGTGTATAGAATACATATACATTTATTCCTTCGAAAATAATATGCTAATTTCTTCCCATTTTTGCCTTTTCAATGTTTATTGCTCTCTTGTAAATATAAATTCCGTGATTCTTTTACTAAAAATGAAAAGTATATATGATGATTCAATTTTTCCCTTTTTCAGCTGCTTTCATTTCATTCTTGTCCTTAATAAGTCAAATACTTTATCAATAAGTACGAATAACAATTCAGTTATTTTTATCTAATTGATATACTCAAATTAGACTGGCCTAAATTCTTTTTGTTGTTTTCCATCACTTTTCATTACAATAACAATTACACAATTACAACAAAACCAGTTATAGTATTGCTTCTTTCTTTATTATAGTCTTAACACTTATCTCCATAATTATTTTTGAATTCAGTTTCTCCTTTCTTATTCATCTATAAACTAATCAATCTTCAAAGATATTTTCCAGGTCTTATAGTCTCCAATCACCTATTTGGATTACAAGGTAGACAAACTACGATAACTAAAGCTTGAGTTTCATACTTAGTTCGTCAAAGCATGAGTTTGCACTTCACCAACAAAGACATAAATACCATGCTCGATTAACAGATCACCATTCTTATCTAAAAATAATATGAAATCCTACAAATCCCGCATCTAAAAGATTTAAATATTTACTTCTCTCGATTATTTTATTTATTTTTCAGATATACTAACAAATTTTTGTGATATGTTTTGCCTAGAATTACTCATAAGAAAATCGTCCAATAATCTACTACTTAAGGCATTTTTTATCTTGGCTGAGTTCGAATATATCCACTCAAATGGCCCTCATATATATATCTAAACGTGAATGAGTGACCACCATGCACTCAAACGGTAGCGGGTATTCTCCTAGTTGGCCGATTGAAACTATTCATTCGAACGACCTCCATCTCATATGGCCGAGTGAAACCATTCACTTGAACGGCCGTACCTATCTCACAAGGCCGAGTGTAATCAATCACTCGAACAGCCTACATCTCATATGGCTAAGTGAAATGTTCACTCGAATGGCCGTGTTATCTTAATGCCTGAGGGAAAGCACTCACTCGAATGTAAGCAAAAAAAAAAAAAAAAAAAGGTTTCTAAAAAAAGTAATTAGTGTTAGGGATATGGACGGATGTAAGGAATTTTTTTTTAAAAAAAGTTTATGGACGGATGTAAGGAATTTTTTCTTGGGTTTCTAACATTTTTACCGATAAACAATTAAAACAATTACAAAAATACGGAAGTTAGGTTTTTTTTTCCAAATTTTTGTACATTTTTTATTAGAAAATATCACTTTTTAAAATATTTTTAGAAAAATATTATTTTAAAAATGATTACTAGTTACCAGTTACCGATTACTGGTTATCAGTTATATACTAGTTATAAATACCTTTAGTTATTAGTTACCAGTTTCTAGAAACTGGTTACCGGTTACTAGTTATATTTTGAAAATGGTACTTTTCTAAATATTTTTTCAAAAACAGTATTTTTCTAATAAAAACTGTACTGCATCTTAAAAAAACGCTAATCACCGTATTTTTTAAATTTTTTTTCAGGAAATACCATGTAATGTCTAATTTCCCATTCTTTTTTTTGGGCCAAAATATGTTTTTATGACTCTTTCTCATAAGGAAATTATTAGAACTGTAACAAATTTTTTCTGTCATTAAAATTATGGCTACTGATTATTACTTCATACGTCATAGAGATTGAGTCCCAGTCAAAATTTATGACAGTCGTAAAAATATCGCTTTATAAAGAGTCGTATATAGAAGGGAAAATTAGAAAAAATACGGTATTGTTGAAAAGAATTGGAAAAATACGGTGCTTTTGTATTTTTCACAGTGCGAGGTTTTTATTAGAAAAATACCGCTTTTTAAAAAATATTTATAAAAATACCATTTTTTAAAATAGTAACTAGTTTCTAGTAACCAGTTTCCAGAAACTGATAACTAGTAACCGAAGATATTTATAACTGATATATAATTGGTAACCAGTTTCCAGTAACCAGTTTCCAAAAACTGGTAACCAGTAACTATCTTAAAAGTGGTAATTTTTTAAATATTTTTTAAAAAATGATATTTCTCTAATTAAAACCGTACGAAAACTGGAAAAAATTGTGACTTCCGTATTTTTGTAATTCTTTTCATTTTTTATAGGTATAAGTGTAAGAAACCCTATATAGAAGGTCCTTTTGGCCCGAACTATCCCTTTGCTCCCCTTAGGCCTTTGCCCACCATCTTAGCCCAGTTGATGAGCTATAACTATAGGAGAAAAAGACATGGTATGAGTAGGACTAACTTGGGCCAAAATGACTTTTTAGTGCATTTTTCCAAAAATGATATTTTTAGAAGTATTAAGGAAGACGTCTTGACCTATTGTCAAGAACTTCTTGACCACGAAAAAAATCTTAAATAATGGTTTTTTCTTTTTTTTTTTTTATGGTGAAAGGGCTCTTGACTTATGGCCAAAAAATCTTCGACACTATTGAAAATATCATTTTTAGAAAAATGTACGAAAAATTATTTTTGCCCAAATTAGTCATATCCATGTCATTTTCTCTAACTATAGTTGAATTAAGGTGGCCACGGGCCGTGGCCCTGATATTACCGGATTATCTGATTGTCATTATTCTCTCCTTTCGGAGTGTTTCATATATAGCACTTTTTAATAAAGGTAATAGTGTTATAGCATATTTCTTAGAAACAAGAATACTAAAATAAAAAGACTAACGACCGAAAATGCAAGTGCCCCTTAACCTAGTTTCCTTTGGGAAAAGTTCATAAATGGAAAAGTTCATAAATACCTGTTTTTTGAAGTATATTTTTATAAATATCCATTTTTTATTTTTCTTTCATAAAATACTCATTTGTTGGAGAAATGTATACCATATGTATGACTTGTATATCATGGTATATATTTCATGTTATAAAAATAATATGGTATTGTTATGCTATATACATATACGTAAAATAACCGCAAGTGCACGGGTCGTAAACAAGTAATAAAGTGATAAGTATAGAGTTGTCGATCCCACGAGGAATTGTGTGTTAAATTATCGTTAATTACCGGAATTTTCATAACCTAACTTTATCTAGGCATCCAAACTAAATGATTATATAATTTAAATAAATACAAATAAAAATACATAAATAAAATATAGAAACTTCTACGCACAAATGTATTAGGAGATTGAATTCACCTAACTATCAACTATGTCTTTTGATCACCAATTGTATTCTAATCAATTATTCCTAGTTTATAAACCAAGAACCCAAATATATTTCTACTCACTCTCTCGAGTGCCGAGTGAAATCACTCCTAAATCTCAGTTCCAATATCTCTATTCCGAACCTAGAAATTAAGAGTTCATTATGTTCAATAGTTCTTTAATTATGGCTTCAAAGGAATTATAAGTTCTCTCAAAATCTACAAAATCTTAGGTTATACTATCCTATGGTTGTTTTCAAAATTCTCTTTCTCAAGTGTCAAATTCCAGAAACTAATTCATCCAACTAGTAGCTAATTAGTTAAGAAGCATTAAGCATAGAATAGTACAAGTAAATTCAAGAATAACATCAAAGAACATATTGGAAATCAAGACATAGAATCAAAGTTTAAGCTACATCATTCCCCAAACATATAACAATTAGTTCAACATAAGAGAATCCAACACTAATTTTAACAAGAATGTCATATATCCAAATATGTTCAATAATCAAGCATGATACAAAATTCAAATGAAATTAGGGTGAGAAAGAGGAAGAGAAAACTCATTTGTGGAGATAGAACTTCAAGTTTCAATCTCCTCAAGCCACTTTCTCAAGCATCCTTTCCAAGATTTTTGCTCCAAAGCTCTCATCTAGGATTTTTGAGCTCTCAAGTATGTGTTTCCTCCTTTACTCTCCACCCTTACTATGGAGGCTTAAGGATGTATTTAATGTGCTCCAAAGTGACCTAGACCAGTTGGAATATCAACCATTCAATCAGAGGGTATCAATGGTCCAGATTGGCTCTAAAAACTCGCTAAAAATGCAGTTTCGGATACTGTGTAGCACCGCGGTACCCCCTGGCAAGCGCCGCAATGCTCTAGCCTCTGGAAGTCTGATTTTCAGGCAGCTTCGCGGCGCTCTCGGTTCTGGAACTCAGCACGACAGCTTTTCTTCTGCGGGCGCCATTTCTTCATTTTAGCTCTGTTTTGCCTGATTTTCGTTGCGTTGCATTCGTATCAGACTCAACTTTCATCTTAAAGGGTTGAAATATCCATATTTGTCACCAATTTTTCTTGATTCTTATTTATTCATAAGTTCTACAAAAACGAAGCAAAAATACATCAAACCGACAAAAATACTGGAAAACTTACAATTATTTGAATTGAATGATACTTGATTTGTAAGTGATTTAGTCACTCATCAGGTATAAATTTCAAAATGTGTACTAGAAGTATAAATTTATACTGTAAATGTAAACCGTGGTTCATATTTACATTGTATATGTAAACTACACATATTTTACACATGAAATGTATACCATAAAATGGGCACTTTTGTACAAAAAGTAAAAAATGGGTATTTTGAACATATAACTTTAAAAAGGGTATGTGGCAAAAATTTTTCTTTTTTATTTATTGAGTGCATGCTAGATGGAATACTTGCTACTAATTAGAGTATATGTATGTTTTTAATACTTGCTTTAAAGAAAAATCTTCTGTGTATGCCGAGTATATAAGTTTATCTGTTGATTATTGGGATTGTAAATTAATTGATTTACTTAAAATCTGATTTAACCAGTTGGTGTACCCAATATATTAACGGAATTTCAAGAAATAATAGTAGAAAAAAGAAAGAAGATAATTCTTTGATTTTTTTTTTTTTGAAAAAAATAATCATTCTTCTCAAGGCCCCATCCTTATTGTTGTCTTGCTTTTGCACTTGAGAAACCAAAAAAAGTTCTAATGTAAAAATCCACTATTAGAGCCGTCAAAAGGGCTGAGCCAACCCATTAGCATGGCGGCATAGCTTAAGCACGACACGTCAAAATATAGGCCGTGCTAGGTATGTTCCAATTATGTGGATCGTGCCGGATTCATAACTTAAGCACGATAGGCTGAGCACAGCACGACACGCCTGTAGGTACGATATGATATGCTAGTACATAGGCACAGTACATTAGCGCGTTATACATATATTATTTTTCTAGTGTATAAATGCTAACCGAATTGGAAAATAATTTATAATCAATTATGGTTTGTAATATTTCATAATTATTTTTTGTTCTACTTTGGTGTTAAAAAATTTTGTCTCTAATTTATTACGTTAATTTTTATTTTTTGTATACATATGAATGATTTGGGGAAAAAAATGTTCAAAGAACGGTACTAAAATTAAGTAAATTTTACAAATTACATGGGTAAATTTTGGCCTATATATAATGACATGTATAAACACGTAATCTAATATGGTATGATACGAAATACGGTATAGCATAGCACGGCACATTTAAGCATGGGCCAATGGGTCGTGCGGGCCAATGAATTTGAATTTTGGGTACGACATGAAAGCACATTTGTCCAACTTAATGGGCCATGATGGCACAACATGTTTGACAGTTCTATCCACAATACAACACAATATAAAACAAGAGGAAATTATTATACCACTTTTTTTCCAATAATACTTATAGTTACCTTATCTTTCAATTGTTTAACATCCATCTTAACTATAAAAGAATCCATTTTTTTATCTTATACGAACATATACATATTGTGTGTAGATATATATATATATATTTTATGCACTTGTAATATTGATTGTTCAGGACTATGTTTTGTATTAAAAGTTCACGATTTTCGTTGATGTGTTTTATGAAAGTAGTTGTTTATTAAATTTTCTGAATATAACTTGGGTATATATATACATATGTTCTCTCCTCTTGTATAAATATATATATATATAAATATATATATATCTATATATATGATTATTAGGTGAGACATGCTCAGGGGATTCACAATGTCGCAAGTGAAAAACACCACGATGCGCTATCATCTTATGAATATTTTGATGCACAACTTAGCCCTTTGTGCTGGAAGCAGGTATCACATGCATCTCTATTTGACCCACATAAACAATTTGACTGTACATGATCTTCATCTTTATAAATTGACAACGTTCTTGTGTATTATTCTCTACTATCACTGTTTAGCAGTGTCAGAGGATAGTGCATAGTCCTTGGGGAAATGGACAAAAATAGGACTTGGGACTAGTTTTTAGGAGAAAATCAGCCGAACGAACTTCCCCAACATCTCTTTTGCAAAATAATCACTTTTTTCCCCTATTTTTCTTTTATTCTTTTCTTCATTTTGACTGACATGGCGGATGCAAATCCGAGCTTCAAATCGAGGAAAATGTGCTTTGACTGCTATTCAGCCATTCAAAGATGAAAAACCCAATTTGTGAATAACGTTTTAACTTACCCAAACTTCAATTTCCCATTTTCATCTCCTTTTAATGAATAAAGATTTGTGAGCCGTTAATTTTCGAAAAACAAAAGGGCATACTAGGGAAAACAAAAGTTTCATTGAAGTAAGACTATTGATCATAGGCTGAGTCTATTGCTACACACTTATTTACTCTCCTTACGCTTTTTCTAAAAATAATTTTTGAAAAATTCAAATTTCTTAAGTTTTATAACCTTATCCTCCTTAATTCAAAGAAAATCCCCCATTATTTTTTTTTTTCGGTTGAAAAGAAGCCAGGAAGAGAGATGAACAACATGTTGCATATTACTCTTGGATGTTACCATAAGGATCTCCCAAATATTGACATGAATCTTCGCTCAAAGCCCTAAATGGTGGGCCTTACCCCGCAGGAGAGGAGCTCTTCACCTCAACTCTACTGAATATTGCTAGGAATAAGGATATGTGGGGGTATGATCCCACACACTTTATATCAAGTAGTGGGTTGGTAAGAAAAAAAAACCTGTACATTTAAGGTAGGGTCACCCACTACTCAAACTCGTGACTACGAACCCATCCAGAGTATACCTTACCACTATGCTATCCTACTCGGTGGTACCCTTCGTTATAATTAAAAGTTTTCTCTCCCCACCTACTAATTCCAAAGTTTCATTAGATTTTTTTTCATACGATGAACACAATCAACTCTCAAAAACATTGGAAGGGTGTAAACTAAGTTGTTTTGATCATACCATGGATAGTTAGCCTTACGGTTTCCATAGCTCTATATATTCCTCTTTGCAATTGTCTATTTGGGAGCTATAGTGATTTAATGGGCCAAATGAGGTAAAATGTCATTGGTCTAGAACTTCTGCAAATTTGGCTATTGGTAGAGCACCTCTTTTTATTTTCTCATTTTTACATTTTGAAAATTTTGCAATCAGCAGTACTTTTTTTTTTTTTTTTGTGGGTTTTGTGACCCCTTATTTTTTATTTTTTTTAGAGAAAAGAAAATTTTTATTGCTATGAAGCAAAAATTGCGACCCCTTATTTTTGTTGCGACTACGACAGTAAAAATCATAAATCATTTCTCTATATGAAGGGTTTATATTGGTTTTCTTGGTTGATTTTGAGTTTTAACCCTGCTCTTCTAGTATAGCATTTCTAAAAGATGGGAGAACAAACAGGGCTGTGACAAAAATCCACTACCCCTGACCAAAATAAAAATTTTAGAGCTTTTGCTTTCGTAAGGCTATAAAAGTAAAGGACACTACTTTTCAGAATGATTGTTCTAGTGCTAGTAATTTTTATTATGTTCACTAATAATAAGAATTACTAGTTCTAGAAAAAAATTATTTTCAAAAACTAGTCCTAGAAGATATTTTGTCTTGGAATGGGCTTATTACCTAAGGAAACTAGACCCAGTAGAATGTGGGTTTTACTTTTAGCGGTATTTTTCTTCAATTTTTCGGTTTGTAAAAACTTTTATTGTAGAGTTTCACATCAGTTCCAAGGTTTTTCCAAATTGGTTGATGTTTATGAGTTTTTTCAAGTAATTGGTTGATGTTTGGTCTACTAACTGGTTGAGAATTGATATTTGATTGGTTGAGTTTCGCAACTGGTTGAGTTTTGTCCACTAAATGTTCAGGTCTAAAATCATAATAGTTTGTTTTCTTTTTTTTTTTTTGTGGGTAAAAACTCAAAAACTAGTATATTTCTAAATATATTTATTTAGCTGTTATATGACAAATTAGAACAACTATTTATAAAAAAATCCCAAATATAAGGCGAATAATCATATAAGTGTTATAAAATAACTAATCAAATTTCGTTCAACAATAATAGGTTGATAATCTGCGCAAGCACGTTCAAGCTTCTGGAATTTCCAAAAGAATAGATTTAGTCGTCACTTCTTGTCTCCTAAGGTACGTGCATGGTATGTACTACTTAAGTCCTTCTGGAAGGTTTACTACTTATTTATACACTTCTGTTTTGGTAAAATTGCATAAATTATACGAGGGTATTCATTTTTCATTTTTTTTTCAGTTTTAGAAAACCTATATTTTGGGTAATTCAATTAAGCATTTCAATTGTTATTTTGTCTAAAATTTTCCTTAGGCAACAAGCTTGTCAATTTTTCTTTCTTATAAAAAAGGGGAGAGGGGGTTTATCCATAAAAAAATACCTGAAGTGTAGTCTTTCTGTAAATTTAATTATGTCTTTTGGTTTATGCAAAATTATACCTTCATATTTAGATCTCTGCAAATTTGTATCTTCTGCATATAGATTGACTAACAAATTTCTCACTAAACACGTAATCAGAATTGAGGGTATCTTAATTTTATTGACTAGCACAAAAAATCTATTGAAAATAACTTAAAACATGAGTTAACACAAATCACCATAGTTGTACACACAAGGTACAAATTTGTAGAGATTTGAAACGTGAAAGTTTAATTTATGTAATTTTGTGATTTTATCTGTGTCTTTCATACTGTTAAATCATCTCCCGATGCTATAATAAGTAACGCTACACCCTAAATATCCTAAATGATGCATTGCAATATAACTGAATTTGTTACTATTTTTGTGAACAAACGGTCACCTGAGAAACCACATTATTAGTTATAAATTGTCAAGTTTGTTATCATGTTTCTATTTAAAATTGAAGATTTATGTACACATCCTATAAAAAGCGATGGTCAAATATATTAATTAAGCATGTTCCTAAAGATATATCAGTTGCTCATTCTAAACTTTGACGTTTTTCGACATTAGTTAATTTTCTTCTCAATATCCCCTCAATTTATAATATGTGGTATATGCCGCCATGTTTACTTTTCGGAGTATGATCAATTTTCTTTTTACCTTGACCAAGGGTATGAACTAGGAACTACAAACATTCAATTGTACATCGCACACTAAAACTAACACAAACAACTCATGTTTTTATAAGTAATTCGTTGGACTGTGAAATCCAGTCCCCAGACCACCTTAACCTCTTTTAACCCTCCAAATATTTTTTATAAATTCCTCTCTTTTACGCTCTCATAATTTCACTACTCGATACGTGAATTATACTATCCATTTTCATATTTTAATAAATAATAAATCATAATTGAATTCACATATCAAGTAATTATGAGACTGAGAATGTAAAAAAATGTGCATTTAACATTCCCTATGTTGGTTCGGGAAATTTACTTTGATCCGGCAGACGTGGCTTCTAATTTTTTCTTAGGGCTTTTATGCAAAATGATTGAATTTGACACTACTTTTATCATTAATCACTAAACATGGCCGAATATATCAGTGATATTTCCAGTATAAAAACTAATTGATATATATATATATACCCAATATAAAAACTACTATATTCAGCCATCTAAGTTTTAAAAAGTTTTTTTTTTCTTTTTTTTTTTAAAAGCATTACTATAATTGTTTTTATTTCTTTTTATATTTTAATCAAATTGCTGAATAAACGTAATGCCATAAAATTAACTGTTGGAAATTGTTCTAAACTTTTTTTTTTTGGATATAAAATTGTTCTAAACTTAATCATATGCTTTTATTTATTCAAAATTTTGATTGTAATATTTTATTTTGATTTTTGGAATCTTTCGTCTCAACAATAATATAGACGCGACTACAGTATAATATATGGACTGAATCTGTACTTAACACATTGCGGCCAATAATATGACAACATAACGTAATTTACAGGACCATGCAAACAGCAGTGGGAGTGTTTGGTGGTGAAGCACGCAAGGACGAAGTGAGTGTACATGAAGCTCCTCGTCTCATGGTGGAAAATGTTGGCAATAGCGGCCGTCCAGCAACTACGAGTCTGAATTCCCCACCATTTATAGCTGTGGAGCTTTGCCGAGAACGTTTGGTAAGTCGTGAAAGTTTGATTTTTCTTTTGACAAAAACATCGATGAATTATTTGAACTCGAAATCTCTATATTAAAATGGTTATTATGGTATACTAATTGAGATAACCCGAATTAATTTGTCTTCTATTTTTTTTTTTTTTTTTTTACTTCAACATATATATAAGCATGTATTATATATGGAAACTAGCACAATAGCGATTTTTTTAATTACCTATAAGATAGAATTTAATTTTGACCATTAGATTTTCAATTTAACGATTAAAAAAATAAGTGCTATCATTTAATTCATATTGGAATTTGTTCTAATTTATTTAATTGTAACCATTATATTGAAACTTAAATGTCAAAATTAATCTCTTTATCGATAGAGAATAAAAAAAAATCCCTACTCTTCTCATTCCCCTTATATATATATATAGTAATATTAAGGACAATAATACCTTACACCAAAAACTTAAGGACACTAATACCTTATACAAAAAACTTACATCATATGAAGTGACATTCATTTCAACCGCTTCTTTTTTGAAAGTGAGATCACCCCTTTTAAAGTTATGTGGCTAAAAATGATGCCACATCATTGGTATAAGTTTTTTGTTCAAGATTTTGATATTCCAATTTTTACTCATATACATATGAGTTTCTAACACTTTTACCTTTAAAAACTAAAAAAAATTACAAAATTACGGAGGTAAGCTTTTTTCCAATTCCCGTATGATTTTTATTATAAAAATATCACTTTTTAAAATTTTTTTAACAAAATACCATTTGTTAAATGGTTATTAGTTAACATTTTCTGATAACTGGTTACCAGTTACTAGTTACTTACCAGTTACCAATTATATATTAGTTATAAATATCATATAAGGCCTAATTTTCACTATATATATCAGTCTTTTTGTGTGGACTCATTATCTATTTTAGGGAGTTCATCCATGCGACAAGAGAAGTGTTAGCGAGTACCAACTCCTTTTTCCTGCCATTGATTTTTCAGTGGTGAGCTTTTTTGTTAGTTCTTTATCTTCATGTTAGTTACTTACCAGTTACCAATTATATATTAGTTATAAATATCATATAAGGCCTAATTTTCACTATATATATCAGTCTTTTTGTGTGGACTCATTATCTATTTTAGGGAGTTCATCCATGCGACAAGAGAAGTGTTAGCGAGTACCAACTCCTTTTTCCTGCCATTGATTTTTCAGTGGTGAGCTTTTTTGTTAGTTCTTTATCTTCATGTTGTTAATTGGTTGCTAATTAAATATTTAGACTAATTAATTTAATATCCTAGCAGTTAATCAATTTTTTGATTATCCGTTCAAATTTTGTATAGATAGAAAATGAGGAAGATATATTGTGGAAGCCCGATGTTAGAGAGACCAACGAGGAACTCGCGGCTAGAGGGCTCAAGTTTTTGAACTGGTAATTTCTTTCTTTTACCTCCTGGAGAAACAGAATAATCAAATAATAAAGACAATAAAATTTTAAATTAATAATCAAGGTTAAGAAAAACAAAAGGAAAAATATATGAAAAAGGCCCAAAGGCTCGTGCGTGTGTTTATATAATATGGAAAAATGATATGGAGTACGGATTTTTAAAAAATAATGACGTCTTTTGATCATTAATAATAATAAAATTCGAATTTGGACTTAATTGAAAGAAGAAGTTGAAACCATAAGTTATTTTGTAAAATTGAGGGACTTAGATCATCCAAATCTGGAATTAGGGACCTAAGAGCAAATTCTGGTACCCATTTAATGGGTGCCACGTGGCCAAGCCCAAAATACTCAGCTCTTTCTCTCTGTTCCCCACCCAATCTCTCTATTCTCTCTCTTCGAAAACGCTGGCAGCCACTGCAGCTCACCGTTGGGGATCCTTCGGTCGTCGAAATGCAGCACCACCACACAGCATCCAACCAGGGTCATCCCAAGAGCTTGCCACCGGAATTTTGTGGCCATCAAAGGCCCCTGCCGCCAGCGAGAAACAAAATATAGCAGCGGAGAAAAGTCATCACTGGCACCGATTCCGATAGTCTCAAGTCACGATCTTGGTCTCCTCTGATTCCTCTCGACATGAGGAATATCATAGTATAAATATCTTAACTCAATATTGTCCAGATTGAATTTTGCCATTTTTGAACAATTTTGAGCTTTTAGGTTTAAGAGTTGACATTTTAATTCGATTATTAGATCGTTAAATAAACTTTATATTTGTAATGTACTCATGAAAATATGAAAAATGAGATATATATATATATATTGACTATGTTTGATGATGGACACAAAAAATGAGATCGGACGGTACTGATTTCGCCTCGTTTTACGTATCATGGGGTCGGGTTTCTGTCTGATCTCGAATTGGTCAAGTTATATATCTAATCTAGCTAATTTGGGTGTTAGAAATTCAGTGGTGAGGTTTGTTTTTCAAATTGAGGCTCCGTTGGAAAAATGACATTTCAAAGCGAGCGATTGAGGGTTCGAAAACGACCCACGACCCTCCGAACAATCCCCAAACGACACCAAACACGCTCCATAGCATCGTAGTATAGTCTAGTCACTCGTTTGAGGTAGGGATTCAATTTCTTAATTCTAAATTTAGTTTAATTGTGATTTTATATATTTTGAATAAATATGCAATTTCGTGAAATATTTTGCAAAAATGTGTTTACATATAGATTTTGAAGCAGATTTGATATTAAACTGATTGGGAGGCATGTCACACTAATTGGTATGCCAAATATCTTATTTTAGAAATATTTTCTCTAGGAATTGGATTTTACTAGTTTTGATGAAAACGGTTGTTATATTGCTGAAATTTTTATGAAATTCAAATTGAATGAGAATTTAGTTTTGAGAACTAAACTTGATTGATTAAAAACACTGCATGGTCTATTTTATGATTTTGTGAAAAATAATACATATTCTCATTCTTGTCATCCATGTAGTATTGTATGTATTATTGCACTTACGCGGCCGACGGACTTACGGTATCCCTTCAGGGTGCTCTGACTTACGGTACCCTATCTAGAGTGCTTGGACTATATATTATACGCACGGTCACCAACTTAGGTGACCCAGACCACATTACATGTGTGCAGTCACCCATGCCCAGGAAAACTTTATTTATTGTAAAGTTGCATAAATAACTTTGAAACAGAAGTTGGTCTAGCAGTTATGCTATAATTGGCCTATAACCCAGACTTGGGTTCAAATCCCCTTATCCTCAATTTATCTATTATATGTGTTTTTCATTTATTTTCCTTTATTCATATTTTTCTAAAATTCATTTATTAAAACCCATTTTTCCCTTTTTTTCGTATTAATCTTTTTTTTTTTTTTTTTTTTATAAATAATCTCTGTCATCTTTAAAGTTTTTTTTTTCTTCTTTTTTTTCGTATTGAGCTTTTTTTTTTTTTTTTTTTTTTTTTTGTAATCTTTATTGTCTTTAAAGTTTTTTTTTTCCACTTTCAATCTACTATTGAATTTCATGAGCTTCACCTTATCTTCTTTTTTTTTTATTTGCTTTATTTTTTTTTATTTTCCCATTTTAAAGTTTTTTTCTTTCACAATGAATCTTACTACTCTTTTCTTTTTAGCCTTTGTCTTTTTTTTTTTTGTCTTTTTTTTTTCAATCTATTATTTACGCTTCTTTAGTTAGCACTGTGATTGCCGAAAATCATTTACCAATTAATATTAAAACCAATTTGGTGTAACTTGAGAAACTAATCGGGTTACTTTTTTTTTTTTTGGTTATTAATTTGATTAGTAATGAGAAACCAAATAATTACTATTTTTTTATTTAAAGAAATGATTACTTGATACTCTTGAAACCAAAAATCAATTAGTTTCTACTAGGTAACCAGAAACTAATCTAATAGTTGGTTACTAATTTGGTTAGTAACAAGAAACTAACTTGAGAAACCAATATGGTTTCTGAGTAATCAATTTGGTTTCTAAGAAACTAATTTAGTTTTTTGATATTTTTTTTAAATTACTATCGACTACTCTTAAAAGCAAGAACCAAATTGGTTCTACTTGTAACTAGAAATTAATCTAGTAATTAATTACTAATTTAGTTAGTAACAAAAAACTAACTAGAGAAACTAATCTGATTTCTAAGAAATCAAATTAGTTTCTAGGAAATTTTTATGATTTCCTATGATTTACTTAGCTACAAGGTATTTTGTAAAATAAAAACCAAAATGGTTTTCAAGAAACCTTCTTGCTTTTCTATGATTTACTTAGCTACAAGGCATTCTGCTAAAGGAAATCACAATGATTTCTAGGAAACCTTCGTGGTTTCCTGTAATTTACTTAGCTACATGGTATTTTGTAAAAAAAGAAATCACGATGGTTTCAGGGAAATCCTATGATTTATTTAGCTACAGGACAGTCTGCAAAAAGAAAACCACAATAGTTTCCGAGAAATGTTCGTGGTTTTCTGTGATTTATTTATGTACAAAAAATTCTGCTAAAGGAAATCAAACTAGTTTCTAGAAAACCTGTGTGGTTTCCTGTGATTTACTTACGTACAGGACATTTCGCTAATAGGAAACCAAATTGGTTTCCAGGAAACCTTTGTAGTTTCCTGTTAAAAAAAGATGGCTTATTTACTAAAATACTACTCATTTTTTAGATCCCAAAGTATTTAGAAAAATACCTAAAAAGATCGTATAGAATTTTTATTATTTTTAAAAGGTCGTAAATTTGGTAATATTTTTTAAAAAATAGGTATAAGTGTCCAAAACCCTATATATATCACGTACACATGGTCCAACACAAATATTTCTGCTAGTGCACATGGTCCAATGAGTTAAATAAGATCAATAGTCGACCAGGGCTAGTTCAATGGGTGGAGTGAGATGGAGATTTGGTATTAGGTTAGGAGTTCGACTCCTAGAATGCATGAGTTATTTTTATTTAATTTATAATAAGTGGATATCATTAGTTCAACCCTACTTTCTTTAAAAAAAAAAATAATAAGATCAATATTGATTAGTGTGGAACTCATTCAACATTCATATATAACTCATCTAACTCCTAATATTATTTTTCATATATAACTCACCTATATTATTTAGAGGAAAGAAGTAAATAGAGTATATACAAACCCCAACATAAAGTATTTTTTTCTAGAAAATTAAAATACTTTTTGTCCTAAGATAAAACATTTATGGGCAAGAGAAATGCTAAATGCAATCTGTTTTATGCATTTGTAGTCGGACTATTTGACATTTAGATTCACAATATCTAGTTTCATATTTCAATAATATACATAACAAATCACAGTAGAATTTATATGTCAAGCAATGATACAGAGAGTATAAAAAAAAATACAAAAGAAAGAAAGTATAGTTAGCATTATTCCCATATGAGCAATTATAACAAAGACTTGTAGTTAGTGACAAGTGCTTCGGTTTTACTTACCCAACTTTCATTTTGGTAAAGGCTGGGACTCGAAAGGAGGAGGAGATTGCAATAGTTACCCACAGTGGATTCTTGTCTCAAGCCTTGAGTGTTTTTGTTGGTGATTGCCATCCTTCTTTAAAGAGTGAAACACAGTAAGTACTAATCTAATTGTTCCTAATCCTATCTTTAATTTCATTCTTGATCATTTCTCATTTGATTAAATTGCAGGCTTATCGTTTAAAAAGGGTAAAAAAAATTGAACTGAATTTTAGGTTCACTTCTTAATTTTGTCATTTAAAAGAAAATGCAGTTTTTTTCCTCTTTAATCAATCACGTATTACTACTTACTTGATGTGGCCCATCGTATTATTTGTTAGAACCGTTTTAATGCCATTAAGTACAAGTTATCCTATTGTTATCCTTAATATTAAACTTTGCCATCTCTAATTTACAAGCAAATTATTTGGGATTGATTTTTAGTGCTTGAGCTTTATGTGGTTGCAATTATTGATAAATTTAGGTGGATGACCAATATTTTATACTTCATTAAGTAGATGTCCATTTTTTAAATTTTATAGCTAAATGTCCAGGTATATATATTTTTACACTTACCAATTTTTCATATACTGTACTGAAATGTACCGGGTATATAATTTTTTGTACTTGGTATATAAAATTTTATACTTAGTATATAAATATGCTATAACATTTGATAAAGGGATATTTACTTAAATTGGGCCCAAATTTTAGTCATGTTTCTATAAGGCCCGCAATTATTTTATGTAGGGCCATATAGAAATATGACCAAATTTTGGGCATAATTTAAGTAAATGTCCCTTTGTCAAATGTTATAGCAAAATGTCCAGTATATACGCTTATATATCAAGTATAAAACTTTGTATACCAAGTATTAAAAAGTACATACCTAGTACATTTCAGCACAATAACTAAAATTGGTAGATAAACATATCTACCAAGTGTAAAAATATATATACATGGACATTTAGTTATAAAATTTAAAACGTGGACATCTACTTAATCAAATTTAAAATATTCGTCATCCAACTAAATTTATACGGTTATTATTATAGATTAAATTATTGGTAGTTTTCTTTGTGAAATTCTCTTCTAGCTTTTTTGTTTCACTCATCTTTATAGTGGTTTAACTTTTAGTAAGATTATATTTGGGATTTTCTAGAAAAATCTAAATCAACTGCTAAATTAATCACAAATATCTCCCTTAGAAACTACTATTTATGAAAATATCCCTTACAACTTTATGAATAAAAATATTTATAAATCAAAATCTCATAATAGACCATTTGGTTTTGTATTCTATAAAATTATTAAAATCTTTTCTCTCCAAGCTAAGCCGAAATTTGCAATTCATGGTTGTAGATTTGCCAATTGTGAGCTTCGTTCAGCGGTTATAACTGAAAGAAAGGTGAGAGCATGTTTATCGGCGATATCTTGAAGTTATTAAATTTAGCTCTTTTATCAAATTAACGTCCATTAATTTTCCGAGTATTTTCTTGGCAGTAATTTAATGGGGTATAATTCTTCATCAAAGTACTAAATTCCATGGAATTCCAAGTGATGTTGCTAAGGAGAAGAATCCCAATAATGGTGCACCTAATCATCAATAATAATAAGGGAAACAAAGCATTTGAATTCTTCTTTGGGTTTTCTGCTGCAGTTTCTGTTTGAATGTATTTTGAAGATTTTATTTCTATTAATAGTTAGATTTATATTTAAGAATTTTAAGTCAAATTTATTTAACAGTTTAATGATTTGTACTCGAGTGATCTTGACCTAGACATAATTAGAATCAAGTTGTTTCTTAGTTTAAAATATATCTATCTATCTATATATATATATAAAGCCTGAGAAGAAGTGTAAAAACTCTGATAGTTTCTTTTATCACTGTTCTATTTTAAAAAATTCCCTATTTATTTCATGATATGATGATTCTTATTATTATTTTTCTTTACTATGATTGGTCCT
This sequence comes from Trema orientale, assembly GCA_002914845.1. Lineage (NCBI taxonomy): Eukaryota > Viridiplantae > Streptophyta > Magnoliopsida > Rosales > Cannabaceae > Trema > Trema orientale. The sequence continues at coordinate 397,152 of JXTC01000143.1, read as the reverse complement.
AAGATATAGATTATAAAATATAATTTAATAGTAATGATTGGTCCTAATTTAAGTATTTTCTTTATTTAATAATTGAAACTTTATGTACCAGATTAATTGTACTAATAATGTGCTTATAAATATAAAACTTTACTATTTAAAAAAAATTTACATTGAACCTTTAAAATTGTTATGTTTAAGTTTTTTTTTTTTTTCTAATTCCCAAATAATTATCCTTATCGTAATACATTTATTATTTATATATTTATATTTATAGTAATACACTAAATCCATAAAATAGTTACCTTTTAAGGTTTTTTTAAAATTTATATTTATTTTAATACATTGGACATATATAATATAAAATTGTTACATTTAAGTTTAAGATTGGTTGTCTGTTTTTTTTTTCCTGTAATGCATTGAACCATTGTTATGTTTAAAGTTTTTTTTTTTTTTTTAAAAATACATTGAACCTTTAAAACCTATAAAATTGTTATCTTTAAGTTTGCTTTTATTTTCTTTCCTAATTCCCAAATATTTATATTTATAGTAATAAATTGAACCATTGTTACACTTAAGCTTTTTTTTTTTTTAAAAAAAGAAATTTTTATTGAACTTTTAAAATTGTTACGTTTAAGTTTTTTTTTTTTCCTAAAAATTCCTAAGTAATTGTCCTTATCTTAATATATTAACTATTTATATATTTATATTAATAATAATATATTGAATCTATAAAATTGTTACATTGGATATATAACAATATAAAATTGTTACATTTACGTTTAAGCTTCGTTGTCTGTTTTTTCTTTTATTTTTTCTTGTAATACATTGAACTATCGTTATGCTTAAGATATATATATATATTGAACCTTTAAAACCTATAAAATTGTTACGTTTAACTTTGCTTATATATATATATATATTAAGCCTGAAGTAGAGAGAAAGTAAAAAAATGCAATAGCTTCTTTGATCTGTATTCTATTTTTAAAATTTTAGGAAAATTTCTAATTTAATTCTTTTCATGATATGGTTGGTCCTATTATTATTTTTCCATACTATTGGTCATAATATATATATATACAATAAAATATATTTTAATAGTAATAATAACTTATATTAAATTTAGTTCCTTGAACAAATAGTAGTTTTACATTCACTCATCAAATATATTTAACTTTCTAAATTCTATGTAATACTGTAATACATTGTACCTGATTATAAATTAGGATTTTTCTATACTTATAAAATATAGTTAAATAATAATGATAGCTTATATTAAATTTAGTTCCTTGAATCTACAATAGTGATTAATAATAATAATAATAATAATAATAATAATTGGTTTAACTTAAACCGTTTAAAAATAATAGTTAACTTACGTTATTTATTTATTTATTTTCATCCAATTGTAAATAAATGTGGTTACGGTAATGTGAAGCACTGAAATATATTCCAAATCATAGAATAAATAAATATAAGACAAATTGATATAATGCAGTATGCTATATGAGGACTAACATTCATTTTAAAATATATATATATATATATGAGGTATCTTATTAACATAGCACTACTCCCACGAAAGAGAATGAGTAAGACTTGTCAATCCATATACTTTGTGCCCTGCATCTATTTCTTCTTCATTTTAATGGAACATTCAGGTCAGTTTTTCATACATATTTGTTGGCACGATTCTTACCAACTGTCCACGTGTCTTCGATATCCTTGGCTGTCCTCGACTTCAAGCTTGGTTAGAGAAGCGGGGGTCCGCACCTGCAAAGACTCTCCGATGCTTAAGTCAGATACTTTCTCACTAGGATGAGAAGTCAGGATATCTGAAGAGCAAGATATATTTTGTCTATCTATCTGAAAAGAATGCAGGTTATATATATATATCCTGAGGTCGGGGCACTGTTAGCGCTTAACCCCAGGATTAAGTACCTTCTCTCATCATGATCGATTCCAGAAATCACGGGCCTAGACTGCCGTGATCCCCCTTAATTGACATGGCCTACTTTCTGCCATTGTTTCCGGTGTGGGCTTGATGCGAGAGGACGCTGACAATTTGCCGCTCTATCGGGACGGCTTGCCCAGTTTGCGCACCTACCCAGGATCGCATTAAATACCCTGTCTAGGTCTGGATCTGTGTGTTGTCTCGCGTGGCCCTCTGACGGAAGACCTTCGAGGCTTCTGACCCCCCCCAGCTGTTGAGGCGAAGGTCGGATGAGGCCGAGCCCATCTAGGATCTCAGATGGGTGCGGCTTTGGCCCACAACAACCGGACGGGTCCTCTAGCATCTCGTGCGGATCGCGTGATTCCCAAGATGCTTTCTCGCACGTGTGCCAGTTGGCGAATTCTCTACCAGCTGGCGAACTGCCCACGTGGCGAACGATTTGAGAGTGGGCCCCACAACTGCCCCCATTTCCCTATTTGATGTGATAGCGATCGTCAAATGGGGAAATCACTCATTCGGCCCACCAATGCAGGGACTACACGTGGCCCGTTTTCATTATCGCTCACCGTTTATCGATACTGACGCGCGCTGGGCTGTATCATGATTCCAAAAGTTTGAAATTCAAATGTCCCATTTCCCCCTCGTCAGGCCTTGGAGGGACTCTTGGGTTCCTCCTCTATAAAAGGCCCCCTTTAATTCGTCTTTCTCTTTACCAACACTTCTAAGCATTCTCGTTTTCTTTCTCTCGAACGCTTTAGCGCTTCCTCATTTAGGGCTTCCGAATTCCCTTTCCTTGCAAAGCTTTCGATTCCTCGAGTGACAACTTTCGAAATGGCTTCAAACCAGAACCTACTACACCCCGTCGCCGATTCTGAGCTGGCATCGCTGAGGAGGCAGCTTTGCCTTCCTAGAGGGGTTACGCTGCAGAAAGTTGAGGGGCCCGCGGATTGGTACCTCCACTCTTCTGCCCCTGAGGGCTCTATCGTGGTAGGGAGGAAACACCTAGAATCGCTACGGTTCCCTCTCCCCCCTCTCATTCATCAGTTTTTCAGCCTCGTAGGGATCCATCCGATGCAGTTGAATGCAAACGGGGTCATGATCCTGATGGGGCTCTCTGCCCTGTCAATCCTCCTCAATATCCACATCGACCTCGAGGTGATTTTTTACGCTTATAAGCTTACACCCATCCCCAAGAAGAGCTCCTACCCTACTTTCTATCTCCAGCCGATCCAGGGGCGTCACATCTTCTGGGTCCTGCCGAAATCGGATAAGCAGTGGGATTCCCACTCCAGGCTGTATGCGGTCGGCGGGGCATGGTGCTCGCCTTGGGTGAACGGGGAGCGTTTCCAGATCCCTTTGTCATTCTCGCTGAGTAAGCATTTGGTTGCCTCTGATTCTTTGGGGTCCGAGCCCAAATTTCCTTCCTCTCACAAGGCTTGGTTTCCCGCAGGTACAATGGAGGACGCCAGATTCGACGCGCGGCCGTCGGCAGGTCGGCTTCGGGAACTGGAGGGTATCATCATTTTTAAGTCTGCTGGGGACTGCCGCCATATCCAGGCCGTCTTGAGCTCCCAGGTGATGAACATGATGTCGAGGGCCATCCTGCACCTCTCCTTCCCGCTGGACACTTGGGCCATCACCAAACACCTTAGGGGTAAGCTCGACGCCATGGCCTTGAACCGGTTCCGCCGGGATGAGCAGACTCGCCTCACCATGGTGGGACGTCAGGTCATGGCTTCGAATCAGCTGGCTGGACCTGGTGAGCTGATGCCGCCGACCAGGCTCGAGCTTGAAGAGGCGGTGGTGTTCATGGCCGGGGAGTGTGACAGGCTCCGAAGCGTAGAAGCCGCTGCCCCCAAGAGAATCAAAGGTGGGTCTGCTTCTTCGGCGAGCGTTACACTGTTCGCACTTGGGTCGTCCTCTGACTTTGGTTCTCATTGGTTTTTGCAGGTCCGAATGCCGGTCCTGCAACGGAGCCCTCCCTCACTAAGAAGGGCGTGACTGCTCCTCGAGCACGGCCGAAGGTTCCCGCTGGCCAACGAGTGGTGGTGTCTTCCGAGGATGAGGCCGCGGGGCCGGGGGCTGCTGCCCGGCGAGAAGACTCGGACGACGAGCTGGAGGGCTTGTTCGTGTCCGGGGACGACATCCCTCCGGCGCCTCTTTCAGGGGCGGTCGGACCTGTGACCCAAGAGACGCCTGCCATCAGGATTAGGTACAGCGGAGGGTCGTCCTCGGGCCAGCCCGGGGAGTTCACTGCGGCAGCCCCCTTAATCGTCGGCTCTGGTTCGACGGCGAGTGCGGGGTCTGGGTCAGCCCGCTCCCGCGGGAAAATCGCCGAACTCGGCAGAGGGGCTCCCAGGCTGAAGTCCCGCCTGTCCTCCCCCCCTTCATTAGCCGCAAAGCGGGGGAGCGAGGCCGACCCATCGGAAGCAGGCAAGGGGCCGGCGACGAAGAGGGGTAGAGCCGCTCCCTCCTCAGACAGCAAGGACGATGGGGCCACCCTGACCGTGCCGAGGAGGAAGAGGTCTGCGCGCCACGGTCCGTCCGAGTGCGCTGGTCAAGACAAGACCAAAAAATTACAAACCACCGGGTCTACCGCGGAGGCAGTTGGCGGGGTAGCTGAGGCGGCTGAAGATGTGGCCGTTACCGTCACTGCTGGGGGTGCGGCGCCCGTCGCCGCCCTGGCTGCCCCTATCCCCCTCACTGCAGGAGCATTGGGAGACGTTGCTGGAGTGCCCGCGGGAGCCGGGGAGGAATCGCGATCCGTAGGCGCGACGAGTGTCCAGGGGGGGCGCCCTGCTGAAATGCCCGAGTTGGAGGCGCTCTCCCTGGAGAATGTGGGCGACGTCTGCCGCCGCAATCTCGCACAGGTATGGCTCGTCTAATTCTTTTTCTTCCCTCGGTGCGTGTGGCAGCCGCTGATTTCTGATTTTTTGTCTTACAGCTAGCTGCCGTCCAGTCTTTCTACGCCTCTCACGTAGAAGAGCTGACGAGGCAACTGGGCGTGAAAATGGCAGCGGTAGAGCAGAGCGAGGCCCCCCTCAATTCACTTAGGGCTGACTTCGATCTGTTCAGGAGTTTGGAAGATGCCAGGGTCAGTTCTGCGGTGGCTCAAGCCTTGAGTGCCGAAAGGACTGGCCGCGAAGAGCTGGCCGGCAAGCTAGTGGAGGCGGAAGGGAGACTCAAGTCCCTGGAGGCTGAGATCCCTGGCCTCCGTGCTCAGGCAGAGGTCGTGGGTCTGGCCCAGACTGAGGCCAAGCTGAAGGAGCAGGACGGCTAAATGCCATAGCTGAGATGGGGCTCGCCAACATAGCCCGGGACTGCGCCATCGATGATGCTAAGGAGGCCAGGAAGGCTGAGGCGAAGGCAAAGCTGGAGGCTCATTCTCTGCAACGCAGGCTCGATCGATCCAATGAGGTAATTAGCTGTTCGCACTTGGGGCAACATAAGTTGCTGAAGTCCCATGTCGAGCTGACCCGCTCGCGCTGCGAAGAGTTAGCCGATATTAATAATTTTTTGGCTGATTTGTCGCAGCGCCAGGCGGAGCTTAGGCTGGCAGCGCTAGAGACAGGCTAGCAGATGCCGACAAGCTTAAGCTGAGGTACCAGCGGCAGGTGGACGTCCTTTCTGCCGAGAGCTATAGGTCTGGCTGGGAGAACCGAGAATTCGAGGGTCACCCAGAGGTGGTGACGCCAGACCAGTTCGACCTGCAGAAGGGCGTGGAGAGGGACTGTTACTCTGTCGGTTATTACATGCAGTAGATGGGTGACGCAATTAACATCGAGTACCCTGCTGACGTGTTGAAAATGCTCGATGAAGAGAGAGGTGGGCCCTCGACATCCGCTGCCGTGAGCACAGAGCTGGTACCTGTCGTGAGTTCGGCTGAGCTAACTAAGGACCGATCCGAGGCTGCTACCACCGTTACTCTCTCCAGCGACGATTCTGAGCCTGAGGCACCGTCTCGCGTCGTAGCCGGTGCGAGTGCTGAAACTGGCATCCCTCCCTCTGGCAGAGGTAACTAAGGGTTCCTGCTCCTTTGTACATCTATGGAATTAAGACATGTACAGTGAACAGTTCTTTGTAAATGTCTACTTTAGCAATGAAGATATATACTCTTTTTTATATTTACTCTCGTCCCCTATTTTTTTTTTTTTTTGTGTGTGATCAGGTATCATATACGATACCATTCCCCTATCGGCAGTTCGGCCGAGTTCGGGATCTGGCCCAATCGTATATGATCTGGAGTTGCTAGTAAACCCTCTTCGTGCTATGATTGATAAGATTAACTTCGGGAATCGAGATGTGAGTTCTGGCTCTTCCAGCGCTGAAGATGTGTAATTGCTGTTATGACTTGTCTTAACAGGATTCGACCCGCGCGTGTGGCTGGACTTCTCCGACCCCAAGTGGAATCCTGCTAGGAGTCAATTACAAGGGTTGGTCGATTCCTGCTTAGATCCATCTTTGCAGAGGAGGAGACCCGGACTTGGCTCTTACCGGGAGCAGACAGGGCACTACCATGTGGACGTGTCGTTATGCCTTCGCCCAAAACCTACTAATAGATAAGGACAAGTTTTGTAATCTGTAGTGTAATGATTTTTATAACAGAAATTGTCTTTGCCCTCCTTTTCCTTTTTTTTGCAATAACGTCGTTTTTTGTTCTTATCTGTCTCGAGTTACAGATATGGGTCTACTTCCAACGGGCGGACCCGATGGAATCCGCTTTTAACAAGCGGACCAAACGGGGTCTGCTTCCAACCGGCAGACCCAGGGTGGTCTGCTTCCAACGGGCAGACCGAAAGGGTTTCTAAAGGGCAGACCCAATGGGGTCTGCTTCCAACAGGCAGACCCAGGGTGGTCTGCTGCCAACGGGCAGATCCAAAGGGATCTGCTTCCAATGAGCAATCCCACAGTACAATTCCAGGTTGAGGTCTGCTGGCAATAACAAATGTTTCATTGCACGACGTTCGTTCCCATAGTACGATTTTAGGTCGAAGTCTGCTGGCAAGAATGTTATTGCACAGCTCGATCCTCTTCGTACGTTTTTCTCGGGTCGCCGGCAAATGTTCCATTGCACGACGTTCGTTCCCATAGTACGATTTTAGGTCGAGGTCTGCTGGCAAGAATTTTATTGCACAACTCAATCCACTTTGTACGTTTTTCTCGGGTCGCCGGCAAATATTCTATTGCACGAAGTTTGTTCCTATAGTACGATTTTTAGAATAACTGAGGCGATGGGGGTCTGATTATCTCAGCTCAGACCCTAGCGGGCAATTTAGCAACCTGTATAAAAGTGGATCTGCTCATTATGAAAGGAAGAATCTTTATACATGGCTTATACATAATACTTTTTCAAGTGCTAAGCATTCCATGTGTTGGCTAGAGTTTTGCCCGTCTTGAGTTCCTTCAGGACATACGTGCCACAGTTTAGTGCTTTGACAATTTCGTAGGGTCCGACCCAGTTAGGATCTAGCTTCGATGAGTTTCCGGTTTTGGCCTTCAAGACCCAATCCCCGGTGCTGAACCTGCAAGTGTTGACTTTCTTCGCGAAATAAGTCTTGGCTCGTTGTTGGTACGAGGCTAGATGAACCAGAGCCACGTCCCTCGTCTCTTCCAGGAGGTCCGTGTTATGGCTGAGCTGCTGTTCGTTCAGCGGGGTGTTTTCCACTATTTTTGAGCGTAGGGTCGGGAGGCCGATCTCGGTTGGGATCACAGCCTCTGACCCGTACACCATGGCGAAAGGGGTTCTCCCAGTTGACCTGCGTTCAGTGGTTCTGTGAGCCCATACGACGGCTGGAAGTTCCTCCAGCCATTTCCCTTTGGCCTCTTGCAGGTTCTTTTTTATGTTGCCGAAGATAGCTTTATTCGTTGTTTCGGCCTGGCCATTTCTTTGGGGCTAGCTCACTGACGAAAAACTGAGCTTTATGCCACACATGTCTCACAATTCCTTGAGTTTGGCATTCTGGAATTGAGTACCATGGTCGGCATGTATCTCCCGCGGGATTCCGTATCGACATATTATGTTCTTCCAAATGAAATTGATCGTATCTGTCTTGTTAACGGTTGTGTAAGCTTCTGCTTCTACCCATTTGGTGAAGTAGTCAGTGGCCAACATGACGTATCTCTTGCCGCCTGGGCTTCTAGGGAGTTCTCCGACGATGTCCAGGCCCCATTTTACGAAGGGCCATGGAGTGATGTTAGAGTGGAGCTCCTCCGCTGGTTGATGTTTTAAGGGAGCGAACCTCTGGCATTTGTCGCACTTCTTAACGAACTGGGCTGTCTCGGTCATCATGTAGGGCCAGAAATATCCAGCTGTCAAGGCCCTGTGGGCGAGGCTCCGCCCTCCATAGTGGTTACCGCAGACCCCTTCGTGGATCTCCTCCATCAGTCTCTGGGCCTCTGTGGGGCCTATGCATCTCAGCATTGGTCCTATGATAGACCTTCTATACAGCTGACCCTCGACCATAGAGTACTGGACGGACTTCAGTCTGATCGAACGGGCTTCCCGAGGGTCTGGGGGGAGCTCTCCCGTCGTTAGATACTGCGTGATGGGTTTCATCCAGGATGTTTCCTCGGAGGTGGTCGTGAATACACGGCACGCGGGGTTCTCCATCGGGTCCGCCGCATATTCATTTTCCATCAGGATCTCTGTGTACTCGATTGTACCCCCTGTTGAGGTACTTTTGGCTAGCCTGTCGGCCGTCTGGTTCATCTCCTTGGGTATTTGCTCGATGGTAAACGTATCGAAACAAGCTTTTGCCCCCATCACCTCAGAGAAGTACCTGTGCAGTCTTGGTTCATTCACTTCGAAGTTTCCCGCAACCTGTTCCGCTATCAATTGCGAGTCAGTTTTCACCGATATGTTCTTTACTCTGAAGTGCAGGGCAAGCTCGAGACCCTGGAGTAGTGCCTCGTATTCCGCCTCATTGTTCGTTGCCTGGAACCCGAGTCTGAGGGCTTTCTCCACCTTGAGGCCTACTGGGGTCTGCAGAACTATTCCGATGCCCGACCCCGAAATGTTAGTAGACCCGTCGGTGTAGAGGGTCCAGACCGAGGGGTCCGACGTTAGTAGTGTCTGCGGTTGATCATGCGATTCATCAAAGGATTGAATCTCCACTAGGAAATCCGCCACGACCTGACCCTTTCTCGCCGTTCGGGGTTGATAATCAATGTCATACGTCCCCAACTCGACAGCCTATTTAGTAAGTCGTCCTGACAAATCTGGTTTGGCTAGGATCTGTCGGATGGGGAAGTCCGTGTAGACCGTGATGGGGTGCACTTTGAAATACTGCCTTAATTTCTTCTTGGCATTGACCAGTGCGAGGACCAGTTTCTCCGCCGTGCTGTATCGAGTCTCTGTGTCTAGGAGCATGCGGCTCGCGTAGAACACCAGCTTCTGCTTGCCCTCCTCTTCGATGAACAGCACTACACTGACCGCTATCTCGGACACTGCCAGGTACGCATACAGGCGTTGCCCCTCTGCTGGGGAGGCTAGGATAGGCGGGTGGCTGAGGTACCGTTTGAGTTCCGCCAACGCCGTGTCTTGTTCCTCCCCCCAGGTGAATGAGGAACTTTTCCTTATGGATTGGAAGAAAGGCTTGCACCGGTCCGACATCCGAGAGACGAATCAGCTGAGTGCTGCTATCTTTCCAGTCAAGCGCTGGACTTCCCTGACGGTTGAGGGCCTGTGTTCATTCGCGATCGAAGAAAGCTGAGTTGGATTGGCCTCGATTCCCCTCTTACATACGATATGCCCCAGGAACTGACTGGACGACACCCCGAAAGCGCACTTCTTGGGGTTCAGGGGCATTTGGTAGTGCTTTAGGACTTGGAAGCATTCGGCGAGGTGGTTTAGGTGGTCGGAAACTTCCTTGCTTTTCACTACCATGTCGTCGATGTATACCTCCATCGTCCTCCCCAAGAGGCCAGCGAACATTTTATTCATGAGCCTCTGATAGGTTGCCCCTGTGTTCTTTAAACCGAAAGGCATGCGTTTGTAGCAATACAGACCCCGTTCTGTGATAAAGGCCGTATGGACCTGGTCTTCCTCGAACAGAGGGATCTGATTATACCCGGAGTAGGCGTCTAGAAAGCTCATTCTACCAAATCCTGTCGTCGCGTCAACCATCTGATCGATCTTTGGCAGCGGGAAGCTGTCTTTCGGGCAAACCTTGTTCAGATTTGTGAAGTCGATGTAAGTCCGGTCGTCTCCATTTTTCTTTTTCACCACCACTGGGTTGGAGACCCAACGGGGGTACGTGCATTCCATGATGAGGCCATTTTCTAACAGCTTCTCAACCTCTTTGTTGATGGCTCTGTTCTTTTCTGGCACGAACCTCCTGGGTTTCTGCCTGACTGGAGGGTAATTGGGGTCTATGTTCAGGCGGTGACAGGCATACTCGGGATTTATGCCAGGCATGTCGTTGTGGGACCATGCGAACACGTCCCTATTTTGCCAGAGGAACTCCACCAGGCTGTCCCTTTCCGACCCAGATAGCAGAGCTCCGACCAGGACCGTCTTTTCTGGCTCCGACTTTTTCAAAGGGATCGCTACCAGCTCTTCTATTGTGGTGTCTGGTCTATCGGACTCATCCTCGATCTGTTTCATGTATGCTGGCAGACGGTCCTTTGACTGCTATTTGTCCTCCGTTAGGACGGCTGTGCTCGCCGCGGGGCCTTTCATAGCGGTTGAAAAGCACTTCCTAGCGGAGGTCTGGTCTCCCTTGATATCTATTGTGTAGGTCCCGTCCGTCGACTGACACCTCAGGACCTGGTGGAGGGTGGACGCGATCCCATACATGGCGTGAATCCAACCCCTCCCCATGATGGCGTTGAACGAGGATTGACAATCGACGACGACGAAGTCGACATCTAGGCTTCTGTCGGCGGCGTAGACCTTTAACGTCACGACCCCTAGAGGGCTGACCCTGTTGCTGTTGAAAGCGAACAGTGGTTGGTAGGTCGGCCTCAGCATGCTTCGGTTCAAGCCCATGTTTTCGAAGGTGCTGAGGAATAAGACGTCGACGCTACTACACCCATCAATCAAGACTCTTCCTACCATTGAAGAATCGATCTACAGCTTGACCACTAGCGGGTCGTCGTGAGGCAGGCGCACTCCGGCCAGGTCTTGCTGGGTAAAAGCAATAGGGACGGCCGAGGTATGAGCTTGCTCCGTTGCCAGGTGGTTCACGGAGTGACCCAGACTTCTCAAGCGTTTCACCCTCTCTTCGGTCCTCCTGTGGATATTGTCTCTCTCTTCCCGACCCTGGCTGGGCTCTGGTCTGCCCACGATCATCGGCACAATCCTTAGGGTTTGCTGTTCCGATCCCGAGGCCGGGGTCTGCTTCCCCTTGTCTTGCCCAGCGGTGTCCTTTTTGGCTTGCCCGTCCGCCTTCGCGTACTGTTTCAGCTTGCCCGCCTGGATTGCAATCATTACCTGCGCGTAAAGGTTACGACAGTGAACAGTATCATGCCCATGGTCCCTATGAAACTGGCAGTACCTATTCTTGTTCTTCATGTGGTCGGGGACGCGGTCTTTGAAAATACCCTTATCTTTGTTTTGGAGAAAGATGATGTCGATCGTCGTGTTGAGTTCTAACTTCGGCAGGGGCTCTCTGAACGTCTTTCTCTTCTTGCCCGCCTTTGTGTCAGCCTGCCCAGGGGATGCCTTCGGCGTCGTCGTTTGAGCTGGTGCAGGCCTTTTAGTTCCCTGGGTCGTCGGGGTCTGTGCCGGCGTGGTTGTGATCGCCGCCGAAGCTTTGGGCGCTCTCTGGTGGCTGTCCAACACTCGGAAGACCCCTTCGGATTGCGCCTGGACGTCGGCCATATCGTACGGCAGATTCAGGAGTAAGTAGTCAGACAACATCAAGCCTGGTTGAAGTCCTCTGACGAAAGAGCTCGCGGCTTGGACAGTGTCAGGGTCGTGAATCAGGGACATCATGTCCAAGAAACGAGATAGATAGTCCCTCGGGGACTCGGTCGCGGACTGCTCCATTCGGTCCAGGTCTCGCATCGTCTTTTGCTACCTTCTGGCACCTGCGTATTGTTTCAGGAACATCTTGCAAAAGTCTTCGAATCCATTTATGGAGCGTTCAGGGAGCCGCCTGAACCATACCAGGGCAGGCTCCGCTAAGGTAGTGGAGAAAACTTTGCAGATTACTGCTTCGTTCCTGGTCTCCAGGGCCATCTTCTGCTGGAATTGATATATGTGGTCGAGGGGGTCGGTCTTTCCTTCGAACGGCTTGATGGTTGGAGTCGTGAAGTCCTTCGGTTTGGGTTCCGATTGAATCCAATCAGCGAAAGCGGTTCGGTTGATCCCACGCACGGCCTGTTTTGCCAAGTCGGCAGGAGTCTGGCCGTGATAGGCGCCGAGTCACCGACCTAGTTCCGCCATCGTTTCTCGCTTCCAGTCCGGGAACGGATCTTCGGGGCCCCTAGGGCGTTGTCTGTCCGTCATTCCACCCGCCCGGAGAGGCTTCGTATGGCTCTGTTGCTCCTCACGCATTGCCGGTTCGGAGGGGACAGGGTATCTCCCACCGGATAGGCTATGCTGCCTCCGAGCCTCTTGTTGGACCTCTTCGTCGAAATCGTCTCGGCGCTCGCTCCTTGCTTCGCTGCCTAGCAGCCCTTCTAGGCGCACATTGTCCCTGCGGATTGCTGCGACTTCTTCTCTTAGCCCCACGACGGCCTGGTGGGCCATCTCCGCTTTTCTGTTTGCTTCCGTTAGAGCGGCGAGCATTTGATCCAAATTCTGTTCCATGCTAGGCCGCTCTTCCTGGGATCTTTCTTCCACCTCGGGGCAAGCGCTTCTTATCGTCATTCTTGATGGTGCCATTCGCGGTCGTACGGCTTTTTGTTCGGGAAGGAGTTGCAAAGTTCTCACTCGCTTTCCCATAGACGGCGCCAAACTGTTGGCACGATTCTTACCAACTGTCCACGTGTCTTCGATATCCTTGGCTGTCCTCGACTTCAAGCTTGGTTAGAGAAGTGGGGGTCCGCACCTGCAAAGACTCTCCGATGCTTAAGTCAGATACTTTCTCACTAGGATGAGAAGTCAGGATATCTGAAGAGCAAGATATATTTTTTATACTTTTTTTTGTCTATCTATCTGAAAAGAATGCAGGTTATATATATATATATCCTGAGGTTGGGGCACTATTAGCGCTTAATCCCAGGATTAAGTACCTTCTCTCATCATGATCGATTCTGGAAATCACGGGCCTAGACTGCCGTGATCCCCCTTGATTGACATGGCCTACTTTCTGCCATTGTTTCCGGTGTGGGCTCGATGTGAGAGGACGCCGACAATTCGCCGCTCTGTCGGGACGGCTTGCCCAGTTTGCACACCTACCCAGGATCGCATTAAATGCCCTGTCTAGGTCTGGATCTGTGTGTTGTCTCGCATGGCCCTCTGACGGAAGACCTTCGAGGCTTCTGACCCCCCCAGCTGTTGAGGCGAAGGTCGGATGAGGCCGAGCCCATCTAGGATCTCAGATGGGTGCGGCCTTGGCCCACAACAACCGGACGGGTCCTCTAGCATCTCGTGCGGATCGCGTGATTCCCAGGCTGCTTTCTCACACGTGTGCCGGTTGGTGAATTCTCTACCAGCTAGCGAACTGCCCACGTGGCGAACGATTTGAGAGTGGGCCCCACAATATTATTTATACTTTTCCAACTATATTAGATTTCTATTTTGAGATTGATAAGAGTATGCATGTCTTCTAATGACGGGAATAGGCTATTGGAAATATTATCCATTGTATAAATTGAGCACATTATCTCTAGAGGACAATACGAGAGATTTGGGCATGAAAGGGCATAGAAGACTTCTTCTCATAAAATATATATATATCATAAATATTAAGCTGAAGCATAGAGTGAATTTAAAAAATTTTGATAGTTTCTTTGATAAGTATTCTACTGTTAAAAGTTTAAGAAAATTTCTAATTTAACTTTTATTTTTTCATAATATGATTGATCTTATTGTTATTTTTCTATGTTATGATTGGTCCTAATATATATAGATTTTAAAAAAATAATTTAATAATAATGATTGTTTATATTAAATTTATTTTCTTGAATAAATAGTAATTTTACATTTATCTCATCAAATATATTTATTTTTCTATGCAATACTATAATATATTGTACCTAATTATAAATTAGAATTTTTCTATATAATAATGTAATACATTGTACTTATAAAATATAATTTAATAGTAATGATAGCTTATATTAAAATTAATTCCTTAAATAAATGGTAGTTTTGATTGGTCCACAATAGTAATACCAATCCGTGCGGAATAACAACTGGTATATATATTAGATCCTCACACTGGAAACAAGTATTAATATTACGGATTGAAAATCATTACTTTTACTGGTTTGATGATAATAATGGTGATTGGACATATCAATTTAAGAATATAGTTTACTTTTTTATTTGCAAAGATTTTGTATAAATCCAATTCTTCAATATTTGAGGGTGATCAATGGGATGTATGCATGGAGGAGAAAAGCATTTTCGTTTTCTGGATTTTAGTTATAATATATTTAAGAGAGGGAGAAAGAAGAGAGATGATGATAGAGAAAGGTCTTTAAAATTTTTTTATGATTTTTTTTTTCATTTTTCTAATTTTTTTACATTTTTAAAAATGACATAATATCTCAGATGGCGACACTTATCTTCTGAGGTGGCACTTAACAAAAATAATTAACGATTGCTACAGATTAGGTATATAAGTGTAAATTTTGACTAAGAAAGAGACTTTTGCTGCAATTTCCTCTGGTTTTATTGTCATCTTATTTTTCTCTTTTTTTTTTTTTTCCTTTTTTCACATAATTTCCAAAGATATCCTCTTTCAAAGTTTTTAAATTAAACATTTTTTCAACACGAACCTTTTAAAAATGTTACCTATTCCAAAATTTACCATCGATAAAAATCATATGAAACACCTTTTTTTTTCCTACCACTTGCTTTAAAAATCTCTCTATCTTTCTTCTTTTTTAATATTTTGCTTTCTCGATGAAAACTCACTTTATATATATACATGTCTTAATTTATACATTTATAACTAAAAGAATATATGGACCAACTTTTGGGATTTAAAATATTAATTAATTTTAGTTTCTTTTTTTTTTTTCTGCTATTGAGTTATATAAAATGTGTTTTTTTCATTTAATTTTATGTCTACATAGAAATTTAAAAAAAATCACTTCATCAAAATTTTTAGAATTGTGAAGTCACAACATGTTTATTCATGCCTACAAAATTTTAATCTAACTAAAAGAATTAATTTCTTAAGAATTTAACTAGGCTGGATGGCATTTCTTTGCCTTAATTTTGTACTTTTGGAGTATCTTTTTACTACAAGTTTGTAGCCCTTTTTATTATGGAAATTTCAATTTTGTCATTTCTTTCTTTTCCATGATTTGTGAATTTTTTTTAATTTTGATGTTTGTGTAGGATAATTTAGCCTATTTAGGTTTAAAACTATCTAGCCTATTTAGGTTTAAAACTATCAATATTTTCAATATTTGATTCAGCCGCGTCATTACAATAATTGAGTAAGGAACTGCTATTCTTGAGAAACCCCATCCTAAAGAAGAAATTTGATTTTTTATAATAATTGTTCAAAAAAATTGAAAAATCTCAGATTTTGAAATTTTTTGAAAAAACTCTGATTTTAATTAAAAAAATATCATTTTTAAACGTATTTAGAAAAATATTACTTTTTATTAATTGATGAGATACTTGAAATAAACGGTCAAAATACCTCAGGTAACTTGATTGTTACTAAAATAACTAGATTGGTTACCCCAACTAACTCAACTCGCTATCTCCAGTACCATTGAAAAATACCAATTTTGAAGAAAAATTAGTATTTTTCTAAATATTTATTATAAGTGCTATTTTTCTAAACAAAATTTACAAAGTACTATTTTTCTAAATAAATCCGAAATTTTTCAGAAAAATCCAGCAGTGATTTTTCAATTTTCGGTACTTTGGGTTTGAAATTTTATAAGAAGCCCCTAATTTAAATAAGAGAGAGTTTCAAATTTAAAACAATCCTTCTATTATTTTAAATACCACATTAGAGCCTCTATTTTGAGAAAACCAAAATTTTCCTACTATTTTTGCAAAATAGTAAAGCAAGTATCCCCTACATCACTTTTTTCTGTCAAATTTGGGTTAAATTTTCTTGAAATGCCATAAATATCCTTTTATTGATAACACCCAAATAATTTTGTAAAACACACAATTTTGTACTTTAACTTGATTGTTGCCGAAATTTTAAATTATTTTGATCTCATTTGATTGTCTGCCAAAATGACATAGTTTTATTAGATAAGTATTTTTCATTTTTTCAGAATAGAAATTAAAAAAAATAAAAATGTTTGGTTGTAATAATCTATAAAATGTTAAAGAATATTTAGGACATTTCATATGAATATTAGTTCGAGTAAAAAGTGACAGAGGGGATACTTTTTTTCTTCTTTCGTTTTTTTTTAAGGGAACGTTTGATATTATATGGTAAAGTTTCCAAATAAATAAATAATGGGTTTTGTACAGGAATACCCCACTTTTGGGGTAAGAATTAATACATATCCCTTTTTATTTTATTAACAAATATATCCCTTTTTAATTTTCATATTTTTAAAATACAAAGGGTACCCTTAGACACACACCCCTCACTTTTACCCTCTCAGATCTTCTCTCATTTACGATTGTCTCTCTCTCTCTCTCTCTACACAAACAAAACCTAGGAAGCCATTGGTAATATTATCCACTAATATTATAATATTATCCACTAAAAAAAATAAAAATATTATATATATATGAGTAATATTCATGATAATGAATTTATATAGATGTACTATTGGCAAGTTCAACCTTGTCATGATACATCTAAAAAGATTAGAGAGAGCTCACTACAAAAAACTTCATTTTAATTTGTTACAATAAATTGTGACTAAAAGTGACAAATTCGTAATTAAAAGAATATTATCATCATTATATTGTGAGTAAAAAATTTGTACGTGACTGAAAATTTTAGCAATAAAATACGCATTTTGTTGTGACTAAATATACTTTTAAATGTTACAATCAATTTTATTACTATATATAAAATGTTGTGCCTAAAAATATATTAATGATAAGTTGTGAGTAAATACTACATTTTAGTTAAGATTTTTTTTTGACTAAATATCACTTTCAGTCATTGTGTTTTTTTGACTAAAAAGTTGTCACTAAATTAATGATAACTTTTTTTTTTTTTTAGGTTTCTTGCAGTGGCTGCTCGCCATACATACTGTTGATTGGCGATGAATATTTTGATGTTTAGAGATATTGTTTGTTCGTTAATTTTGAAATAAAATAAATTATTCTAATACATCTCTATCTCAAAGAAATTAATAAAAGATAAAGTATGAAAATTCCGCAGGGATAAGAAAGGAGGTACATTAATTTTCATAGGGAAGGAAATAAGAGATACTGAGGAAGGAGAGCACTTATCCTTTATGATCTTCACTATGAAAGATATCAGAAAATACCAAAATCTTCTAAAAAATGGAAGGATGTAGAAGGTTTTATCGTTCAAGGGTTACTCTCTACTACTTGAATGTAAATTTTTCTCTTAAAATTTCTCTAATATGAAGGGAATTAAAATAGACTAAATTGAGAATTTGAAATTTATTGTCTAATCTATTTCTTCTTATATATAATTCTTCCTATCAAACAACTGCCTTATCCCAAGTCTATCCATTAATCCTCTTCGATTACCTTCTCATTCCTTCTACTACTCCTTCCTACTAAACTCATATATACTAATTAAGCTGCTCGATATACTTGGTATTTGTTAAGTAAATTTAAAAGGTTATCGTCATTTGAGTTTGGAATGAATGATTAGGATAAAAATTAAATAAAAGGTTAATAATATAGCCCCTGAATTATACTTGTAGTACTTTGTCCCATAAAATTTTAACTTATATAGTAATTATTTCGAAATTATGTAATTATTGCAACAATAATCTTTTTGTCACAAATTGATAAATATTTAACTAAAATAAGTCATTACAAAATATATAATTTGGTCACTGTAGTCAAGAATGAAATTCTAAAATTTTAAATTACATAGTAGACTAATAAGACTTACACAATTATTGCAACAATGATCGTTTTTTTGTTTCACAAATTGTTAAATTTTTAGTAGAAATGAGTCTGGTACAAAGTACACAGTTTAGTATTTATGGCTAAAAATGAGATTCTATCTCATAGAAACAAATAATGTTCAATTATATGATTTGTCTATGACTATTTTTTGCTAAAAAACTAATAATTTGTGACAAAGGGGCCATTACCGTAATAATTACATTATTTAGGGAGTCATTACTACGCAAATTTAAAATTTAGGGGACAAAATAATACAATGAGTATAATTTAGAGACCATTACTATATTTAACCCTTAAATAAATTAACGCCAAGAAATATATCTGGTCGTTATGTAGATAAGGAATTACATATTGGGGAGGTGCGGTCGAATATATACCCTCTTTTGCCATCTTTCGGCTTTTCTTGCTTTAAATTTAGGCTATACGAACGTAAAGTTTATTCCTTGGTAGTTCTATCTATTTATCTTTTTTGAAAACTTTATAATCATATTCCCTTGAAAGTGGGAAGATCTATTGCGGGATATAACTGCTTCATGGCAAAGCTACCAATATTGAGCAACATTAATAATTAGAAAACTATTCATTCCTATATATGGATACGAGATTTTGGCCAAATTGACCTTTTTAGTTTATTTTTTTAAAATGATACTTATAGTTCAAAATAATGACCTTTTTTTTTTTTTTTTTTTTTATAAAGTGGGGCTTAACTAATGACCACCACTTACTACAAATTAAAGGAAAATGACACACACACACACACTACCAAGGTGCCAAATTAAATAATGACTTTTTTAATTACTTTTGAAGAAAGAAAAAATGCTCATTCCAAAACTATTCTTCTGCCATTTTGTGCTTTTTAGATGAGTATTTCCCTCATCTTCCCTATTTTCTCCTAAAATTTTTCTCCCAAACGTCCAGCTTGTGGTCACAATTTTGTGACTTATGGCCACAATATGTTTTATATCATTACAAATATTGTGAGATCCTGTTATCGTGATTTATACATTCTTTGCATATTACCATGATTTGTGACTCCCAATCATAAAATTTGTGCCAACCTTACAGAAGGAAGATAAGTATTTCTACTGGCTAATAATGGCTCGGAAATATTTGTTTAACACAAATCTAATTTTACAAGAAAAGACATGATATTTTCTTTATTAAGGATCATATATGTGATACTTGACATATGGGAAAGTGGTAAAGAAGATGAATGGCTGTCGGAAAATTCATGAAACCGTATAAAAAACTAACAAAAACAACCTTAAAAAATGTCTCTAACTTGTAATTTCATACACCAAAATATACCAAAATCCTATAGAAGCAACTTATAAATGGACCCAACTAGAAAACAAGGTTTAGATTGGATTTTAACTCATTCTATCCATCGACATCACCAAGATTGAAGAAGAAGAATTTCGAGGTCAAGGGTGTTGAAAATAATTTGTATATCAATACCTATAGTAAGAAATTTAGATAAGAAGCAAAATGAAGTTGTAATTGATAGAGTAATATTTGTGTGAACTCAAATTAAGTCGATGTATTGTTTATTATGGTTACAAATAAACATTTTTCCAAATTTGAAAAAATCTCATTCAAAAATAGTCACGATTTGTTTGACACTGTGTCACATATTGGTGACCCTATATCCCATTATTAGTGACAATATATCATAATTGGCTATTATTAATTGTGTATTTTACTGAATTTTTGGATGAATGGAAATTTTTTGGGTGGTCATAAGGCACAGAGTTTTGACTCTAAGCCAATTTATGATCATCCACAAAACTTTTAGTCATCTAAAAATTAAAATAAAAAATTGATAATAGCCAAATGTGACACATTGTCACTAGTAATGTGGCATAGGGTCACAATATAAATATGAGACTCAGAATCACAAAAATTGTGACTATTTTCGAACAAGATTTTTTCAGATCTGGAAAAAGTCTATTTTTAACCATGGAAATCAGCATACAAACTGAATTTGAGTTTATACAAGTATTATCCGAATAATAACAACCTCAATATAAAATTTCAGGAAAGAAAAAAAAAATCTCAAGTTTTAATGCAAAAAATAAAAAAGAAATCTGAGATAAGTTCTGTCTCTATCTCCCTCCACTTTCTTCTTCTTCAACCTCGGTGATATCCTCTGTGATACAAATTGGGGAGGAGGAGATATGAAGTCAAAATCTTCCTTTCCTTTTCTCTTTTTCAAAGTCCATCTAGTTTTTGTCATTTTCGTCATTAACCAGAACAAAGATGGAACAATGAAAGGGGATTCAAGTGACTTTTTTAATGGTGGTTATTTGGCTAAAAATAGGGAAAAGATGGGAGAGTAGAGCTTGACGGTTTCTCTTCCAATTCTTCTCCTCAACAATGTGTTGTTTAAGGTTTTTGATTTTAAAAAAAAAAAAAAGAAGAAAAGATGGAGGACTAAAACTCTAATAGGAGTTATTAAATCAGAGAGTGTTTTAGACTTTTTGTTGCATGGGGAGTACTAGAATTGTAATTTTAAAAATGAGAACTAAAAAGGTCAATTTGGGTCAAATTTAAACTATCTAGGTCAATTTCCTTATAGACAAAAATCAAAAGTTTTTCTTGTTCTCCTAGAGCCGTATTAAGCCGGTAAATTAAATTATGAGAAATCAAGTGAAATTGACGTTTTGAAGGTCAATTTTAACAAATGGCCTATATTTTAAAAGTCTTTGCAAAATAGTTTATCGTATGGTCAAGTATAATATTGAGTTTTGTCGAGTGTAGAGTTGCATGAGGTCGAGTATTATAAAACAAAATTATTTTGTAAGAAGTAAAATTAAAATTCTTTTGTAAATATGTGTTTTAAAAGAGGCTCTTTTGCCAATACTACATCTCCTGTTTATTTGGCTCATTTCCGCTCTCACTTTGAGATACAAATTAAAGAGGACATATGAATTTTGACTGTTAGTGAATCTTAAGGAATTCTAGCATATAGGAGGCCACTATAAGAAAAATTGGATTTTACGTCACTTTTTAGGTGATATCAAACACATATGATGTTGCCTAACAAAGCGATACGTACCTGAACACTATAAAAAGTAGTGGAGTACGACAGCACTAAAAAAGTGACATCTTAGACATACAATATCATTTAAAAAATATGTTTTGTGTTGTCGTAAATCTACAATGTCACATTCAAATTATGCATCCCATATAATAAATTAAGTTTAGGCTTAATGCGCAGTTTTATTTCGCGTTATTGAACTTTTGATATATATAAATTCGAGAAATTCTAAGAGAAATTAGAACAAATATTTTGTTTTAACAAAAAAAAAAAAAAGTTACAAATATACTATATTCTCATTTTCAATTATTTTCGAATGGTGTTTTTTTGTTGCCCAACCCCTGTGCGCTTCGTCTCCTTAAAGAACTCTTATGATTATTTTTGTATGGTGTTTTTTCGTTTCCTAGCCCATGTATGCTTCATCTCCTAAACGAGCTCGGCTGTGATTTTTTCTCATACTCTTCGCTCATCTCAGGCTTGTTTCAAGGAACAACTTTAAAAGGCCAACGCTTCATGTCGCTCTGGATTGACGGGTTGGAGAATTGTCGATCAATCAATCTCTTGGTGTCAAAGATAGTGTTTTGGGTGTTCATGGTGACCTGTGTCTTGATTGCGTTGCCAATTAATAAGCGGTCAGTGTGAGTGAAAGTAACATAGGAAGGAGAGGTTCGGTTGCCTTGGTCGTTGGCTATGAGCTCGAGCAAAGCCATTATCACAGCTACCCATCATTCGGTGACTGGTATCTGTTTGATGAAATGTTTCAATTAAAAAGACAGAACTAGAAATTGATTAAGGTTTAATAGATTAGTAATTGGTAGTTAGTAACCTGAAACTAGTAACAAAATTGGTAATTGTAACAAAAAATTAGAAACAAATAACAAAAATAAATGTGCTAACTAGAAACTGTAAAACAGAACTAGAAATTAGTAACCAAAATGGTACCAGAAACTAATAACCAAAGTGGTAGCTAGAAACCAAAAATCAGTAACTAATAATCATTAATGAGATTATTTTGAAAAATGTCACATTTGATTTTCAAAAATATCATTTCTTTGCTATATATTTTTTGCACCATACTTTTGTAATTATTATTTTTTGGTCGGTAGAACTCTAATAATCCCGAAATTGTATGAGTAGCTTACACATTTTGACAATTTATATTAGCCTAGATTCGTAACTTAAATACACGGCATCCCATAATAATTTCCACCACTTAATATCTATCACTTATATCATTCAAGTAATGTATTCTGGAAAAAAAAACTGTCGATTTCTTGTTTCATATTCTTATTTTGCAAATTGTGTATAGGTTCGAATAATTGTGTAAGTATGAACGAGTCTATATTAGTTATATTCCTTTTGCCATTTTGATTCATTATATACTTTTAGCATATTATTATGTCTTTATCATGGTAGTTCTTAGGATATTAATTCCATGTTTTTTATAATGATTTAGGTACTGGAATAATAGAGTAGTTCCTGAAAGTAGTGCTGGACATCCATTTAGTTTCCTTGAAGTTATGTATTCTTGAGTTTGTGCATATCTATTTGGAAATATTCAATGACCTTAATATTTCTCATACTTTTCATATTTGGGAATGAGATATTATTAGGGGAGGTGCTGTCCAAAAATTTAATTTAATTGGCCAGATTGGAAACATAGTACACTATTTCATTAAATAAGTGCTAAGTTTTTTTGGATTTCCTTTATATGATTATACTTAATTGTAAATTTTTTGTGATCACAAACTATTTTCTAATAATCTCAATTAGTGACTTT
>JXTC01000143.1:350379-373634 GCA_002914845.1 Trema orientale | reverse complement strand
TTTTTTTTGAACAAAACTAAAGTTATAGTTTGTAAAAGAATAATACTTCCTAGTTTGACTTATATAGTGATATAATTAAGATAGGGGGTGTTACAGTATAATAGAGTAGAAAGAGGGTTGTCGTACCTACGAAGATTGTGCTTCCTAAATTATAATAATTACTATGATGACTAGGGCCTAATTTTATCTAAGTTAAACAAATTTTAATTAAAAAGTGCAACTAACAAATAATTAAATGCAATTAAAGGAATTAAAAGCAAACCTAAAGAAGGTACAAAGTACCAAAAGTGGATAAATCTATGAAAATGACCTAGAAACTTGATTTCACTCCAGGTACCTATGTTATCCTATTTTGTAATTATTAATCAATTTCTTATAATTCATTAATTAAGGGTTAAATATAGTCTCACTACCTCTCCTGAGCATTAAATGAAACTTTATGTGAAATTACGTAATTTGGTATCTCTGCCTAAATCAACTAATAAAACATGCATTAAGCTACCCTTAAAGATTAACCTAGAGCTAATGGTCTCCCGAACTCATGAACAACTAAGCATGTATTTCTCAAATTAATTAAGTAATCCAATCTTTCCCAAGCATTAGAATCACAAACAAAGATCAACTGATTGATTTTCTAATCTAATTAGAACACATACCGATGAGGCGAGACATTATAGCCTATTAGTATGGTTAGCAAAGTTGATGCTCTAGGTATATATGGTGACTTTAGCTCGGGTTGGTGGGACCTTCATCCATGCCTTACATCTTTAGGACTAACTATGTACAAATTAAAAGCTCGTCAAAGAGTGGCTTCAGCCTATAGTACATATCATATAACACGTCATATGGGTCCTGATTTTGAATACTCTCAAGCTTGGCGAAGTATAGTAACACTTGGCATATATGCTTAACTTGATTTGGCTCTGGTGCATGTGTATGGTGGGCAACAACAAATAATGTTAAAGGCACATAGGATCGTTATAGATGTGAACTTTGATGACCGATGGCATAATGACTTGCATCTCAAAAGGTTGAGACTCACAAATATTGTTTTGAATCTCCTCCTCACTTGAGTAGTCATCATCAAACAACCTAAAGCTCCTTCCACTTGTACTCAGCTCATCACAATGGCTTTCGTATATGTATGTGACTTGAGTGTCCCTTGCTACTATCCCCATCCTCTCTAACTTTTCTTTGCGAAGTCTTATCTCCTCCGAAAATTAGGTGACTAGCTGTTCAAGGCCGAGAGGAGACTCCGTTTGATGATGTGGAGTGTCAAACCATGACACCGAAATGTTGGAATTATCCACTAAATAGAGGTAGCTTGGTGAATAATTCCAATTCCGATAATCAAAATCAGTCATGTCCTCCAACAACTAATAGACTTCATCGGTGGATAAATGATAAGAAAAGGAGGTTCTATTTTCTCTTTTCACTCACATTCTTGTTTTAGGCCATAAGTTGTCGATAAGGTTTTGCAGTTAATATTTTTGAGAGAAGCCATGATGAAGAAACGTCATGAGCAACTCCTTGTATCTCTACCATGTCTAATGAAACAACTTTGAGTCTCGTTGAGCAAATCTCAAGAGGACTTATCGATCAACCATCTCCAAGTACCTCGCAAAACAAACATAAAAAGAAAAAATAAAAATTAAGAATAAAAGTAAATGCCTAAATTTAAATCTAGTTACTACTGATATTATAACAACAATTTATATAAGCCAATCCTTGACAACGACGCCAAAAATTGGATAATTGAACGTTTAGTCATTGTTTATAAATGCCCAAAATCAAATTTATCATTTATAATAT
This sequence comes from Trema orientale, assembly GCA_002914845.1. Lineage (NCBI taxonomy): Eukaryota > Viridiplantae > Streptophyta > Magnoliopsida > Rosales > Cannabaceae > Trema > Trema orientale. The sequence goes on along the minus strand of JXTC01000143.1, from coordinate 371,822 downwards.
TCTCCTTTTATTAACTAATCTAGCGTGTCCTAATGGAAATCAAAACTAGGTAGTATAGTGGCAAGAAGGATAGATCCGTAGAGATTAGATGTTAAACTATCACTATGTACCGAAATTATCGCAACTTGACTTTATTTAGACATAAAATCTAAATAAATATGAAAATAAATAAATAAATAAAAGATAAAAAGAATAAAGTATAAATAAAATATGGATAAAACTATGCACAAATGTATTAAGAATTGATTCCACCTAATTACTCCTAAGTTCGTCAGATTAAGTAATTATTGGTTTAATTCTACTCAACTCACTAATCGAGGGACCTAATCTAGCCTTATTACCTCTCTTGAGTGTCAAATAAGATAGTATACCAAACTAACTTAAGTTGATGTCCCTATCTAACTTGATTAATTAATTATTCATTAAGCTTAAGCTCTCAAATGGAAGTTAAGGTATCGCTCACCTCCAGGTCTCACCATAACCTAAACAATCTAAAACTATCAAAGTGATTATCTAGGCGTTGATCTCCTCCCAGTCTCATAGCAACCTAAACTATGCCTCTCAATTCCAGATTATGACATTACTCTTTCCCGAACATCAAAATCACATTCTAAGTTCAACTAATTCATTGACCAAATAAATTAGCTGCAATAAGTGAAGAGAAGCATAAATGAATTGTAAATGGAAAATAAACTAATAATAAATAAAATAATCAAAACAAAATAGTAAAAAGGGTAAAACAAATCCTAGCTATCAAATGTGAGCAAGTATAATAGAATCCAAGGCTAATTTCAATAGGAAATTTATAAATCTGAGTATGTTCATACAATAAGCTCGATACAAATTTCTAAGAGATATGAGTGAGAGAAATGAAAAAGAAAAACTCATATAGAGATGAGCTTCAAATCTTCAATAATTTCTCTTAAGAATTCTTCAAAAAATCTTCAACTCCAACTTTTCTCTCTAGGAATTTGGTGTGTTTTTTTCTTTAATTCTCCATACCTAAAATTTGTGTCTCCATCCCCCCTTAAGCTTTATTCTAGGTCAACTTTAAGCACCACTCAAGGATGAATGAGCCTCTACCGTTGGATCATGAGATAATAGCGATCCGGATTGTCCAAGATCATTAAAAGTGGCTCAAAATGCGTCCAGGATGTGTCAGAGGTGCAGTCGCACCCTTGAAGTGGCACATGGAAGCCTCTAGTCAGCAGGGGAGGTGCATGGGCCCCTCAACAGTGGCATAGGGGCGCCTCTATTGCATCCTGTCACACTATGTTGCTTCCCGAGCACGTCGTTTCATAGTTTTAGCTCCGTTTTTCCTCGTTTTCATGGCAACACATCTCATTCGGATCCAACTTCAATCTAAATGATCTGAGAAACCCATTTTTGGCATAAATTCACCTTGATTCTCATTTATTCACAACAACTATAAAAACAAATAAAAATATATCAAACCAACAAAAACGCATGAAAACATATAACTATTTGAGCTCAAAACATACCTGATTTGGAGGTAAATATCTTCCTCATCAACAATAAAGAACAACAAAATAACAGAAGAAAAATGAGGATTTTGCAATTAAAGAAGATGAAAAATACTAAGAATAAGTGCATAAAATGTACATCAACAAATACCCCCCAAATTTGAATAATTACTTGTCCTCAAGCAAAATAAATAAAACAAGAACAAAAGAAACAAAAGGACGAAGGACAAGAAAAACAATACAAAACAAATTAATGAAACCAAAATGTGAGTTCAAAATGAAGTTGGTAGCTAGAAATTTTTCTCAAAAGCACAACAAGCCTCAAAGCTAAAAAAAAAGAAGCATTCATTGATACTTGACTAGAATTTCAACATCAAGCATCAATTTTATCCTATTCTTTGTTATATCCCAAGATTAGTTAACCCAAGAAAGAGAGCAGTTTGTAAGGAATGATGTCAGTAACGATCAAACAGTCTTTTTAAGTTTGTAATGTTAAAACAATGTGAAGGGTAGAGGAGAAGGGATTTTTTTGGATAAATTTGTCCTAGGCATATAATGCACAATTGAGCCATGCTTGAAGCTAATGCAAATCTTCACTCTAACTTCCGATTTTCCTCTTTTTTTACCAATTTTTTATTCAAAACTTTGTTGTCACAACCCGTAAAACATCAAAATATAAAGAAAAATTATGATACAGAAAATATTAAGCTCAATATCAAACAATGAAAAACTATCCTCCAACCCTCAATTTTCTACTTCATAATGCAATCATGCCTAAGGTTATTAGGTTGAACGAAGGGAGAAACAATGAATGACTTGGTCGAAAATATGGGTAGTTAAAGAAATAGGTTAAAAAGGCTCAAAAGGGGAGACTAGAGGTAAATTAAAATCAAGGTTAGCTTTTAAGGCTCAGATGGTCTAAAGATCAAATGCCTAAATCATCTCTTCAATGATATCTAACCTACGATTTCACCTCAAAAAATACTTAAATAGGTTCTAGAGTTCATGAGATGTCAAGACTCATATAATGCACATAAGTATTTTCTAAGATTCAACAAGGTAAAATGTTCAGGACAATGTGCTCAGTATCCAGAGAATCAAGAATAAGATTTAACCAATAGGAGTCAAGCATAAAGTCAAATCAATTAATCACATTTCTCTCGACCCAGGAATGCAAGTTGTGTCAAGTATCATCATTAAATTCAAGCTACCTTATTCTCCAAAAGCTCACATATTTTTCTTTTTCTTCTTTTTTTAAATAAACAAATGACATAAACACTCAAGCACAAATCAAAATGACACAAAAAATGAAAAGAACAAAACAAACTAAGTAAAACTAGAAAGAAACATAAAACTACAACTACAAGTGAACAAAATATTGCAATATTTCATATCGTGGAGTGACCAATTAAGTACTAAACATTGAAACACCAAACTAACAAATATCGACGGAAACTTGTTTCCCCTTAAAACTGAAAATGAACATTGTCCTCAATGTTTATAAAAATGGAAAACACAAGAGAATAGAATATGTACCTGGGAGGTAAGATATCACATCTCACCTCTTTATAACCTGATTAACTCGACTCCGAAATTATCAATTTCACGCCATATATCAAAACTCATTCTTTGTAGTTCGGTGGTGGGTAATTTTCGGAGAGCCTATCTCAGTGGTTGGGTGTAATCACTTCCTTTGGATTCAAAGTGGTGGAGGGGGTTGGAAGAAGATGAAAATGTTTTCTTTTCTCTTTTTTTGGGTGCCTTGGGTGGTGCAACTACGCCCTGGTCACTGCCCAGACCCATGTTTCAACTTCTAAACTTCAGTTTTTTCACCATTTTGAGCCTTCACACTTCACTTTCACCATCTTTTCAATATTTTGGAGCCCCTAGATTCACATTTTGCCACTAACACTTGTAATTTTCCTCTCTTAGCCATATGTTCACCTACCAAAATACACAAATCAAAAATATTAATGTAAAAATTTGTACATAAAAAAGGTCAAACTTTGAATAATAAATTCTAGTATTAGAAAATCCAATAAAACTAAACAATGATACAGTAAAACACAATGAAACAAAATAAATTAAAATAAAAGAAAATGAAGAGAGAGATAGGAAAGAGGGCTTGGGGTACCTCCCAAGTAGCACTTACTTTAATGTTCTTAGCTAGACTCGACCATGTGGTGCTTAAATTGGTTCCGCGTAGAATGCTTGCTATATCCCACTTTTCATCACTAACGCAATACTTGTAACTCGATGCAAAATGACCTTCCATTGTCTCCTTGTAACTCCACCGTGCCACAAGTAAACACATGCTTGATCTTGAATGGTCTGGATCATATCAATTTCAGTTTGTCTGGAAGCAATTTCAACTGACATCAAAAAAGACTAACTCGCTCCCCTAAAGCAAATTTCAATTTCAAGCTTTGACAGTCATGTCATTCTTTTGTCCATTCATCAAATAACTTTTCATGCTTGCCAACTTCATTGTGGAACATGAGCATATGCAAAAGCACCATACAACAAAAGCACCATACAAGAATACAATACAAGAGTATTTGTTGGGCAAAACTAAGGAAATGACTGAGCTACTCTTAATATAGTCGTATGTTTGGTCATCAAATAAAAAGGAGGTACAAATTGGGTTTGCAAACACCTTCTAAACTAATTAATCAGTTTTTGGTCAGTTTGTTAATTATAACCAAACCAACTGAATTTAGATTTTATGATTTGTATGCAGATGCAGAGTGCACATGACAAAGAACAGATAATCATATGATTGGGATCCCTGTGTATATTGTATTGCCTGACAAGACCGTGAATCCCATACTGAGCCACTCAGAGAGCATATAACATATCATGAGCAGTATGGAGGTCTCTAGTCCCAAATACATCTCAAACCCCTCTGTGTACGGCAGAGGTCCGCCCCTCTTTTTTCACATACTTGTACCTACTATACTCACTGGGGATCTAAGGATTTCATCATCTCTTTTTCAGAAGTACCATTCAGAAACATTTTATTTAATAAATAACTCAGAAATATGTTATCGTTTGCAAAACATAACAATATACTAAAATGCTTAAGAATTTGAAACTCATCATCAAAATGATTTATCGATTCAGCGCAAAAAATAATTTACCAAATAGTTAGTTCAATCGATTTTCCCTAAAACACAAAAAATGCACTGTAAATTAATTTACCAGAAACCTAAATCGAGTAATACAAAGATAAATTAGTAACAAAATAGAAATAATTTCTTAAAGAAAATGAACCTTCGAAGCTCAGTTGAAAATGGCCGAATTGGATGCTGGAGGATGCCAGAGATAGTGTCAAAGGTTGGTCTTCAATGGTGGCTTATAGCATGAAGACCGAAGCTCCGTGAACGTGAGCTACAGTTGCATCGTTCGTCTTGAGAGAGAGAGAGAGAGAGTCTGAAACTGTGAAATCGAGAGTGAATGAGGTGGTCTTCAATGGCTTCCTGGGTTTTGTTCTTGTAAAGAGAGAGAGAGAGAGAGAATAATAATAAATGAGAGAAGATCTGAAAGAGTGAAAGTAAGGGGCGTGTGTCTAAGGATACTCTTGGTATTTTAAAATATGAAAATTAAAAAAGGATATATTTGTTAATAAAATAGAAAAGGGATATGTATTAATTCTTTCCCCTGGAAGTGGGGTAATCCTGTACAAAGCCGAGGAAACTACACCACATGTCTCTTTTTAGAGCTATATATTAATGAATATCCCATTTTATTTTATTAACAAAAATATCACTAAGTTTTAATAATTATACTTTACCATTATACCCCTATATAAGTTAATTTGACATATTCATGTATAAAATTAATTTACCAATATATATAATTCATTTACTATAGTATATAATTTATTTACCATAATTTATATTCATTTACCAGTTTATATAATTCATTTATCATAGTATATAATTCATTTACTGGTGTATATAATTCATTTATCATAGTATATAATTCATTTACTAGTGTATATAATTAATTTACCATAGTATATACTTCATTTACCGATATATATAATTAATTTTCTATAGTATTTAATTAATTGACCGATGTGTATAACTAATTTACTATAGTATTTAATTAATTTACTAATATATATAATTGATTTACCGGTGAATATAATTAATTTGCCAACATACATAATTAATTTACCATAGCATATAATTGATTGAGCATAGTATATAATTAATTTACCATTATATAAATTATTTATTTACTACATTATAAAGTAGTATATCACTTATTTACCACTCATATGCAATGGTATATAACTAATTTACCACAGACATAAATATAACTAAAATATCAATTAGTTATATGATTTATTTGAGAAAAAATGATAAATGATAAATGACAAAACTATCATATATAAACATGACTATGTCCCCCACCCACAACTCCATAATCATCCAAAGTATGAATAAATCACCTGCACCCATAACTCCACAACCATTCAAGCCTACCCAAACACTCTCACTTAGTCAATTGTGACTAAAATTCCATGACTTTTAGTAAATAAAATAATATCTATATATATATAAACTTAATTATAAACAAATACACACATAATAAAACTCCCATCCCAAACTATCTGCAAATACCTAGCAAAGAAGTTTCCCTAGACAATCGAAGCAAAAGGCACTAATTTGATTACAGCACTAATGAATAAGCTACAAAAGATTAATAGAGTCGTCGTCGTTTATAGATTCGGTGGGCTAAGGACAATGAGTAAGAAAACCCCAAAAATTTTTGGCTTGAAGTTGTTCTCAATACTGAAGGTGAAACACACCAGACATCATAGCACTATCCCCACGGCCTCCTCCATCGAAACTCCTAAGCTTTTTAGAAACCCCAGCTTTGGAATCATATCTTCTTCATGCTCGAAACCAACAAAACTGTAGCCAGATCTTCCAGATCCTTGAATCCTAGCTTCAGGAGGTAGAAGAGGGTTGAGATGAGAAAAAGACAGACAAAAATAGACCTGAAAGAATAGATCTAAAGAGAAAAACTTGCAGGGTAATTTTGGTATTAAAAAAGTTCAAATAACAAAAAGGGGCATTTTTGTTTAAAGAATGAAAAAGGGGATATTTAGTTTACGGAACTCCCAAAAATGGGGCATTTCTATAAAAAGCCCTTTTAAAAAAGACAAAGGAAAAACTTTTTACTTATTAATTTATTTATTTTTATAAGGTCAAATACAATATTTAGCCACTTAAAAAAATGATTTTTTTATAATAAAAAAAGGGGATGAAATCCAAATGATAGGTCACTTCCCAGAACCACCCCCATTCGGTTGGACTCCTAAGGGTGATGTGGGGGCTTGAACTCCTGACTTTATCCTGAGTGAGAGAATGTCTTAAGATGGAGCACCTTGCCACTTCGACTACCCCTTAGGAGTTAAAAAAAAATGCATTTAATCATAGTGGACTGTGGGTAGCTTATTAATTCTTTGTACTATCTCTTAAGCTAATTGATGTGTGAAACAGATATCCAATCCAAGTCTAAATCAAGTTAGATTGGACTTCATCAAATTTTAAGCATATATTGTTCATTGGATTGGATGTCCTACTACATATATAACATTTCATGGATTATTGGATCTAAACCAAAGCTCTTACTGATACCGAAAATGACTCCAATTTATTGAGAAAGTGACTTCAATCTTTAAGTTTAAAAGAAGTTTTTACCTAAGATTTCTTATTATAGGTTAATTTATTTACCGCCTTATAGAAAGGTCGATAAATTAAGAAAGGAAATTTCTACTCAAAAAGCCAAGTTTCTTTTGCTTATTAAACCACCTGACAAATAGAGGAAATTAAAATTACATTTCACTTTTTTATAGAGGAAAAAAAAACTAAGGCTATGTTTGGTATGAAGGAAAATGGAGAGGAAGGAAAAAGTTTGAGGGAAAAGTGGAGAGAAACTGAAAGGTTGGATTATTTGGTAGGAGGAAAAAGGGAAGGGAAGGAAAAAGGGAGAGAAAAATGGAGGAAAAAAAATAGAGAGCCCTACACAAATACTTTACTCCCAAAAATGGAGAGAAAATGATAGAGATGTAAAGTGGGTCGAGACGGGCCGGCTCGACCTATATTTGATAAGTCCACACGTGCTTTGTACTAAGCCTAGGCCCGACTTACCTAAAATATTTGTCGGGCTGACCCACCCTATATTTTTATTAAGGGGCTCGACATAACCCATAGGCCCAGCCAACATTTAATGTATGCCTAAGTGAGTCGTGCCTAAGTGGATCGTGCGTATGTGCGCTGAATATAGGCCAAAATATTAGCCTAATTCTGTTGTTATTCTACGCTTTAAAATATCAAATATGTACTTATGTGGGCTATAATATAGGCCTAAAACTCATTCATATTCTTTTAAAATTTGAATAAATTGAAAATAAACAAAAATAAGTAAATAAATAACATTAAAAAGCATATAAATGAAAATATTTAATTAAGATTTTTTTAAATTTTAATTAAGAAATATATTTAAAATTATATATAAAATGACTAAATGTGGGCCTAATGTAAGTCTGCAGAAATGTGGGTCAAGCCGGGCCGATGAGCCTATTGCTGAGGCCCATATTAATGTGGATTGGGTTGGATATGTACCGTGCTTTTTTCTTCGAAATGTGAGTCGGCCTACAAAACTCAGCCTACATTGACATTTCTAGAAAAAAGAGAAAGAAAAAATTTTTTTTATCAATATGTGAAAGTGAATTACTAAAAATAACTTTATACATAATTTTAAAATTTTAATAAAAAGGACAGAATAGTCATTTTAAAATATATTAGTTTTCTTTCCTTCCTACACACCAAACAATAATAGAAGAAAAACACTTTTATTTTTATCCTACGCATTTTTTTTCCTCCTAATTTCTCCTTATTTTTTATTTTTTTCCTCTCTACCAAACATCTAAGTCAATAAAATGTCTTCGGATTCGTAGAAATTCAAACTGGATGGCTTAACTCGATCCTTATTGTTTTAGATCAACAAATATAAATAGAATCGTAACTTCAGATCATGGAGAAAAATCAACATCAATACGCAGCTAGGATTTTTCTTTTTTGACGTGACAAGGTTTAAAGCCATATTCTATTATCATTTTACTACGATTTAATTATTGCGAAAGCCATATCGTCAACCAATTTTAATTTTATTAGTTTTAATTAATACGAGGTCCGGCCCAAACAAAAGGATAGAAGATCCAAAGTCAACGCAAGGTTGGCACGTGTGGCGTGCGCATCTCGCTCTAGACTCTAGTCCAGAACAGTACAGAGGAAAAGACGCCACCGGCCCCACGTGAACTGGAAAAAGGAAAATCAATTACGTCACGTGCGAAGAGCAAATAAGCAAATATCACTTGAGAATTTCAATTTTTTTTTTCCTTATACATAATTTTTTTTTTTGAGGACCTTATATATAAGGGATAATAATAAAAATATCTCATGGGTTTTGATGAAATGCTCAAGATATCCCTTCAGTTTTCATAAATTATAAAAATATTCTATTTAATTGACAAATTAATATAAATTTTACCCCTATAGCATATTAGGTCAAAATTAACAAAAAAATGTCAAAATTACCCTCTCTTTAAACTTGTAACAAACAATTTTTTTTTTTTTGAAATGACCAAGATACCATTGCCTAAATATATTAAATAGCTAAAAAAATGAAAAAATTTCTTTAAAAAAATTATATAAGACTTTTCTTCATCAAATCTTCTTATTCTTAGTCATTTTTCTCTTTCATCGACCACTATTTTTTTTTCTTCACTGACCACTATTTATTACTCTTTAAGTAATATTTATTTTGTTACAAGTTTAGAAAGAGGGTAATTTTGATATTAAGTTTGTTAATTTTGACCTAATAAGGTATATAAGTGAAATTTGTATTAATTTACCAATCAGATGGAATATTTTTATAATTTACATAAACTTAAGGGATATATTGAGTATTTCATCAAAATTCAGGGGATATTTTTGTTATTATCCCTATATATAATTGTTTATTGCCATGTACTATTATCTTAATTTCATGATTAGAGTCTCATTTTATTTTATTTTTTTTCCTGAGAGTATATTACTATTTTTTATTCTAGTTTTTTTAGTGGAATTTTTATTCTAGTGTTTAAAAGGAAAAAAAAAATCATGATCCTAAACTTGCTAAGCATCATTTACATAAACTATATACTATAAAGATATATTTACGATTAAGAATAATTTTCCTAATTTTCTTTAATCAAAATCATTTAATTATAAAAATTTGGAACTTCTGAATATATAATGGTTAAAAATACAAATTTTTACACCAAATGACTATGTGGCAAATACTTTAAAAAGGCTTGTTGGCCGAAATCATAGATTATAATTAAAGCGGGTAATGGTACTTTAATGTTCCATCTCTTTTTTTTTTTTCCCCTTCCTTTCTTTAAGGTAATATTCCATCCTCATATGAAAGGCGACCATACTCCATATATTATATATATATATATACACATATATATACATAAATGCAGTGAGGAGTAAAAAAAAAAAATTTAAAAAGGGTAAAATCTAATGTTAAATTTAATATTTTCTCCCCTTTTTTTGCTCTTTATATTTTTTTTTCCTTCAAATTGACTTGTAATTGAGTAATAGAATTTAGGACAATATAAAAATAATTGAAACATAAATGATCAATATTGATACGATTTAAATAATATTTTAAAATAAGGTCCAAAGAAAAATTACTCATAAAAGTATGGAAAAAATTAACTATTTAATAATAATAGAAGTAAAGTTCAAAAATCATAAAATTCAATACGGCAAATGAGAGGTATTATTGAATTTTTTTATAAAATATATGGATAAATTTTATATTATTAAAATTTAGGGGGCCAACTGAAGGATCTAATTGAATATATTTATAAATAGTAGAGTAAAAATGAAAATTTCATAAAAATGAGAGAGGCATGTGCCACCCTGGATCCAAGATGGCTCCGTCTATGCATAAATGCCTAATTAAACCTCTTCTTCCTTTTCTTCTCTATTCGGCAGCCTACTCAAAATCTCTTCGCCTGAAATTTTCTATTAGTAGGCCTAATTGGTCTTCCATATAACGTATATGGATCATCATCATGATCATGATGATCAGATGAGTCTCTACCCGTTGCACCGTAGTAAAACTCTCCATCTGGTTTGTCTCAATTTAATCTCTATATCTCCACTATATTTAATTATCATATGTGTAATTAGCTTACAATGAAACATATTTTATATTATATATATACATATATAAACATATAAATTCATCAGGTAAGGCATGCTCAAGGGATTCACAATGTGGCAAGCGAAAAGAACCACGACGCTTTATCTTCTTATGAATATTTTGATGCTCACCTTAGCCCTCTTGGCTGGAACCAGGTACACATGTTTGTATCTATATCTCAATCTTCAATATCTTCATATAATTTTTTTAAAAAGATTTTATTATCAAGTTAGGGCCATTTTTTCATCTACTAGATCTGAGCCGTTCCTCGCCTATACTCACATATACCACTACAAGAATCTTGTTCATAGACAATAGACAAAATCTGTTGTCTTTGACTTTTAACAATTTTCACTAACCGTTGTTAAATCAAGTGACAATTTTCACTAACCGTTGTTAAATCAAGTGTTATTAAAAATTAGGGTGAAGTAACCATATTTAATAACCGTTGTTATTTATTTGAAAAGATAACATATTTGAATTTCAATTTAAAAACTGTTGTTATTTATGGGTATTTTCTTTTTTAAAAAAAGTACATTCCAAATAACTAAAAGACAACGCTTTAAGTAATAAACCATTGTTAAATAATAGACAATTGAAAATTACAATTAGATTAATGATGAAATAATATTCTATTATTATAAAACATCAAATGTCATTAGCTCGCAAGAGCCGGTCACTTACAACAGTAAAAATACATCAAAAAAATTCTTAAATCGTGTCTACTCTTGCTCCGAAATACAACCATAACAATCCAAAACTCTGCTACTAATGACAATTTAATTACATCCGCCAAAATCCTGTAACACAATCAACCCATTCGGATGGGGTCTCATCAATTTCTGCTCGAGTGCAAGTAATGTTTTACAATAAACTGCAAAACAAAACAGTCTTCTGTTAAATTTACTGTTATCAAATTAATCAGTCACCAACATTCTCGATAGCAAATATTGATTCTCTAATAAAGAAAAACTAATGTAAATATCAACAAGTATTGCAGCCACATATTACTGTACATTAAGCTATGAACTTCCTAACATACTAAGACAGCACTAGATTTTTTTTTTTTAAAAAAAAAAAAAAATGAATCACAAGGATATTTACTTTTCAGAAAGACTAAGGTCCCAGACTCGAGCTCCATTAGCTTTTCCAACATTTCAAGGATGGCCACTTTCAAATACAAAAACACAAACAAGAAGATAATCATCAAATATGAAAAGCATTCACAAATAAACGAAAGAAAAATATTGTTCTTCCAAGCAAAAGAAATGAAACTTCAACTCTAACTCACAGACTTTCATGATCTTATCCTTTTTGTATAGACCAATGGAATGAGTACCATACAAATCCTTAGAAGCAAATGAAATCAAGGATGTAGCACCACCATCATCTGCTCTGCAAACAACAGAATTTGCCTGCATAAATATTTGGCTATTGAATTTGAAGATGTAGAGAAGGCAACTATATATGTTTTGCTTTCTTGATCAAATTATAATGACAAACTATGATCAAACATAAACTATAAAATACTATGAAGGTAGTATTGAAGTGAGGAATTCAGTTGATAAAGAATGGCTATCAGAAATACATAGAGGTGGAACTAAGCTATTAAGCAACTGCATCAAAACATAAATAATTTGTTTGGTTTCTTCTATAATAAACCAGAAACAGAGATATTACTTCTAGGCAACAAAACTGTGGGATATCTCATCAAGGTATAGGAAAAAGAAGACCAATACGATTAATCCCCATGTATGATAAAAATTGTATGTCATATGCACTTGTACATGTTCTAATACCTTGTATCTCCTGTACTTTGCCTCATTATTTCACAAGTACTTCCCGATAAACAAATCAATCATAAAACCCACAAGACCATCCAGAAGCCATCTTGAAAATAAGAATTAACCAGCATATTGAATCTATTCTCTGGAGTAATTTAGTGGAACAAGTCAGCAGCACTAGATCTTGAATACTCAAAAGTTAGTACAAACCATGATCAAACCAGCTTACCGTCATTTGGTGTCTCAGGAGTGATAGAAATACCAACCATTATTGTGCAAGGGCATAAGCAAGTTCAATCCTTGTGTCTACAGTGGGTCGCAGAAGAATTGACATGTCAACATAATGAAGAGCAACAAGAGCTTCAGAAACGCAACTTCTGTTACACTCTGTATAAGTAGGGAAGACATGCACAAATAAAGGACAAGAGGTCCTCAATTTAAAGATAACAATATTACAAGAAAGAGAAGTTACAACTGCAAAGTCTGCAATAGTGATCTGTAATTGAATAAAAGTATCAATTAGTATATAAAACTTCACTATTAACAAGGAGCTTGACTTCTCCATATTAGAATAATTTGTAACATACAGATACAAACTCATTAGTCTTGTGATAAACATATGCAAACCTCATTTTCATTAACTTCTCAATTCTAAACGGGACAAATACACAAGGGGAAAGGATCTTACCTAGCTTTCTTCCAACCGGAATTGTTTGAACACTCAGAGCATAATGCCTCGGTTCATGTTTCCACTGAAAATGAAAGCAACAGAAAGCATATTATCAGCTCAAAAATATTAAGATATTTCACGAACTTTTGTTAATAAAAAAAGTACTCTAAAAGCAATATCTAGTCAAAAGTACTTGACCTTCTTTGCAATGTATAAATAGTTGGCTTTGCCTACAAGAGAGAGAAACAAGTATAAAAATGCTTTCCCTTTACAGTCTATTGTAATTATCCTAACTTGCTTGATACATAATTAATTCAGAATCAAAATCAACATAAAATAGAGCTTTAATGACTTACATATTTACCTTGAAATATGCACTGCTTGTCGTCCCACTCCTCTTTCTTCTTTTTCCAAATTTCCAAGCTATCTTATACGCCATCGCCCAAAACACAGTACAACACCTCATGCTTTCAGGCCTCAAATATTTAGCCAATTCCCTCAGCTTGGCTACTCTAAACCAGGTGATTTCTAATAACGTTATATTGGAAAAAAAATATATAATAAATGACAGTTGGATGGACATAAATAATTGATCAGATGCTTCATCTTAGCTCCTTTTACTAGAAAAAAGACATAGGAGTCAGAGCAATCACAGGAAGATTGGGAAATTGAGTCTTTAAGAAAACCAAAGTTTTCGTAGTCAGGTCAAAAATCATTGGCTGCAGCAATGGTCCTCCTGCCAAGTTACCCAAAAATTAAACACTCAATTGTATAACTTGAGTTGATAAATATTTCAAAATACCACATTACATATTTTAATCAAGGATTTTACTTGGAAAAAATACAATCAGCTTACAACACAGTTTCAACAAATCAAAAACCACAAAACTATCTAAACTCTCAAAATGTAGAGCAATTTAATGAACTGGTGTGGCAATATATGTGTAAATTTATTTTGGGCTAAATGGGGAATATACATACAAGAGAACAGAAAGATAAAGAAAAACTAAAACTCTGAGTAGCAATAAAAGAAACTAATACAAGAAGACTTGGTCAAAGTAAAGGTTCATTCCTCAGAAATTTAATAGCTGTTGCAATTATGAAAATAAGATAAGGAACTCTGCTTATTCAAACCAACTTAAGAATATTCTAAAGTCTAAACTGAGAAGCAAATACGTCTGTCAATCATACCGTCATCAATGTAATGGACACATAGGTCCTCAAGTCCAACAGCTAGCTCTTAAAAAAATTAACAAAAAATAAAAAAATATTTACTGAAGACACCTAAAACAACAAAGAAATCAAAGTAAATACTAAGTACTATGTAAATATGCATAATTGTAGTTTGTGAGGCCTTGTTCTTAGCCACAGCCTGAGTATTATCCTGAGATACTACTCAATTTTCAGAGGGGAAAGCCAACAAAATCAACTATCTTGCAACACAAATGTACCCTTAAAAAAATATAACAGGCAAGTGTTGTTCTCTCAAATTTAAGCAAAAAAAGACATCTTAAACTTAGAATTCACTTGTTGATTCTAAGAAATTACCCTATGATTGGTCAGCAAGTTGTCTACTTCATGAAGAGCCAAAAGTCCTTACAGATGAATTTGATAGCCTCTAGAGGAAGCGAGGCCGGCATCCATGGTGTAGAATCGGGTGGAGTAGGTCGACACCATCTCCACGCAGCTCAGAGACCTTTCTCCCTATTCTCTCTCTTCTTTGCTAATATCTGCTCTGTTTTCTCTCTCTACCATGGAGAAGAAGGGGAACATTTCTTCAGAGTCGAGAGTCCAAACCCAGGCTTGTAATTTTAACTTTTCAATCTATAGGGATTTAGATACACTTTAACTCCTCTCTGATTTATGATTTATTATGATCGACTACCACAGTTACTCACAACCAACCAACCGTGGTTGATTTTCATTTTAACTTCAGCTAGTTCAAAAATCGTGAACTATTGAAAAACTAGTACCCTTGTTATTTCTAGTTTTTGTTCTAGTGTACTCCAGTAAAATTCAACTAGTCCCAGTTGGCAATTTCTTCGTGTAATCAATGAATCCACAAATAACATCACGACCGGCCGACGTGGTTTTGGGGTTAACTTATCTATTATATGATGGGTTTCTAGTATCAATTTATATACGCATATTCTTATTTCCTATGTTCTAGTTGGAAATGATATTTCATATTTCTGCCATGAATTATATATATAGATAACTCAACACCTTTCAGAAAATCATTATTTGAGCATGTTATATATATGCATTTTTAAATTTACATAGAGTTTTATACTGTGCTGGTTCATTTTATTTTTTTTTTTCTTTTTCCCCACTTCCTGTATACTTATGAAAGTTTCAATGGGATTCGTTTATTTATCCAAGGAAGAGGGAACAATTTAGTACTCTTATACGTTTCAAAATAGGTTGATAGTCTGCGGAAGCACGTGCAAGCAAGTGGGCTTTCCAAGAGAATTGACTTAGTCATCACTTCTTCTTCATGGTGGAAAATGCTGGCAAGAGTCACCGTCCAGCAATCACAAGTCTCAATTGCCCACCATTTATAGCTGTGGAACTTTGCCGAGAACGTTTGGTAAGTCACAATCTTTTACTTAAAAAAAAAAAAAAAAAATCTTTCACTTCTTGACTAAAGAGGAGAAATTCGAATTTAAAACTTCATTACAAATAAAAATAAAAATAAATATCAGTACTTTATTTGTGTGAATTGATCTTTTTAATTTACGAATGGTGTTCATCCGTGCGACAAGAGAAGAAGTGTCAGTGAATACAAATCTCTCTTTCCAGCCATCGATTTTTCACCGGTAACTAAGGATTGTAACAGTTTAATTTGTTTTCTTTTTTCAATTATTTGGTTGGTGGTAAAAAAAAAAATCTAGCTAGATTTTGATTATTTGTTTAAATTTTGTAGATAGAAAGCGATGAAGATATATTATGGAAGCCTGATGTTAGAGAGACATTCGAGGAACTCGCTGCTAGGGGCCTAAAGTTTTTGAATTGGTAAGCTTTTTCGTTTGGTTTTGTATCTAGATCTCATTATTAATCATCACTTTTTTCTTTTTGGAGGAAAAAAAAAACATTCTAATCCTATTTATTTATTATTCTTTGATACCCTCAATAGAATTTTGGGCTTCTAAAATGACAGATTTTGACAATTTATCTATGGTAGCTGTCTTTTTTTTTTTGGGTAAGGTTTTTGTAGCTAGATGAGTTCATCATATGGTTAAAAATGTAATCTGATTTTACCTAATATAAAAAGTAACATACTTAGTTTGAAAAGAAGGGCCCCTGAAAAGAATCATGCCTAATGTGAAAAACTGATTCCTTCGGTAATTTATTTTTAGGGGAAAAAATTACTACATGAAATGTAAAAAGTTGATATTTTCTAATAATTTATCCTAAAAACTTTTAGGAAAGAAAAAAGGTTAACGATAACAAGAAGTGAAAAAAATAAATAAATAAAAAGAAAAGGCCTATGAGCTCATCAATGTACGTGCACCTGCTCGAAGAATAAATTTATTTCTCCTACTGCAAGTCGTTCCAACATTATTGTGATTTGTGGCTCCTTAGGCAAGGAAGAAAAAGAAAATGTAAGTAATTAATTTGCTTTTTTTTGTTATAGGGACTGGGATAAATGCAAAAAAGTATTCTAAAGTATAAATTT
This sequence comes from Trema orientale, assembly GCA_002914845.1. NCBI lineage: Eukaryota > Viridiplantae > Streptophyta > Magnoliopsida > Rosales > Cannabaceae > Trema > Trema orientale. Next base: position 354,926 of record JXTC01000143.1, on the reverse strand, counting down.
TTTTGTAATTTTAATATTATTTTTTAGTTTGTACAAAATAGCACTTCTACATTTTAAATTTTTATAAATTTGTATTTTCCGTATACAAATTGCGTAATTTATGTGAACTGTCTTAAATTAATTTAATTAAGTTTTTGTGTTAGAATGCTAAAATAAAATATCTTTAATTCAGATTTCATGTTTAGTGAAAATTTATTCGTCAATTTATATATAAAATATATAAATTTGCTGATATTTAAAATGTGAAAATATAATTTTGCACAAATTAAAAAACATAATATTTTTTTTCCGGATGGAGATTTTTTCTTTTCCTTTCCGCATAATACTGACATAGTTAACCACGTGACATGCATACGTATAACAAATAAGACACTTTTTGCATAGTTAAAAAGTGATCATCTACTCTAAGCTGTCGTTATCTTCTTAATTCCAACCACAAAATAATAAATCAACTACTACATCAATCAATTGATAAAAAGAAAAATTAGAATTATAGTTAATATTCGTAGTATTATTCATGATATAAATTGGACTTTGATTGTCAAAATAAGTGCTTAACCCTGTTAATTAGCCCTAAATAAATAAAAGAGTTTGTTAATTTGTAGCTAATTGCATTTGTAGCAAAACCAGTAATAAAGATGCGATAATAAAAAGTAGGGATTTGGTTTACCCACCTATATTTCAATTGGTCCAGGCTGTGGACACGTAAAGAGAAGGAGATTGCAATAGTTACCCACAATAGATTCTTGTCTCATACCTTGAGTGTGTTCTCTGCTGATTGGCATCCATCCATGAAGACCGATATATGCAGTGAGTGAGTACCAATTTGTTCTCATTTTTTCAATCTTGGTATGTATGCACATATTATTTCATTTCATTAAATGGTAGGTTTATCTTTAATTTAAAAGGGCAAAAATTGTGTGCCAAATTTCACTTCTATTGTGTTTTGTCATTTTATTAGGACAAAATTGTAAAAAAGAAAGCTCAACTTTGTTTCCTTTTAATTAGTCATTTCTTTCACTGGGTAGCATTTTTTGTTGGAGATTAATCATATTTTGATGCCCCATATATATCTCTTTGGTATATATAAATATTCTCGTATTGTTTTCACTTGACTGAGTATAAAGAAATCAAATCTTGTGATTGAATTCATAACCTCGTATATTTTGTGATTATATTATAATCATTTATCAAGCACATTAATTAATCCGGTTATACAATTGAACATAACGTATTCTAAAAGTTTCTTATTATATCTTTGTTCTTGACACTCAGACGAAAATTTGCATTCTATGGTTGTAGGTTTGCCAATTGTGAGATTCGTTCAGTGGTTATAGCTAATAAAAGGTGAGAGCATGTTGTCTGCAAAGTCTTGAAATAGTTAGTTATTAATTTTAATTAGCTCTTTGATCGAGTAATTATATTTATTAGAATTTTCCCATTTTCTCTGTCTGCAGTAATTTAATAGGGTTCGACTATTCCTCATCAACTACTAATTACCCTGGAAAAATTCCTCGTGGCCTTGATCTCCCGAGTGATGTCGCCGACCTGATCTAAGCATCCAAACAATGGTGCACCTAATTATTAATGGTTAAGGCGTACTTGAATTTTTCTTATGTCTCTGTTTGATTTGCAATTTGAAGATATTGTAATTTGTAATATAGTCAAATTCTTCAACTGTTTGGTGATTGTATCTAGAATGGCATTTAGCTTTTTACGGTCTTAATTCTTGATTATGAAACAATTTTACTTACACAGTGTTTTGTAAACTTATTTTATGCAAGTTAATAATCTTATGCCCAAAAAATTTTGGTAAAAAATTTTCAAAAACGATTTGCACATAATCAAATCACACCAAGTTAAAAATGCTAGCTTTTAGCTTTTATTTACGGCTTAATCAGAATCATTTGTTCTCATGTTTAAGATTTTCTTCTTATTAATTGTAATTTCACATAATCATAAACTTTAATTAGTTCTGAATTCTTTTTTTCCTTCTATATTTCAAGTAATTAAGATGACATTTGGTCAACCCCATACTGTTTTAATATGAGTGACCTATTTGTTATGTTTTTAGTCTATAGACTAAAGAAAGACTCCACATTTACAAGATTCAATACATGATCAATAGAGTTTTTACAACAGAGACATAAAATTAGCGATAACAACTTTTGACCCACTTTGAAATATGATCTTGTTTCACAATTTTCCCTCCGAACCCTAAAAAATTAAAAATAAAAATAAAAAAAATAAATTAACATAGGAGTGAATGAGATGGCGGGCGGCGCATTAAGTTTCGAAGAAACACCATAACTGCTCCTTGGTCCTTATAATATTACTAATACTAATATTCTAGCCAAAAGAATGAAGAGAGAAGAAAAGAAAATATATATATATATATATTTAATATCGATATATAGAGGTTCCCAAGTCCCCTTTCAAAGTTCAAACTGCCTCTTCCTTTTCCAACCTGGTTGGCTAAACATTTCTCTGTTTTTGTCTGGTACCACTCTCTTCTAAATCTTCTTTTATGGTTTGGTCGATTCACTCTTTCTAAGTTATAGATTTTATGAATCATTTGGTTTTTCAAATTAATTTTCAAACTTTGCGAGAACTTACTATATAGCTATAGTTTTTTTTTTTTTTTTTGGTGACCAATAATATAGCTATAGTTACATTAATTTACCAGTCCAAAACTTTGACGTTCTCATCATCGGGGTCGATGTCAGAGTCTAACTCAATATATTGAGTAAGATCAGAGGATTGCTGTGAATTTATTGGTAGTAGTAGTTAACTTGAACTTGTTGATGTTGATGATGAGCCACGACCACGCCCTTGAGGACGAAAACCTATCATACTCCAAAAAGACTTATTTTTTGATTGTTTTTCAGTTTCTTGTGGAGGAGTGTGTTGTTGTTAATGACCGCCAAACTTAGCCTGATATATACCGTACACTTCAAAAAATTTGTCACGAGCATTTGTATATTCAGAAGTATAATCTATCTCAAAATATGTAGAAATGTGGCTAATTAAATTAGAATGCTCAAGGGTTTCACAACGTGGCAATCGAAGATGCAAAGAAAAATGATCCCAATAATAAAGCTTTATCATCTCACCAATTTTTTGATGCACAACTTACCGATTTTGGCTGGAAGCAGGTATTATTAATTACTTAATTAATTATTTGATTACATGAATAATGTCTTGGAGCGACGCTATGTATATATGGATGAATATAAGTAACTAAAGATGTTCAAATACATTTCCTTTTGATCTACACTGGCTCAATCACCAAACTATAAACTCATATTTCATAAATTACTATAGCAGCATGTTAAATATATATACATATAGGTTGCCAATATAGTAGGTATTTTTTTTTTAACCTATGTGTAGGTATTTTTTTTTAGTTGTTGGATCATCATCTAATGGTGATCTATTGGCTATAATGAAGTGCATGAAAAGACGTGCATCATTAATGTTATTTCTCTCTCTACTTTTTATAATAAAAAAATATGCATGATAAATTTTCATTGGCCAATTTGATAACAATAATATTTACCCATGGATGGTTACAATGGTTTAAGTCGTTAGATCTAACATCCTATGGTGGTGATTAGTTTGATGGTTGGCCAAAAAAATTTAATGCTATTTATTACCATCAAAAAAATTTAATGTTATCACTACTTTTTTTAGTATCCATTCATGGTCACAAAAAAATTGTAACCATTGAGAAGTCCTCCATATATATATATATATATATATGGACGAGTTTTCAATGGTTACAGTTCCATAGTAACCATCATAAAAATTTGTGTTAGCATTAAATAATTATCAATAATAGTGCAAGTATTAAATACAAATAATAACTTTGACTTCAAAATTACCTACTATAGAAGATTAACAACAAGTTACTATTTACATTAATTGCAAAGATTCTTTTCATTTTTTCTTTTGACTTTTGCAATCAATATTTGGAACGAATATCCAGATTTAATAATGGTTTAATTTCTCATTTTTTGAATTGTTACAATTAATTTGTTTTGAGTTTTGAAATTTGTGTTTTGTTTGATTTTTTTTTCTTTAAATAAGTTTGTTTTCACATTTTTCTATCTACCTATATATATGTAATTGACCTCATGACTACAAAGGGTTACTTTTTTTTTTTTTTCCTATGACTCTAGATAATTAATCAGCGTTTCACGTTTCTTTTTCTTTTTTATTTTAAATCTTTTTTTTTTTTGAAGAGTTACGTTTCCTTTTCTTAAACATATATACATATGTTTACAAATAAATCTATTTAATCTCTATGCAATTATATGATTCTTTTCTTCAAATGGGCCAATTCTCTTCCTTAAATGGGCTAAGTGGATGAATGAGATTGGGCATTCAACAAAATAAATAGACACCAAATATCTTAGAAAAATGCCACTTAAATTTTCTTTTGCGTATAAACTTCACAACCTGTTTAATTTAATAAAACAACACAAATTAAGATAAAAATATCAAGAAGAAAAACAATTTAACACAAAATTAAGTTGGAAAAGATA
>JXTC01000143.1:317281-346550 GCA_002914845.1 Trema orientale | reverse complement strand
TAACAATCTCTCACTTGCCCTAAAGCAGGTGAGACATGTCTCTCAATCCTAAACCCTCCAAGTGACTCTCAAAAGTCTTAGCTGGAAGCGTTTTTATAAAAAGATCAGTAATATTATTTTCGGATGCTATCTTCTTAACGGCCACGTCTCCTTGATGTACTATCTCTCTAATCAGATGATACTTCCTCTCTATATGCTTTCCTCTCTTGTGACTTCTTGGTTCTTTTGAATTCGCCACCGCTCCACTGTTGTCGCAGTATAAAGTCAATGGCTTATCCATATTTGGAACAACTTCCAAATCAGTAAAGAACTTTCTGAGCCAAACTGCTTCTTTAGCTGCTTCACAAGCTGCTATGTATTCTGCTTCCATAGTAGAATCTGCAGTGCTAGATTGTTTAACACTTCTCCAGACAACGGCTCCACCACCAAGAGTGAACACTGACCCAGACGTCGACTTTCGAGTATCTTTGTCTGATTGAAAATCAGAATCAGTGTAACCAGTAGGAATCAAGTCATGACTTGAATAAACCAGCATATAATTTCTCGTTCTCCTAAGATACTTGAGAGTATGCTTTACTGCTATCCAGTGATCTAATCCTGGATTTGATTGAAAACGACTGACTATCCCTACTGCATAGCATATGTCAGGCCTAGTACACAACATGGCGTACATAAGGCTGCCAACTGCAGACGCATAAGGAACCCGTCTCATATCCTCTTCCTCTTGAGGTGTCTTGGGACATTGCTCTTTAGAAAGGATAATTCCATGTCGAGAAGGTAACTATCCTTTCTTGGAGTTTTGCATCGAAAAACGAATGAGCACTTTATCAATATAAGATGCTTGAGATAGTGCCAAAAGTCTGTTCTTGCGATCTCGAATAATCTGGATCCCAAGCACATAACTTGCTTCTCCCAAATCTTTCATTTGGAATTGCTCGGCTAGCCACTTTCTTACATTAGATAATATTTCCACATCATTCCCAATGAGCAAAATATCATCTACATAAAGAATTAGGAAGACCACTTTCTTGTCTTTGATGTACTTGTATACACAAGATTCATCAATATTTTGATCGAAACCATAAGACTTGATCATCTCATCAAATCGTAGATTCCATGATCTTGAAGCTTGCTTAAGTCCATAAATGGACCTAAGTAGCTTGCAGACTTTCTGCTCTTGGCCTTTAGCTACAAAACCTTCTGGTTGCACCATATAGATGCTTTTTCAAGATAGCCATTCAAAAAAGCTGTCTTGACATCCATTTGCCATATTTCATAGTCTAAACATGCAGCAATGGATAAGAGGATACGTATGGATTTAAGCATGGCTACTGGCGAGAAAGTTTCCTCATAGTCAACTCCCTCTTTCTAGGTATAACCCTTTGCCACTAACCTAGCTTTGAACGTTTCAACTTTTCTATCTACACCTCTTTTCCTTTTATAGATCCATTTACATCCAATGGGCCTGACATCTTAAGGTGGATCTATAAGTTCCCAAACAGAATTGGAATACATGGATTCTATTTCTTGGTTCATAGCCTCTTGCCATTTTTCCTTATTAGAATCTTTCATTGCATGCTTGTATGTCAATGGGTCATCTTGGCTACTATCGGAAACAGCAATATGTGCTTCTCCAACTTCCCTATAGCGAGCAGGTGGTCTAATAACCCTCCCACTACGTCGAGTTGCCAAGGTATTCTGATCTGGAATAGTGGTCTCATAATTTTGTCATTCAATAACTGTTGTTGGTTGTAGTCTGATCTGATCAGAAAGTAATTCCTCTAGTACAACTTTACTTCGAGGTTTGAAAACTGTCATATAGTCATTTTCAAGAAAAGTGGCATTTGTCGATACAAATACCTTTTTCTCTTGAGGACTATAAAACAAACCTCGTCTCGTGCCTTTTGGATAACCTACAAACAAACAAACCTCTGTACGTGGTTTTAGCTTCCCAATCTTTCCTCTCAATACATGTGCTGGGCACCCCTATATGCGGATGTGACGTAAACTAGGTTTGTGCCCATTCCACAACTCTAAAGGTGTCTTTTGGATAGACTTGGAAGGTACTACATTCAAAATGTAAACAGCGGTTTGTAGTGCATAACCCCAGAATGAGAGTGGTAGGAAAGAGTAGCTCATCATTGATCTAACCATATCAAGCAACGTTCGGTTTCTCCTTTCTGCAATACTATTTTGTTGTGGTGTTCCAGGTGCTGTGAGTTGGGATAGGATGTCATTCTTCAGTAAGTGATCCTTGAATTCATTATCAAGGTATTCACCTCCTCGATCTGATCGAAGAGTTTTTAATGACTTACCTAATTGCTTTTCAGCTTCTGCTGTGAATTCGTTGAACTTTTCAAATGTTTTAAATTTTCTTTGCATTAGGTACACGTATCCATATCTTGAATAGTCGTCAATAAATGTGACAAAATATTCGTAACTGCCTCTTGCTTGTACATTCAATGGACCACATACATCACTATGCACAAGCTCAAGGGGTTCTTTGGCCCTTTCACCATTTGCTAAGAAAGGCCTCTTAGTCATTTTCCCTTCTAGATAAGATTCACAAACTGGTAGAGTGCCAATTTTTAGCTCTCTTAAAGGACCATCATTTACAAGTCTGTTTATCCTATCTAGATTGATATGCCCTAACCTAAGGTGCCAAAGATATGTAATCATCTTTCTAGCTTCCTGATGGAAGAAATGGATTTTATATCTGTAAGCTACATTCCCAGCTTCTCAATCTATAAAATCTATTTCGTCTAGTTAATATTGATTATAGTGGCTATAAAATCTATTTCACCATTAGTAGCCAAGCCTTGGAAGGCCGTCGGCGAAGAAATGAGCTTGATTAGCTCATCGTTGACTGATCGGAGCTTCGCGTTCTCGCAGCGGAGATAGTCGATATCCTTGCTGAGATCATTGAGGCACGCGACGGAGATTTCATTGTAATCGCTGCAGGCAGAGGAAGGGGATTTTGTGGACATACGGCATTAGAGAGAGGGAGCTCGGGATCTGCGGTGACCTCGGCTGGAGGTGTAACTTAGGCTTCCCACTGTTGTTCCCTAATCTACAAAATGGAGCCTCCAGAGATTATGACATTGTAGTCATGAATGATTTGGCATTAGTTGAGATGTTTATGGATCAATAAATATTATCTTTTCAATTTTAGAAGTAAATTGAGATCAAATAAGTCATTTCGTTTGTTAAGTTTTTATGGTTTTGGTTTTGAGATTTTCTAGTGATTTATATCAATATCAAGATAGCATCAAATTGTAAAACTCAAATTGTTCTAAAACACCGCGGAGTTGATATTTAATAAATCCAAATTGGGGTTTGGAAATCTATTAGAAGCAATATGGATTTGTTCAATTATTTCTGGATTCATTCAAAAATGGGTAATTTTTTATCTTTTTTTTTTCGCAGAAAAGCTCATTTGAAAAGCTTTCTTTGGGTATTTTTTCTGATGTGTGATGCTCTATATTTATAACATGGATGCGGCTATAGTAGGGGCGCCCCTACGTAAAGCCCCTGTTTATACACCGTTTGATGGGAATCTGTGGAAAATCTGTTTATACACAGATTCCCATCAAACGGTGTATAAACAGGGCTTTACGTAGGGACGCTCCTACTGTAGACGCGCCCTTATAACATAGCTTGTATTAAATTCAGTCCATCCGATCAACTATCTAATAGTTCGCATTAAGGAGAGTATGATACTCCCAAAAACAGGGAGTGTATCGTAGAATCCCCCTATAAAAGGAGACAAAAAGAGAGATTGAAAAAAAAAGAATAAAAAAAAAAAGTGGTGACATATTCATGGTACATCTGATGCCACGTGTCTCATAGAAAGCCTCGAAAAAAAACAAACTGCAGAAACTTTTTGTTCCAAAAACAAAAAGTGACACTTTTTGTCAGTCAAAGACGTAAGCAGCGAGACACGTGCCGAGTATCACGTGAGTTCCTGAAACTCGATTGGTCCAAAAACGACACTCCTCCTATCGTACGCCGAGGCTTAGAACATGGCTGTATCATGCGCCATGTGCTTACGTGTACGCAAACAAAGTACGACCAAACCACCAATCAGTCACTTAGGGCCCGGGTTGGTTGGTTCGTTCACGTTGGCAGCCTCGAAACCCGCGCCATTCACCGTAAAACCATGACCTTTACCGCTACTATATATACCCCTCTTCTTCCATTTAATTACCGGTTTGTCCCTCACCTCAGTTCTAAACTCCGTACGTCTCATCTTCATCTTCATCTTCATCATCGTCTTCCTTCTCCAAATTCTGTTCGGTGCTTCTCTACTCCCTCAGGTTTGATCCTTACTAATTTACTATTATGCCCCTCTCCTCTCTTCTCCTCCTCTCATTCTGGATAATCGTTATTTGACTTTTCGTTGTGCTATATGGTTTTGGTTCGTAGTATCAGATTTGGGTCAGATTCAGTTCCGAATAATGGCTCACTTTGATCTGGCTTTCATTGCTTTTTGAGATTTGGAATGAATGAATGGTATTTTTTGAAAAATTTTGCTTAACAATGATAGGTTCTATGACCATTTTGTCTGTATTGATGAGATTGTGTTTTTAATGAAATTTTTGGCCAAATATTGGATTTTTATATAGCGTTATTCTTTTTTTCGGTTCACTTTATTCTTCGTTTTCACTCATGATTCTTCGTTCTTAGTATAGATCAATGAGAATATAGAATAAGGTTTTGGTATGTTTGGTTTGAATGCATTTTGAGGCATTGATTCTGAGATGGGCTGACTTGAATTCTTAGATTTGGGTATAATAACATTTCCCTGAATTGAATTGAATATTAGAACACTTGTTGGGTTAAGTATTAATTTAATAGCTTCTTTTACAAGATACTTTTGGTACATTCTCTTAAAAACCGAATATCTTAAGTTTAATGCTTTTTTCTTAATATGGGATTTACTGGGCATTTATATATGAGCTTGTTTTCTTGGTTGGCTTATGTTCTGGTGCAGAAATGGATTCCCCCACGGCTGGTCTAAGTCTCTACCCCTTGCATCGTTCTAAAACTATACATTTGGTATCTGCAAATTTTATCTTTTATTTTTTCGCTGCTATAGAATTTTGGAATGTGTATTATTTATTTATTTATATTTTGTGGGTTTATTTATTTTCTTTGAAAAAAATTATGGCGTCTCTGAACTGGCAATGTATACAGGTGAGGCATGCTCAAGGGTTTCACAATGTTGCAGGGGAAAAAGACCACAACGCATATTTGTCTTATGACCTTTTTGATGCACAACTTACTCCTCTTGGATGGAATCAGGTAATAATAGTCGCTTAATACTCTATTACTTTCTGGTAATCACTGACATGGATTCCTATCTTCCGAAACTAGAAAATTTGAGGTAAAAAGTTTAGGAATTTATCGGGAGGATTTATGATCCGTCATTAAAAAACCTTGTATTGTGTCCGAGATTTTGAGTTTTTGTCGTATCATAACAGGTTGATAATCTCCACAAGCATGTTCAAGCATGTGGACTTTCCAAGAAAATTGATCTAGTAATCGTTTCTCCTTTGTTAAGGTAATACTTAATACTTTGTAGGAATTTGATTTTCTTTTGGTAATTTCGCTTTGTACCCTGTATGAAATTGTTTAGCCTAGTCTAATTTATTTGGGACATTCTGTGTTTTCCACCGGATCTTGTCTTCAGTTCTTACTGAAGTATCAACTTCAGAGTTCACAAATGTCAATTTCGAATTATTCTCCCTTGTTATTATTATTTATTACTTGTCCTCTATTCTCCATTAATAACTTAGTTTGAATTCGATTATAAGTTTGTTATTTCATCTGGCATGTTTGATTAGAATTTAAATATGTTTAAATCAGTTTAGATGAGATATTGTATCTGCTCAACTGCCGGTGTGTCTTTAATTCTTATGCATTACATCTTATGATCCTGTGTAAGCCGCAGGTTGTGGTTCTGAATTTTTTTGCTTGATTTCATCCATACCTGCTTTGAGATTTATAAGGAAAGAGGCGTGGGGGCGCTGTGTGTTAGCTGAATCTATGACTTTGTAATTGATCATTGCTGTGTCTTAGCTGAATCTATGACTTTGTAATTGATCATTAATTGCATCGTAGGACCATGCAAACTGCTGTTGGAGTGTTTGGCGGTGGAGCCTACACGGACGGGATTAATGCACCCCCTCTAATGGTGGCAAATGCCGGGAACAGTGAGCGACCTGCAATTACAAGTCTCAATTGCCCACCATTTATAGCAGTTGAGCTTTGTCGAGAACATTTGGTATGTTATGAGAGCTTTAACAGAGGTTACTTTAAACTTTAGTGTATGAGAAGGAAATATTTGCAAGTAGAAATGAAAGAGAATAGATTTACCACCCATATCCCTTCTACTACCTGGATTGTGTATGTAGCCCATCAAACCAGAGTAATACTCTCTTGTCTTGTGCAAAAGGGTGATGAACTCATGATTAAGATATATTATGGTTCGCCATCATCAATCTGGCTAGAAACTTGTCCAAGTTTGTTGTGGGATCTCTGGTGTCTTGTTTTCTGATCTCATGTTCATCTTTGATGTATGAGTAGTGAAATGAAGTATTAGAAGTCTTGCCACTGCCAGTTTTAACTAGTCATTAAGACCAAACTCTGTTTTCTTTTTCTGCAGGGAGTTCACCCATGTGATAAGAGAAGAAGCATTAGCGAGTATCGGCCTCTTTTTCCTGCAATTGATTTTTCACTGGTTTGTTATTCATCACTATCGGCTAGTTAGTTACTTTCTCACTACTCTGCATTGGTTGGTGCGGAAATTTTAACTGAGGTTCAATTTTTTGTAGATAGAAAATGATGACGACATTTTGTGGACGCCTGATGTTAGAGAGAAAAATGAAGAAGTCGCAGCTAGGGGCTTAAAGTTTTTGAACTGGTAATTGACAAAGCAATATTTATCTGTTTGATTCTTACATGTCTCTTCATTTTATTGATAACTTGAAAAATTACTTCGAATACAAGTAAAAATGGCCATGGCTAACCACACCACAATAAAAGATTACACTTTAATTGACCGTTGTTCTGAAATTTGTGATGCTAGATTACTTAAGCTATCGATCGCTCGAATCCGTTATCGACTACACTTTTGATGACATATATTTGGTTTATTGTCACTACCTATATACTATGTTTTTGTCTTTTTTGTTTTTTTTTTTTGCTTCACTTTACTCTTTGCTCGATCAATTTGAATAAACTCAATTTTACTCATCATTAGTACATTCTTTTAGAGGTGTCAGTGTGCATCCACAAAAGGAAATTTAAGCTCTAAACATGTTTTTGTTCGGTCCAGGTTGTGGACACGTAAGGAGAAGGAGATTGCAATCGTTAGCCACAGTGGATTTTTATATCATACTTTAAGTGCATTCGGCAATGATTGCCATCCTACAGTAAAGAGTGAAATATGTACACAGTAAGTGTTATAATGTTTTCATTTTGTTACTGCCACTACCTGTACACAGTCTCATGCATGGCTATCACAATTCCTATTTATTGGAATCGCTTTCCAAGTTCACATCAGTTGTGCCTAAATAGAAGAACTGCTACTTGTTGTTGCAGCTTTGCTAACTGTGAGCTTCGTTCAATGGTTCTTATCGATAGAAGGTGAGCATGTTGTTTCAAAAATCGTAAATTGTTCTACTTCTGCATAGATCATTTTATTCAATTTTTTGAGTCATTTCTGTGCAGTTCAATAGGTGCTAATTCTTCAGCTACTAATTATCCTGGAAAAATTCCAAGTGGGCTTGATCTTCCCAGTGATGTTGCAGAGGAAAAGCATCCAGAGAAGGGTGCAACTAAGTAAATACAGTGTTGGATGTAAAACACGCCTGATAAAGCAATATACGATTTGCAGCGTTTGCAGTTTTCATGGCGGCTGCTATGTTCTGTTAGAGCGGAATGACAAAAATTTGACCAGATTCTTGTTCGACATTTTCCTAGAAACTCTTTATAGTACACTATTTATGAAGGCTTCTTAGCTCTGTTAGGAAGTTCAATTCTTTGAATATTCTACTCTCTATTGTTGTTTAGTCGCGACCCTGCTCAAGAGGGTTTTTAAGTTTAAGTGCCAGTTCTTTCAATGGCAATATATATTCTTTGAGTAACCAGAATCTAGTACTTTATTTGGCTCTGGAAATTGAAGAATCATTTATTTAGTTATGTTGGGCAGAATGTTGTTATTCAGATTTCGTCTTGCTCTTTAAACTCACCTTATCCTGAGTATTAGTGTAGGTTACTGAATGCATTGTGAATTGTGAATTTATGAACAGTTANCCTACTTTTATTATGGTATTGTTGGTCCTACTTTTATTATGGTATTGGTATAAAAAATTGTACTCTTTTGGAATCACGTGACTTTTGTCTAAGTCGGTAATTTAGGTCATGATACGATAACACGGCTTGAAATCAGCACGAAATTAGCGGGAATAGATCCGTCTTAAATAGATACGGGTCAAAATAGGTTAAATCCGATTAAACATAATTAAATAATAGGTCTAAAGCAAATTAACTTGTTAAACTTGAAATTGACATGTTTAATACGTTTAAATTTTTTTGAGGCTTTATATTAAGTTGCGTGTATTAAGATTTAAAACTTCCTTCTATGTTTTATGCACTAAAACTTAAAAGTTTTATTTTAGTTTAAATTTATATTGTGTATTATATTTATTTGATTCATTATGACTGATTGGTTATATTAGAAATGTTAAATAAGTTAATAGATTATATCAAAATTATATTGTAAATGTAAAATAAATTAACATATTAAACTTAATATATTAATAGATTATGTCATGTTGAACTAATACAACGTATTTAATATTAACATATTAAATTGAGTTCAATTCAATTAAAGGAATACATATTTAACATTAACATATTAAATTGAGTTCAATTCAATTAAAGGAATAAACAGTACACAAATTAGCAGGTCGAGTTAGGTTAGATACGAATCGAATATAACATGTACCCGTTTAAATAACGTGTTATATGCGTCGTTCACAGGTTAACATATTTATTTAGCGTGTTGAGTATAAGATTACAAATGATGACACGAATAATAAACGTGTCGGATTTGAGTTTGATAGTTACTCTTTATACATATATCTTGACCCAACACGAATACGATACGACAATACGAATTGTCACCTCCACTTTTGTCCTTATTGACAAGGGAGAGAAAATTAATTTTTTTTCCTTCATATTAAATGATTCTGAGATTTTACTTGGGAAGACCAGGGAATTAAAACACAGTACCACTTTGTCAATTTCCTTAGTCTTGCAATTGCAAGATTGAAAAAGTAAAATAAAAAGAAAATATTGTTTAGTATAATCGTATGAATATCAATCTATTTTGAAGCGAACCCGATTTCAAGATAATGGGAGGTTGCTTTGCACTAAATTCAACAAGCGAGAACTATAAATTCAATGTGAAACTTAAAGAGTACCAAAATTTTAACCTTTTTGATTTATAACTTAAAACTCCATCAACGAACTATGATCCTTTGACATAAAGGAGAACATACCCAACAATGACAGATAGAAAAAGGAAGAAGGCAGCGACTATGATGTTGAAATTTGCAGACTTCTCTGTTTTCCCGCTTGTTTCCCCCCTTAAGCTCTTCTTTGAGGAAGATACTGCGTCAAGAGGCACAGCCACATCCCAAAAAGATCTAGTGATTACAGCAGGTGGTTCCACTTCAGGTTCCAGGATCATCGAATTATCAAACGTAGCTTTCATTGACAACAGCTCGACACAATGATCTTTTAGTACCTAAGAGCATAAAAAGCACAAGTAAACTGTAAAAGTGAATGCTAGTCTACAGATCATTGCTGTGAGAATATTAAGTTTTAATCAACAAAGGTGAAAAGAAAAGGTCATGCCATTAACCAAGACACAGTAAAAAGCAAAAAAGAATCCACCTCCAAGCATAAGGCAATACAAGACATGATTTTAAAATCTGTTCTTTCACTGCAAGACTCTTGGCCTACATTTATCCAGAAGTACAAACCTCAAGCATCTCAGATGATTGTAAATAGTCACACACAAGCAAGCCCGCCAACCAGGGAACAAAGACTCTTCGGGGAAATGAAAGGCTAGTAGTTTTTCTGTATAGAAAAGAACGATAGTCAGCTTTAGCAGAGAATGCCCCACGAAGATGGATGCTAATCAATGATTAATGAAGATGTTCTGCAGCCACATGTGATAAGTTCAATTTCAAGATCTCCTTTACAAAAGAACATAATAAAACCCATTTTTACATGGAGAAAGCCAATGATGCAGGAAACTTTCTTAAAATGAGTACATTGTGAGTTGTGATTTGTGCCACCTCGTAAGATTCACAGAACATTTAGTGAAAATATGTAACAGACAGTAAGTTGAACAAATAAATTAATATTTCGCTCAACTGAAATAGTTAGTACCAAATTCTTGCCACGTAACACGATGTGGATAGAAATAAAAATCCGATCTATGCTATGAATCCCAACGTTCTCTTCAGATTGAAACAATACGAGATCAAACTAAAGATGATAGATCAACACAATAAATTTCAATATCGTAGCTGTAAACCCACCGCAATAAGTGTATGAAAAGTCGGGAGGTGGGAGATTCCTTGTTGCTTCCTTCCATGCTTCCACCATCAGTCTCACCTGCATCTCCATCGGCCTCATCACAGATGACATCCAATCTACTTTGCAGGCTCAGGATAATATCTTCCTAAAACAGAAAAAACGTTCAATATTGTTACCAGTAATTTTTTCCGGGAATTACAAAACAAAGATCAGGATCAAATATAGCATTTAAAGGAAACAACATAGCATTGCTGACAATAATAAAATTTAGTGGAATGAAGAAAAATCTATTTAAAGGGCTAATTCAAGATTATCCAGGCAAAAAAATAAAAAATATGGTCAAATTGACCGTTGTTTTTTTAATTAATTATAGGAAATTAAGTACCTTTATATCAGCAACAGCTTGTGAAATTGGTTCTTTCAAATTAATGTATGCGAAAGAACATACAGATCCACTAAAAACGATAACACCAATGACTTCTTTTTGGCTGCATGCTTTATAAAACATGGACAAACGTTTAAGAATAAAATTCTGAGGAACTCAAAGCATCACAAAAAGTATTCCAATTTATTTTTGCCAACAGACCTTCAGTTGAAACATCTTTCATGAATGGTAACAACAGTTCAACTTCATGTAAACCATCTGAAGTGCATGGCTCATCATTAACAACCTGAAATTGAAAACTTCAAATGAGAAGTTTATCTAAGAAAAATCTACTAAAAAGCATTACTACTTAATTCCACCTAAAAATAAACACACACACAAAAAAAAAAAAAAAAAAAAAAGAGACTTTAGTTGACACGATTTCTAAATAACGATAATAATTAAAAACTAGCTTATGGAATTGTTAATTTTGGACATATTTGGATCTTTACGATTTTTGAAATAGTGCTATGTTATTTTCTAAATCTGGATCACTTTATTGATGTTTTATATGCTATTTGAACTACCGAGGCTGCTAGAGTAAGTATCTAATTACTTAATGTTACACAAAAACTAATTGTAGCAAGATTGCCTAGCTTAATTTCTTANAAAAAAAAAAAAAAAAAAACCAATAACAATAACAATAAAAAGGTCGAAGTAAACCAATCCATTTGGGACTGAAGGGAAAATTACTGCATTAGTTCAAAAGACTGGAAATAAATCAATTTTCGCATCACATGCATGAATATAACTGAGGTGTATTTTGAATCTGAAGAAATAATAAAAGCTCACCAGCAACCAACATTTTCCTATTTCAAGGTCTCTAATAACTCTATGCTGAATAAAAAGCTCAAAAACATTTGTTGAAAAGATCAGTCAACAATGTCGGGGGTGTAGCAAATAAAACAGAATGATGATACGAAGCCTCAAATTTACGGCTTTAGAAAATAGTTTAATAGCACTGAATTTCTGACAGCTCAACATCCGAGTGCTACTTACCAAATTCCCATCAATAATGGCTTTTGCACCTTTTAGCTCTTTGGCATGAACAGAAATCGCATGACGAAGAATATCAGGCAATGTTTGGACATTTGATGCACTCTTGTACATGGGCAATCTGGGAAAACATAGGTCTACCCATAAGAAGCCATCTAAAGTAGCATTTAGTTCTTGTCTAGGTCATTTGACAAACAAAAATAACCACTAACCAAGATGTAAAAAACACAAGTGGAATATGGTTCACTCTAATTACTTGTAATGATAACCTGATTGCACAATACTATTTGCCAAGTAGCTCACACCAAAACCAGCAAAACAAATCAACAATGATGGCAGAGCATACATGAGAAAGAATTTGGGATCAACTTCAACATTGACTTTGCACATGACTCAATCATGTAATCATTGTCAGTTTGAACAATATGAACCTAAATTTTCTGCCAAATATAAATTTCAAGCTACAGATTCCAGCAACAAAAAATGTTCACGCTAGGGGTCTAGTTGCATATTGATCATATGATAAAATGTTGTTGGCTCTTAGAGTTTAATATTCAATTCGAATATTCAATGATTCTTTTCAATCTTTATATAATCTTGACCAATGTGTCATCGGGATTTTCTATTATTTTTATCTTCCTTTGGGGCATAAGTGCATCAATACTTCAGAATCTCTAGAAAAATAAGATGGACAGGCATCCATTTTTCAGCAGAATGATCTGGCCCCAGTTAATGCAGGTAAAGCTCAAGGGAGAATAGATTTTCAAAATTTCTTTTGATAGACAAGGCAGGCACAAAGAACTGAGCAAGCAAATCTAGGTTTCAGTCTCAAACAGTTGCCTCAAATAAATTGGAAAATAAACCTTTAAAAAAATGAGGGGAAAAAAATACAAAGAGTACTCGTAAAAGAAAAGGTCTGTTCCCAGATTTAAAGATATATAAGACGTTTTACATGAAATTACAATAGTAGAAACAAACAATTAGAAGAAAAAAATCAAATGTTGCAGACTGAATAAAATGTTTCTTGGATTACAACGGCAAAGTGCAATAAAAATGAAAAGCAACTAATGTAAATAAAAAGTAGATAGGAGTAGGACACACATTACCTAAGATCAAAGTTGTACGTGCACCTAAATCTTTGAAGGGAATTAAAGACCTTTCCCATCTTAAAGTCACAAGGTCGTAGATTGCTTGAAGTAATATTTGAAGTCAATGAGCAATTTCGACACGTCCACCTGAACGAACCAACAATTTAGTTCGTGTCCTCATTACACAAGTATTGCAGGCATAATTCGGGAGACAGCTGTATGAAGTAAAATACCTCCTTGGACTGTAACAAATGTGAATAAGAATTCTTTCATCCAAATCAATCCCAGAAAGGGGTGCTGCATCCGCGATGCCCTTTACAGTCTGCAAAAGCCACTCTATTAAAAATTACACTGATTTACTCCATGCAGAATTTCCAAGGAAAACTCTTGAATAACTACAAACAGTGGCAGCGAACCCATCATTTATAGCTTCATACAAGCAATTCAAAGGGTCAAATTCCACCATACACAGAGGTCATCACCACAAACCTCGTATTCATATGAGCCGAGTACAGATTGTACTGGAATAATTAAAAATATCAAATACGAATCGAAACAATCTCTTCTAGACTAGTGATAATCGACATTCTAAGCGAGGCAAATGAAACAGCAACCCAGCAGGGCAAAGATCACATATTATTTTCAGTGATATTACAATGCTAAAGATCTAATTCAAAGACATAAACAAATTCCACAGCACAACTTACCTGACAAAGCGTAATGGTTGAATTTTTGAAAGCATTATCGCCGACCCATACATAGATCCCAATCACCTTCATGCCACCTAACAACATTCTGGAAACCTAAAATCCCAAAATTGGATTAAAACCAACAACTCATATCTATATATATACACACATTATACATGATAAACCCACATTTAAATTTTTAAGTAAATTCAAAGTACGGAACCTGGCGAGCATGTTCGGCAACCCAATCCTTGTCGATGGCCAAAGCAGAAGAATCAGGAGCCTGAGATTTGGGTTTTGATCCCTTCTTCTTGTCATCCCTGGAAGGGTCGAGGAGCGAACAAGCAGGCTCTCCGGCGTCGTTGAGTGGAGTTGGGACCAGGTCGAAGACGAAGCCCCTGTCCAGCGTCGAGCTCAGTTTCCCAATCACCAGCCCCACCTGAACGAAACGAACTCAACCGATAAACAAAACCCTAAATTTCCAGAGAGAGAAATCGATGTGTTTGGCGAGAGAGAGAGAAAACCTGAGCCGGAGTTGCAGAGTGAGAGAGACGATCTTCAGCTTCTTTGAGCTTAGTTTCTTCTCCGATCACCGCTTTCACCATTGTTTTGACCGACTGATTTTTCTTCGGAGGGAACCGATTTCTCAGAAGTCAAGACTAACTCAGAATCCAACGACAGAGCATGCTCCGAGCACCAGCAGCGGCTGATTTTAATCACTAGATTAATAAATTCCAATCTCATACCATACCATGTAAAATGTAATTATAATCTACTAATAACAGTCACGTAATGTTGAGGTATATACGGTACCTCTAAGCATTATTTTAATTTTTAACTTATATAATTATGTAACGAAATCGGAAATTCTATGTATAAATTTTCAATCTAATATTAGGCACTTTCTACAAGTAAAGTATATTTGATTTTTTGCCCCGTCGTATTAAATTTTTAGCTCCGTCTTTATCCCCAAGTTGCTTATTCAGGAAGAAAGAGAAAAAAAAAAAAAAGGAAAGAAAAGAGTTAACCCGAACTAGGATGCCTGAATTACATTGTTAGGATTATGCCCAAAAAATGTATTATTTGTAGATATTTATTAAATATTTAAATATTTAATAAAATGATATTTTATGTATATTATTTATGATAATATTATGATTATTATTATAATAATAATTGTCAAAAGATTCTATGATTTATTTTGTTAGAGAAATATTTTAATAAAGTTATTTATTAAAGTTAAGACATATTTTCTCTAATTAAATCAAATAAGATTGTTCACAACTAATTGTTAAGGAATAGCCTCCCTAATAAACATAAAATAATGGAAGCGATAAAAAGTAAAGCGGAAATAAATGTCGAAATAGGCAAATACAAGACACACAAAATTTTACATAGTTCATTAATTTAGCTACGTCCTCGGAGCTGCCGCAAATCTTCACTATAGGAAGAAAAGAAATCTTTACAAGTGTTTACAAATACTCATTCAGCACTCCAAAGAAATCTTTACAAGTGTTTACAAATACTCACTCAGCACTCCTCACACCCTGATCCCAAATACACCCAAGAAAAAAACTGTATTTTTCTCTATCTCTCAAGAATAAAATCTCTCTATTTTACTCTCACTATGTTTGATATTTCTCACTTCTCTAGGATGAGTAGAATGAAGGAATAAAGCCATTATTTATAGGCTTGGATCACTAACCCCCTCACCAACTATTTATACATTATTTTCATATAAAATACGCGGACAATACACAGTTGTTTTTTCGTTACTGCATTTTTTTCTTACACAGAGCAAAATTGTGTTTCATTTACGTAATTAATACACGGATGTACAAAGCATTATTAATGCTTTCCTTAAAAAACAAATTCGCTTAACAATACTAAGAAAAGCTGGACACTTCTTTTAGGGTATGTTACAAGACTTTGTGCATTTACAGTGCATTTTAATCTATATTGGTATGACCATGTGTAAAAGTCTTAGTGTGTAAACATTGAACGAATTATGTAGAATATGTTATTGTAATAAGTACCAAGAACATATTATAATAAACTTAATAATTAATGCATGTCTTTCTTAATCCTAAAATAAGTGATGAACCTGTGTTTATAACTTGTAAAGATACGGATTAATAAATTGACAATATATACCCTGACATTTTGATAATGCATTATTATGAGTATTGAGAACATATACTTATAGATATGGAATCCACAACTCTATTATATAGAGAAGTGAATACCACCTTGAGGAGCTATAGGAGTTTGGATGATTTAAACCTTAGCTAAGTAACTAATAAAATTGGTTATTTTATTAATTAAAGACTTTCTGTAAATCTGGTCATCCATTAGATATAGTTTTGTATCAAAGAATTGAAAGATAAAAAAATTGGAGGGGCAAAATGGTAATTTTTACCTAGCTCCAATAATTGGTATTTATGTGGGGATACACATGTAAATGTTAATTATCTAACAGACTTAATTTTAACTATAAAGTATCTTATGATATTTATTTAATTCAAGAGTATAGTTTAGACATTTAGTAAAATAAGTCCATAACTAGTAGTACAAGCTAATTTGTACTAAGAGTTAATTAGAACTAGGCATTTGTCTACTGGAATTTGAATTAAATAGGTCCATCTGGATCCGCAACCTACACCAACATCTTGGGCTGTATTAAATTAGCTAAATTGGACTCAAACAATTAACTGTGCAATTGCATAAAGGAGGAATAGGACTGAGTTATTAATGGGCTCTAAAATTCGGCCCATTATTATGCTCCTTAGAGCACTGAAATTCGGCTAGCCCATGATTTTTCTCTTAAGGGAGGAGCCTATAAAAGGCTCCTCTCCCCCTTTCCCCCCTGTTGTGTGGGACTTCAGATTTGACCGAAATATTAGTTTGGCAACTGCATAGGAAACTGAGAGAAAAGTCAGAGAGAGAGAGAGAGAAATTTTTGAAGCCACCATTCGAGGCTATTGAAATTCTTGGATTATTATTTGGAGTGGATTAAGATCGAGGTGCACACATATTTCTGCAGTTTTAAGCTTAGTGTTTAGGAAGGATGACTCACTGGCTGAGGTACTATCAATTGTATATATTTAGACTATAACAAAGATCCTAAAAGTTTTTATGAAAAACTATAATCTAAAAAAAAAAAAAATTTATTTTCTATACTTCCGCTTATCTTTGATTTTATCACATTTTTCATAAATTATAACCAATACACATCTCTCAATCTTTACTAATATCAACATTCAATGAATTAGGGTAACGCTCTAACGCGCTTTATTACCCTGTGCAATAATGCCCAATAGAGATACACACTGATTTGATTAATTATAAAGTATATATATAGTTAAAAATTTAAAGGTGAAAGTGGTACTATAATTATGAATTTGCTAAAAATCGTAATGAAATTAAATCTATAAAATTGGTCATTTTACTCTCTGAATTTTGCTCTTTGTATGAATTTTCTAGCCACGCTCTTTTTTTCTCACTCAAGTGCCACCTAAATAGAAGAAAGCATGTGCTTTTGTTTTTTTAACCATGTATATTGAAATGCATATTGATTGTTAACTGATTTTTAGGTGGGGAGAATTATGTTTGTCTATTGTTTTTTAATTACTTTTTCTTATTATTAGTCTCTCTTTTATTTTTAAGAGTGTATTTGAGTATTTTTCTTAAATTATTTGTTTATTTTAGGTTTAGATGTCTAAATCTCTAATTATAGCTTGAGTTAGACTGTATAGTTTTTTATGATTTTAGTTCCTTTGTCTCAATTTTTGGGTGCTACTTACCATGATTTGAGTATGTTATTAGGGCAGTTAGTGAACTTTGTAAGGTGAAATTTCACTAAGTTTTTCTGATGTATTGAATGAATATATTTCATGAAATAATTGAGTTTTCAGAAAATATATATACTATTTTTTCTTTTTTCAAAAAATATATTTTATTTATCATTTATTCACATCCAAATCAATTTTAAAGAATAATTTAGAAGATGAAAGTGGTAGTTAACTGAATATGAAAAAATTCATGTTAATTCTATTCATATTTCTTAATCAATAATGCCAAGGACACCAAAAAGTCACACCACTAATATGACATTGCCATCTTACCCATTTTTAAAACTTCTCTTTATTTTCATTGTAACTCCAGTAGTATTACATTTTCTCTCAAAGCCTCCACTACCTTTTCTTTAAATTCCCCCACCTTTTCTCTCACACGTCTACTCCATATTTCTCATAGCATCATACAGCATCATTTTTATTATTTTTTTTTCTCTCGGTCTCATCAATTCCATTGGGATCATATCTCTCTTATATCTTCCTTATTTCCTTTCTTTTTTCTTAAACCAGCTTATATTTTTGAAGTTATTTTCTCAACTTCAGATTATAATTTGGAGCAATAATGCAATTGTTTGATAAGTTGTTTTTTCTGAATTTAGGTGTCTCATTTGATATGCAGAGTGGGGTCTTAGGATACTGGAAGTTGCGTTGAATACCTTTAATGTTTAATTTGACTATGAAGCAGAAAAACGAAAGACCATTGATATTGAAAGAATCATGAGAAATCGCTGTTGTTGTTGAAACGAGTTTAATCTTCTGGGAGTACAGAATTCCAGTCATACTCATTTCTGGGCACTGACCGCAATCATTTTATATGGTGCTGACCAATCTTTGTTCAACAAGAATAAGGATGGCAATGATTTGCATCTAAAACTTATCTCTCATGTAATTATGGACTTAATAATATTTTTGTTTTCATTGATTATTTATGAACAAGAGAACTCTTTGGGGATGTTATTTTCATTGATAGTGGGTGTATTAATTTCTTCTTTTGTAAAGGCCTCGCAATTTTTTTTTTTTTTCATAAAATTCTTTTGCCCAAGAGGCTACGCCTTCTGCCTCTCTACTCCTCACTCCGTTCAAACCAAATATACTATCGTTGGAACAAGGATCTGATAGGTTGAAAAGTAAATATTTCAAACTCAAAAATACTCATTAATCTATTCAACAAGAATATTATTTACGAGATTTATTTTTGCATTCTTTTGGTACAAATGCACTCTGTGTACAAGATTAATTTTGCTCACTTTATGCCCATACACGAAAACAAAAAAACAAAAAAAAAAGAGAGAGAGAAAAAGAACAACGAAATATTGCATGTGCTTACATAAATAGCAGAAATTTATAAAAAAAAAAAAAAAAGCCAGTTCTTTGATCTCATTCCAACTTAAATTGTGAGCTATGCAAAGTAATATTATAATCTGTACTACACTCAATCGAAAATATCAATGAAAAATTGCAGCTCTAATGTAATTCCAAGTGTCTAAACTGAGTGAAATGGTTGTTCAGTTGATAGATGCTCCTTGGACATTTCTAGACTCATTTTATTGACACAATTCTGCAAAAAGAGAGAAAAAGGTATCTGATAGAAGTGTTTTTTTTTTCCCCTTGATAAAGTATTAGATTAAAGTTAAGACGTTCAGTTGATACCAAATACACAATAGTATTACCGCTTCTTGATTGACACATGTATGTACTTGTTGACAAGGTATAGGTTGCACTTGCATTACTTGTCCACTATGTATCCCTCTATGTAGAATATTAAGACCCTAAAGAAATACCATGATTCATTAAGCAATGATGCTTGTAATATAACAATCAAAATTATATTTAGTGATTATAAATCATATAATTAACTAAGAGAAATACCTGTAAATGTTTTGCAGAAATAAGTTCAGTGTAATTAGTTATGTTATTAGAGTTATTCTCTTATCCATGAGCCTAAAGTGGATAACCATAAATTCCATGTATTGATCCATTTGCATATAAAACTTGAGGAATTTGGAAATCCTATATATATTTTAATAAGGAACATACTTTAAAATGAAAAACACAAAACAAATAATAAATTTAACAGTAATTGCATACTTAATTTTGTTTCTTCTAACCTTAGTCACATTATCTTTTTGTATCGCAATATAATTAGTACTATCTTCTGGAGCAAATTGATTATTTTTTGTGATTTTATCACTTGCTTGCTTCTTGGGGGCCTTCTACCCAAAAAAAAAGTATCATAATAAGTCAATAGAAAAGAATTGAGGAAAAAAGAAGCATAATACTTGATTTGTTCAACAACTTAAGTCACACTAACCTTCTTTGTTTTGGGGACATTTGACTCCACTTGAATTTTTTTCTGTCTTTTTCTTCGAACAATTTTCTCAACCTTAGATTGCTTTTGTTTAAATGGAGGACGACCTTTACTTCAAATGGCAAACGGGCTAAGAATTGTGGGGCCCTCTTTTGATATTTCAGTACCAAATTCATTATTTGGAATCCTATTCTTAATTTCCTGAATGTCATCATTTGATGTTAGTTGTTCCTTAAGATTATGAATCATATCAGTCACTACATTGCACTTGTTCTCATCTTCTGCTGCCAAATCTGCAACCTCATAAAATAAATTACATATTTTATCAAAACGATGTACTTCGGGCTTATCACTCCAATTATTATAACTTATTTTTATCTTTGTATGACACCTCTTCATATCTTTCCTCCATCGCCTTAAAATGTATTTATCCGAAACACGAAAAATTTTCTTGTGGATTAAGACTGCAATTGAATGTCTGCACAATATTCTTCTAGATTCAAATAATTGACAGTTACAATGAACTTCATATTTCTCTTGAGATTGAAGCAAACCATGAAAGAAACACGCCGATTAGTATCTCCAATTAAAAGATCTTCATCTACAATAAACTCTGAACTTGTTTATTGATGTCTTTATATGAAGATATTTCGCAATATAGTTTACCCACTAATTCCTGTTGAATCTCTTTGAACTTTGTAGTTGTATAAACATCTTGATATTATTTCTCCATTTCATACATAATGATGCAAGGAATCCGTGAGTTAAAAGAATTAAAATTTTCATGATTTTCCTTTTCTACCTTATCTCGCAAAGCCTTCTCATATTGTTCTACAAATTGTTTTAAAGTAGTTTTTGAATTTACATATCCATCGAAGAATGCATGCATGCTTTCACTACATTGTGTGGTAGACATTCTTGCCTAAAAAGTATCCTTCACAAATACTGACACCCAATGTTGTCTCTCGTTATAAAGCTCCAAAAGCCATTCATTGGCATGAAGTTCATACTTCTTAGTCATTTTACTCCGGTGTTCTTCAAATTCATTAACTGTTAAGGAATCATAAACAACACCTGACATGGAAGACTTAATAGAGTTATACTGAGCATAACCTTTTAGTTTATCTGGTATCTTCTTCATGACATGCCACAGGCACCATCAATATCGTGTGTTAACAAAGGTTATCCCAATTGCTTTTTGCATCGCCTTATCTTGATCAGTGATTATTGCAGATGGAGCACGACCAGACATATATGCAAGCCAAGACTCAAATACCCAGATAAATGTCTCAGTGTCCTCATTTGAAAGTAAAGCACATCCCAATAATATTGATTATCCATGATGATTGACACTTACAAATGCAGAAAATGGCATGTCGTATTTGTTTGTAAGATAAATTTTATCAAAAGTCACAACGTCACCAAACTCCTCATATGCAGCCTTACTCCTTGCATCTGTCCAAAATATATTTTTTATACTCTTTTCATCTAAATCTGTAATGCCCAAGATTCTCACATGCATAATAAGCCAATAATAAACATATTCATATTGCATAATAGACGTATCATGAAACTAGTGTCAATTTTATGATAAATTGCTTAAGCTGATTGTTAAATACTTTCGATATGTATTACTGTAATAATGTTTGTTGAAGTGCTCTCATGCAGTGTAAAGGCTCAGTACCCTCAGAGAAAGAGAGAGAGCTTGGTGTATGAAAGGAACAAAGAATACATTTATGAATAGTAATGCTACATGCACATGCATTAAAATCATGTCTGTTGATAACTTGGTCAAATAGTAGTTTTTCGGTAAAATGTATTTTTTCATGCTTTTCAAGACCAAATTCACTGTGCGTTTAACACGTCAAATAGCCTTTATTTAATGTGTAGAAATTGTTTCTAGCATTTTCCAAAATGTTGGTTTTAGGTAAGCACGAGGTGGCAGCCACTGTACTGAACTGTGTTTAATTACACTAAGCTAGCTTAGATCCAGCTTAATCGCGTAATGTCGTCTTTATGCATTCTAATAATTAGGCATTAATACTATGTTTGCATCATTAGTTAGAGTCTAATTGACTTATTTTTATATTTAATGATTGGTTATGGGGCTAGGTTCCACTAGATTACAATAAGATTGGCCATATGGAATTATAGGTCAAAGTATGACTAGATCTCAACTTCTAAGCTAGGTTTCACCATTTTGGTCTACACTTGAGTGTATAGGAATGGCCATGAACGTGGTGAGTGAGCCAAAAGTGATTTAAAACTGGACACATGGAAGGTTAAGGTGTGAAATACCGAAAATACCCTTTAGAATTTAAATTATGCTTTTCTTAGCCCTTAAGTATTGATTTTAGACCAAATCTGGTTACTTTCTTCTCCTTTCTCTCCAGCCATGACTTGAAACCCTCCAGCCACTATCTAAGCTTCTCTCAACTCCCCTTAGCCATATCCAAGAGTTTCCAAGTGGTAGAACTCAATTTGGAGCTCTAGAAAGCAAGATAGGTCCAAACTAGTCAATGTGAGTCTACTAGTTCTTCTTCTTTAGTATTGTTTTACAGTTCAAGTTCTTCACTTGTTGCAACTTAAGTATGAGTTCCTCTAGGTTCTCTTGGGTCCTAAAATCAGTTTCAAAGCCTTGAGAATCAATTTGGTGGAGGTAGAAGGCAAGAGCTTCAATAAAAGCTCAAACTAGTCAAGGTGAGCTCTATGTAAGATTTTGAATTTGTAGTTAATTTCTTTTGCTTGAACTCTTAAATCAAAGTTTTTATTTGATGAATAAAATTCCTATAAAACCTTACATATGGCTAGAAACAAAAAATTTAAGTGGAGGACTAAAGTTACACTTAAAGCCTCAAAGTTGCTAGTTATGGATTTAAGTGTTTTCATGTGTAGTAGATTTCATTTTTTGTATTTGTAACCTGATTTTCAAAGCTTGGAGTATTTATTTTAAGGATCCTAATATTTATTACACTCATTTTGTGGCTGGTTGTGATGATATAGAAGTGTGAAAGTAATACTAAGCTTTGTCTAAACCGGAAAGAATTCAAGTGCACCTAGGATGTTCTAAATGATCCTATTTGAGTTGTATATGTGGGAATTAGATTGTAAAATATTATTGCAGGTTTATAACCATGATTTTAATCATGTGGGGATGTCCAAAAAATAGGGGAGGTGCTGTCCAAATATTTTTAAAACCAAATGGTACCATTTAGAAGCAAATGGACTAGTTTTTATGAAAGTAGATGACATTTTGGTTCATTTTGAGATTAGGCTTCCATATTTGGTGAATATTGTGATTTTAGTCTTGTGCTTATTTTCTTTAAGCAATTTACATTGTAGTAATCATTTTAGTAATAAAATTTACATCAGGACTTCCACACACCTTGCCACAGAGGTACTGACCCTTTCCACTATCTTTTCCATCGCACACAAGATAAGTAAAGATTTATTTTAACTGCATCACAAGAACATTAGTAGATACAAGATATTTTTCCTATATGCTTATGTGTATTATTTGAAGTATATGTTATTTATATGGTTATTGTTTTGTTCACGAAAGACATAAGCATGCCATGATCATTTAAGCATGATTTTCAAAGAAGTGAAGCTTTCCACGCACTGGATTTAAAGTAGTACTATTGTACCGATTTTACGAGATATGTTTTAAATACAGTGTTTAGTCTGTCTGCGTTGGGTAAGTATGGTTTGCACAGGCATTCTTCCCACATAGGTGGGCACGGCTTACCGACTACTGGGACTGAACATTGTACTATGAGATTTATTAAGTGCATTACCTAGTCGGTCTGCGTTGGGTAGGTATGGTTCACATTGGCCATGTGTTTCCTTCCCGCATAGGTGGGCACGGCCTACCGACTGCCACGACTTTGTAGTGTACTCAAGGGCCCTATAAAGAAACATTTTCTAAGAAACGTGCATTAAAATGAAAAGTTATAAAAGAAAGAGTACAATGGGAATTTCAATGAAGTTTATACATGAAATACATTCATGAACATGCATGATCTTTACTTACTGAGTATTAGCTCATGTAGTTCCTGTGATGCAGGTGAGGAGGTTTTTGATGTATAGAGTTGCTGGTTGGCTAGCCCGTTTTCTTGTCGCCATGATCATACAGATGTAGACGAGCTTGACTTATAGGCGACGTCTTTGTCTTTTAATGTTTTGATGTATTGTAAACATTACTACAGATGGCAAGATAAACTGATAATTTTTTGTTGTACATTTTGTAAAGAAATTTTCAGAAAGTAATGCCACGCAGTTTCTTTCATTTTTTAGTTTGAAAAGTTTACATTTGGCCCACCTTTTTGTAAATTATAAAAGTATGGTTTATGAAAGAATAATACTTCCTAGTTTGACCTATATAGTAATACAGTTAAGCTAGGGGGCGTTACAAAATCTATCACATAGAAGAAGTTTGCATTTTCACTTTGCATGTTCAAGAAATACTTTTGAAGTGCAATTGCATCTCCTTCCCCAAGTCATAGGCGTCTTACTTTCCCAATGAAATTTCTACAATCTTTCTCCAAAAAGGGAACCTTATCATGTCTACCCATTTCAACTACAAAAGAGTTAAAATTTTTGTTTGGTCTTGTCCTAGCTCTATCATTTATTTCTAATCTTCTTTTCACATATGGCTGGATGATTCTATTCATCTTATGGTATCGAACTTTTCCTGGTGTACTTAGGTCATGTTTGGTTGGGGGTAATGGAATTTAAACAATTCTAAAATGACCTAATTCCATTGTTTGGTTTGAAAATCCAAATAGGAAAAACCTTTCCATTGTAATGAAATATGGTGGAATTCTATTCCACCCAAGGAATTCCACCCAAGATTGGGTGGAATAAGGTAGAATAGAATGGAATACCATTTAATTAATGAAAAAATAAATAATAAAATAAAATAATAAAATAAAGTAAAATAATGCTAAATGTAAAATAATTTAATAAAACAATAATTTAATTAATAAAAAATAATTAATAAAATAATTTAATGAAATAATAAAATAAAATAAACGAATGCTAAATGTAAAATAATTTAATAAATTAAAATAATACTAAATGTAAAAAAATTTAATAAAATAATATTTTAACTACTAAAAAATAATTTAATAAAATGTAATAAAATAATAATTTAATTAATAAAAATAATTAATAAAAAAATTTAAAAATAATAATGCAAAATAATTTAATAAAATAATAATTTAATTAATTAAATAATTTAGAAAAATAATAAAATAAAATAAAATAATGATAAATGTTAAATAATTTAATTAATAAAATAATTTTAAAAATATAATAAAATTATGCTAGATGAAAAATAATTTAATTAATAAAATAATTTAATGCTAAATATAAAATAATTTAATAAAATAATTTTAAAAAAAAATAATGCTAAATGTAAAATAATTTAATAAAATAATAATTTAATTAATAAAAATAATGATAAATGTCAAATAATTTAATTAATAAAATAATTTAATTAATAAAAAATAATTAGTAAAATAATTTAATAAGATAAAATAATGCTAAATGTAAAATAATTTAATGAGATAATTGAATGCTAAATATAATTTAAAATAATTAAAATGAAGAATATTTTTGTCATTATACAACTAATTCCATTCCTTTTCACAATTAACATAATATAAGAATGTCCATTCAGCTACTGATTCCACTACTTCAATCAAACAACATAATTACATTATCATTCTTTTCCATTCCATTCTGATTATTATTACCATTACTTTTAGGGTTTTTGGCAATTTTGAGTTAAGTTACTAAAATCCGAAATAATGGGTCACACTCATGAGGATACAATTAAATTGTTAATAGTATCTTGACCATAAAACAGTAGTTAATAAATAAAAAAAAATATGAGATATTTTGATGTTTTATTTATTAATTGAGAATGTCTCAATTGAGTTAATAATTATGTGACCTATCCTACGACGGCACCTAATTAGAGGAAATTGAATTACCGTGGAATTAGTAAATAAGTTTATGTGTTTACCTACTTGCATCATGCATCACATTTACTATTCCGAATTCTTTGTGATATTTATTTTCAAATATGTTGAATGTTGTTTTATTTATTTAATTTCAGCAAACATGTCAACCTCGAATCCCATTATCGCTTTACTCGCAAATGAAAAATTAACTGGAGATAATTTTATCAAGTGAAAAAGTAATATGAACATCGTGCTTGTTAGTGAAGACTACAAGTTTGTGCTTACGGAGGAATGTCCTCCACAACCCGCCACTAATGCTACTCGTGCTGCACGAGAAAGCTATGAAAAGTGGACTCATGCCAATAATAAAGCTCGCTGCTACATGTTAGCAGGCATGACTGACGTGCTTAGAGCTAAGCACGAGAAGATGGAGACTGCTTATGAGATAATGGAGTCTCTCCAGGCCATGTTTGGGCAACAATCTGATCAATCTCGTCATGACGCCATTAAAAAGGCTATGAATGCAAAGATGAAAAGAGGAACTCTGGTGAGAGATCATGTTTTGAATATGATCAATTACTTTGGAGAGGCTGAAGTTTACGGGGCTACGATCGATGATCGATGACCGCACCCAAGTGAGTATGATTCTGGAATCACTCTCACCTGATTTTCTTCAGTTCAAGAGCAACTATGTTATGAACAAGTTGAATTATACGATGACTCAACTGCTCAATGAACTGCAAACGTTTGAATCGATATCGAAAGATAAAGGTAAAGATAGCTCAGCAACTGTTGCTGAAGCAAATATTGCAGAAGAAAATCCCTCTACCTCTAACAAAAACAAGAAGAGGAAGAGCAAGGGTGCCTTTGGGTCTAAGCCCAAAAAGAGCAAGAAGGGCAACATGAGCACCAAGAAGAACAACTCCAAGGACAAAAAGCCTAAAGGAAAATGTTTTCACTACGGAGTTGAAGGGCATTGGAAGAAAAACTGTAACAAGTATCTCTCCGAGTTGAAAGAGAAGAAGAAAGGTAAATATAATTTACTTGTTTTAGAAGCTTGTTTAGTGGAAGAAGATTTATTTGATATATCTTCCTGGATAGTTGATTCAGGAGCCACTAATCATGTTTATTCTTCTTTTCAGATACTTAGTTCTTCAAGGGAGTTTGCCGATGGGGAATTCACGATGAGAGTAGGCAATGGAGCCAAAGTTTCGGTAAAAGCAGTGGGAGTCGTCCGTCTTCATTTTAGGAATAAATTTTTGTTATTGAACAATGTTTATTTTATTCCCGGTTTTTGTAAGAATTTGATTTCTATGTCAAGATTATTTGAACAAATGTTTTGTGTTTCTTTTCTTAATAATGAGATTATTATTTCTAGAAATAGTTTAAATATTTGTTCTGCAAAAATGGAGAATGGACTTTACATGTTAAGGCCGGATGAACAATCACTACTTAATACCGAAATGTTTAAAGTAGAACATCCCAAATCTAAAAAGCAAAAAGTTTCTCATGACGACGATACATATCTTTGACACCTTAGGTTAGGGCATATCAATCTAGATAGGATAAACAGACTTGTAAAGGATGGTCCTTTAAGAGAGCTAAAAGTTGGCACTCTACCAGTTTGTGAATCTTGTTTAGAAAGGAAAATGACTAAGAGACCTTTCTCAGCAAAGGGCGAAAGGGCCAAAGAACCCTTTGAGCTTGTACATAGCGATGTATGTGGCCCATTGAATGTACAAGCAAGAGGCGGTTACGAATATTTTGTCACATTTATTGACGAATATTCAAGTTATGGATACATGTACCTAATGCAAAGAAAATCTGAAACCTTCAAAAAGTTCAAAGAATTCACAGCAGAAGCTGAAAAGTAATTAGCTAAGTCATTAAAAATTCTTCGATCAGATCGATGAGGTGAATACCTTGATAATGAATTCAAGGATTACTTGCTGGAGAATGGCATCCTATCCCAACTCACAGCACCTGGAACACCACAACAGAATGGTGTTGCAGAAAAGAGAAACCGAACGTTACTTGATATGGTTAGATCAATGATGAGCTACTCTTCTCTACCACTCTCATTCTGGGGTTATGCACTTCAAACTGCTGTTTACATTTTGAATATAGTACCTTCTAAGTCTATCCAAAAGACACCTTTAGAGTTGTGGAATGGGCGTAAACTTAGTTTACGTCATATTCGCATATGGGGGTGTCCAGCACATGTACTGAAAGGAAAGACTGGGAAGTTAGAACCACGTACAGAAGTTTGTTTGTTTGTAGGTTATCCAAAAGGCACGAGAGGAGGTTTGTTTTATAGTCCTCAAGAGAAAAAGACATTTGTATCGACAAATGCCACTTTTCTTGAAAATGACTATATGACAAATTTCAAACCTCGAAGTAAAGTTGTACTAGAGGAATTACTTTCTGATCAGATCAGACCACAACCAACAATAGTTGTTGAACGACAAAATTATGAGACCACTATTCCAGATCAGAATACTTTGGCAACTCGACATAGTGGGAGGGTTATTAGACTACCTACTCGCTACAGGGAAGTTGGAGAAGTACATGTTGCTATTTCCAATAGTAGCCAAGATGATCCATTGACATACAAGCATGCAATGGAAGATTCTGATAAGGAAAAATGGCAAGAGGCTATGAACCAAGAAATGGAATCCATGTATTCTAATTCTGTCTGGGAACTTGTAGATCCACCTGAAGATGTCAGGCCCATTGGATGTAAATGGATCTATAAAAGAAAAAGAGGTGTAGATGGAAAAGTTGAAACGTTCAAGGCTAGGTTAGTGGCAAAGGGTTATACCCAAAAAGAGGGAGTTGACTATGAGGAGACTTTCTCGCCAGTAGCCGTGCTTAAATCTATACGTATCCTCTTATCCATTGCTGCATGTTTAGATTATGAAATATGGCAAATGGATGTCAAGACAGCTTTTTTGAATGGCTATCTTGAAGAAAACATCTATATGGTGCAACCAGAAGGTTTTGTAGCTAAAGGCCAAGAGCAGAAAGTCTGCAAGCTACTTAGGTCCATTTATGGACTTAAGCAAGCTTCAAGATCATGGAATCTAAGATTTAATGAGACGATCAAGTCTTATGGTTTTGATCAAAATGTTGATAAACCTTGTGTATACAAGTACATCAAAGACAAGAAAGTGGTCTTCCTAGTTCTTTATGTAGAAGATATTTTGCTCATTGGGAATGATGTAGAAATATTATCTAATATAAAGAAGTGGCTAGCCGAGCAATTCCAAATGAAAGATTTGGGAGAAGTAAGTTATGTGCTTGGGATCCAGATTATTCAAGATC
>JXTC01000143.1:299231-314446 GCA_002914845.1 Trema orientale | reverse complement strand
AGTTAATCGCTTCCGCTTACGTGATCACATCATTTGCTGTCAAACACGATGGATTCAGGTTAGTCACGGGTTTACTCTCAACAAATCTTTTCCTGACAATTTGGCATAATAGATTCTGGGATTATATTTGGTTTATTAATCCATTGTGTATTTAACAAGTGGTATCAGGAGCAGGAAATCATGTTAAATTGCTTAGGATAATCATATATGTCTCTATTTTGTAATATCTTTACCTATTTGGCTTTCTAGGGTTTAGATATAACATGTATGATTGATGAATTTTTCATGATTTTGTTGAGATATTCAGTGTTTGAGGGTTGAATTCTGAGTTTTGAGTCATAAAGATTGTAGATTAGGGCGAAAAATCGCATTAGGGTTGAGTTACCCGATTTTAAAATCGGGTAATCAACACTCAGGCCGCAGCACGGCGCCGCGGCGCCAAGCCACGGATCAGGTGGCGCCGCGGCGCCATGCAACTGGCGCTGCAGTGCCACCATTCATCAAGGTGGTGTCGCGGCGCCACACATTGGCGCCGCATCGCCACCACCTGGGTTCAGAAATTTTTTTTTTAGGTCGTTTTTTGACCTACTTAAAGCATATGGTCTCGGTTTTGGGTAGAATTGAGTCGTTTTTTGACTCAATTCAAGGAGTTTCAACTTGAAACTTAACCAATCAGTTATGTTTTCTCAACCCAGCTTCAGTACGACCCACACTTTATCCGTTGAAAACTCTATTTGGCTTAAGAGTTGATTAAAGTGCTTAAAACTCAGTCAGTCATCCATAAAGTTTTGTACATTGAAATTTTCAGTCTAATATTCTGGGCATTTTGGTTATTATTTTCTTTGCACTATTTGTTTAAATATTTTGAAATAGATGAGTTGAAACAACATATTGCCAAAGTAACCTCTATTGCGTAAATTTATTTATTTTGGAATATTTAAATGATTGTGTGTTTATTGTTCATGCGAATAATTACCGGCCCAAAGGAAGGTGATTATTTGGCCGAATAATGAATACACCTGCGGTAATAGATACGTGATGGTTATCAAGTTTCCATGTGGACAGTAAATCGGCCCAAAGGAAGATTTGCTGTCTGACAGGATTTACTGTCAATATTTGATTACTGCACTGAAGAGTACCATTTACAAGTTGATAAATCGGCTCAAAGGAAGGCTTATTGATGTTGTTCTAGGTATCTTGTGATGGAAGCCCACCTTATATGTTTATTTGATGTATGTCATGCTAGTATATCTTATTATTTTATATGCTTAGTTTATGACATATTTTTAATGTGAGCTGTTATTTTCTTTGTTCTCTGTTCAGTTTCTGTTTAGTATATATCTGCCAATATTAAGTCTAATATTTGTGTTTAATAACATAAATCTTAAGAAATGGAATAAGCACAATGTGCTCAGTTGCATTGGTCTTGACCTTGTGCTCCGGACAGAACATCCTACTGCTCTTACAGTTTAAAGTTCTTCAGTTGGTAAAGAAGAATTTTGAGTAGTAAATTCGTTCTAATTGCATAAGTCTCATGGTCATGCAACACTCCATTATAGAAACCATAAGGGGTGCTATACCTGAGGAGGTAAACGCTAAGTTGTTCCTTAAAGCAATTACAGATCGTTTTCAAGGTCGAAATGAGTACCATTTTTTTTTGGAACCTCGTTTCAATTCAGTATAAGGATTAAGAGAACATAAAGAAGTACATTATGGAGATGTCTAATCTCGCTTCCAAACTAAAGGCACTTAAGTTAGAGTAGTTGAAAGACTTGCTCGTGCATTCGGTCTCTATCTCTCTTCTTACACAATTAGTTAAGTAAATTTACAACACCCTTAAGTATAAATGATCTCTTTTGAGATCATTTCTTATAATGTGCAAGAAGAAGATAGGTTGAAGCGAGAAAAGATTGAAAGTGCTCACTTAGCATGTACTTCTCAAGATAAGATAAGATAAGAAAAATGAATAAGGATAAGGAAGCTGCAGTTATGTCTTTACAGCATAAAGTGCAAAAAGAAACAACATAAGGAATTTATCTGTTTCTTTTGTAAAAAGGCTGGATGCATAAGGTTGATTGTCCTAATCATGCCTTTTAGTGTATAAAGAAGGGTATGCTTCTCAATTTTGTTTGTCGTAAAGTTAATTTAGCTCTTGTACCCAAATGCACTTAATAAATAGATTCGGATCCTACTATTCACATAAGTGTGTTCATGCAAGATTATTTGTGAAGCCAGTTACAAATTGATGATGAAAGATTCATCTGTTTGGGCAATGGCAACACTACTTCAGTGGAGGCTATATAAGGTTATTTAGATTACAATTAGAGACTGGTTAAATTTTGGGTTTGGAAGAGACTTTTAAAAAATTCTATTTCTGACTCGAACAAATATAGTCATTCTTGTTCTTTCGGAAATAGTTCAATTTAGTTTCTTTCAAGATTCAAATTTCTTGCTACTAGTTCTTTGATTGATAATCTTTATAAATTGAAAATAATTGCCTCATCAAGTTAATCTTGCATATTAAGAAATATGGTACAAAAGTACAAGTCAATTAAAAGAATTTCTCTATAGTATGACACTAGCCTTGTGTCAGATGAAATTCTTAACCTACTTAACTTGACAGACTTTAAAATCTGTGTTAAGTACATTAAGGAATACAGACAAACATAAGGAAATAAGGTATCAACAAGAGTTTTGACGTCTTAGAGCTAATTTATACTGAAACATGCAGACCATTCCATACAGTTATCTGGAATGGCCAACAGTATTATATTATATTCATAGACAATTATTCTCATTAAGGGTACCTATTTTGGTTCATGAGAAGTCACAATTTCTAGATTTATCTAAGTTTTTCCAATGCCTAAGTTGAAATTCAACTGAGCTAGGAAATTAAAGCTGTCAAATCTAATCACAGTGCATACTATGGTAGGTAAGACGGATAAAGTAAACAAAGTCCAGAACCCTTCACTCAGTTCCTAGAGACATACAGAATCGTCCGACAACTCAGTGACAATAAAGCAAACTTAAGGACATGGTAAGAAGTGTAATTAATCATTCTTCTTTACCTAAAATCACTCTAGGAAAGAAACCTAAGAACTGCAGTTTACATACTAAACAAAGTTTCCACTAAAAATGTAGCTAAAAATCCCATATGCGCTATAGACAGGCAAAAAGCCTAGTATTAGGTACTTGCATGTTTGGGATTGTCCAATTAAGGTTAGGCCATACAGGCCATATGGAAAGTAATTGAACTTAAGAATTTTAGCTACTATTTCATTAGGTACTTTTAAAAGTTAATGGGATTCATTTTTATGATACCTCTTATAAATCCTTTTCAAAATGGGAAAATATAAATTCCTTGAGGATGTTAAGTTTGGGGGGAGAAAAGGTTAAGAATATTGTCTTTGAGGAGGAATTCATTTCTCTTCCTTCAGTTGCAAATTGAAAATGTTCAGGTTTCAGGTTTCTATACCTGACATTATTCAAGATACAAATTCGGATCAAGACAATATTCAGCAACTTCCAAAAGATCAAACTCAACAACCTCAAGAGAAAGTACCATGAAGAAAATCCACTAGAACATGTGTTTGATATGGGAGTAGAAAATGATTTAATTATTTTTACTCAAGCTAAAACAATGTTCTAACTCTTAAAGTAGATTAATACCATAAAGAATGAGATGAAATCCATGAAGGACAATGACATTTAAGATCTTGTCGACATTTAAGTTCGTCTAGTTTCAATAGTTTCACTCCGAAAGAAGGCATTATTTATAAAGAGACTTTCTTTCAGTTTTAATGAAAGACTCTTTCAGGATAATTTTGGCACTAGTAGCTCATCATATTCTGGAGTTACATTAGGTGAATTTAAAGACTACCAGTTTCCCATTAAGATATTAAAGATTCCATCTAGTTATTTTCTCGTTTGGTTTTGAGGAAAATTTAGTTGATGGTCTTATATATCACAAGTTCAGTGGGAGCAAGTTTATCTTCCTGATATTGTATGTCAATGACATACTTTTGGCTAGCAATGATATAGGCTTGTTGTACGAAACCAAGAAATTTCTATCGAAGGATATTGATGTGAAAGATCTTGGGGACGTCTCTTTTACTAAGGAATATAGATACATTGAGATCCTTTCGGTCGTATCTTTTAGGATATCACAAAAGATCTATATCGATAAAGATTATGTTTCAGGAGATATACCCATTGGCTAAAGGTGATAAATACAGTCTCAATCAGTGCCCATAATGATATTAAAATTAAAGAAATACAGAAATTCTCTTATGCGTTGGCAGTGGAGAATCTTATGTATATTCAGGATTGTTAGGCAGATATTAATAACCCTCATGTGGATCATTAAGTAGCAGCAAAATGAGTTATGCAGAATTTAGAGAGAACATTAGTTTATGTGCTCACTTATCAGAAATCGGAAAATTTCAGAGATCATTGGGTATTTCGATTCTGATTTTGTTGGATGCCTATATATAGTTAAAGATCCACTTCTGGTTTCATATATATTTGCTAAATGGAGGAGCTATTTAGAAGAGTATTAAATAAACACTCACAGCTTTTCTAATATAGAGCAAAGTATATATATCTTGTTATAAGGCATCGATTTATAGAATATAACTGCGAAACTTTATCACCAGGTTGCAAGTTGTGATTGACGATTATAAAAGACCATTAAAGAATTATTGTGATAATTAAGCCGCATTGTTGTATTCTGATAATAGCAGAAACTCTTGAAGTCAAGACACATAGACTTTAAGTTATCTGTTGTTAAAATAAAGTATTCAGAGTTGACAAGTGTCTAAGGAACATGTAAGTACAAACTCCATGATAGTGGCCACTCACCAAAGGTTTATTGCCTAAGGTACTTTCATGAGCATATTGCTCATAATGGTGTTGTATTTTAAAGATGTACAGTTTTAGTGGGAGTTTGTAATATGGTACAGATGTTCATTAGTGACACTTATTCCTTGATTAATTTCTGCAGAATATGGTCGATGGTTTTTTTGTAAACTCTGAATTCAAATATGATATTTATCATATTATTATCTTTCCTACTGCGGTTTAAGCATAAAGTTTGCGGTAATGCATTAAGAGGAAAGACTAAGGTTGATCTCATTTCAGTTTAAANGGAAGACCTTCTACCCTCAGGCTCTAATCAGTTAATCGCTTCCGCTTACGTGATCACATCATTTGCTGTCAAACACGATGGATTCAGGTTAGTCATGGGTTTACTCTCAACAAATCTTTTCCTGACAATTTGGCATGATAGATTCTGGGATTATATTTGGTTTATTAATCCATTGTGTATATCTAACAGAATACAGATAATGCTTTCTTTGACTAATAAGACACCCGAGGTTTTTTTTTCAAATAAAAAAATAAAAAGAAATATTATTTACCATATGACAAGGAAAGGTCATCCAGTATAAGAGAAAAACTTTTCTTCTTTAATCGACTAGTAAACTTTTTAAGTGCATGAATGTACCAATAGAGTTTACAGAGAAAGGTTAATTACCTCAAAAACTAAGAAGCGGCCAAGATTCTAATAGAATTGATGAGACTGAGAGAAAATAATAATAATAATAAAAATAATACTCCGAAAGATAGTGATAGACGTATGAGAGAAAGTGGGGGAATTTAGAAAAAAGGTAATGAGGGTATTGAGAGAAAAGATAATACTGTTGGGGATCAAATGAAAATAAAGATAAGTTTTAAAAATAGGTGAGATGACAATGTCATGTCAATGATATGATTTTTTGGTGAATAAAATAAACAAATGAACCCTTTAATTACAGTAAAATATACAAATAAGAAATTGTGTTGAGGTACTAATAAGAAAAAAAATTAGTATAAGCAATTTTTTTTTGAAGGTAAGTATGAGCAATATTTTCTTTTTTCGAGGGAAAGTATAAGCAATATTATTCTCGCAACCTTTCTCTACTTTGAAAAATTCCATTCAATTATTCTTTCAAACCAACATATATATACATAATAATAGGGGTGGCAATTTAGGTCACGACACGATAACACGACTCGAAAACGACACGAAGTTAGCGGGTTTGGGTTTGTCTTAAACAGGTACAGGTCAAAACAGGTTAAACCCGATTAAACACGATTAAATAATAGGTCATTAGCAGGTTAACCTGTTAAACCCGAAATTGACCCGTTTAACACGATTAAATTTTTTGAGACATTATATTATCTTGTATGTACCAAGACTTAAAACTTCCCTTTTATGTTTTATGTACTAAAATTTGAAAGTTTTATTTTGGTTTTAAACTTTGGATTGTGTGTTATATTTATTTGATTATGGTTGTTTGGTTATATTGGAAATATAAAATAAGTTAATAGATTATATCAAGTTGTATTGAAAATATAAAATAGGTTAACATGTTAAAATTAATAAGTTAATACGTTATGTCAAGTTGAACCAAATACAACATATTTAACATTTACATGTTAAATTGAGTTCAATTAACGGGTTAACAGTATACAGGTTAGCAGATCGTGTTACGTTGGACACAATTTGAATACGACCTATTTAAATAACGTGTTAAATGTGTCGCTCACAGGTTAACCTGTTTATTTAGCGTGTCGGGTGTGGGTTTACAAATCATGACACGAATAATAAATGTGTCGGGTTTGGGTTTAGTAATTGCTCGTTATATATATGTCTCGACACGACACGAATATGACACGACAACACGAATTGCCACCCCTACATAATAACTTTTTTCGTTTCTCATACTTTCATATGCCCCTTTTTCCTTTTTTTTTTTCAGGTTTTTTTTTCCTTCTAGTTTGAGCCAATCTTCTTTCAAGTAAAGATTGCATGAATTATCCCGTCATTAGTATGTGCCCCATAGTAGTCAAGTAGTCATGTTGATTTTGCTTACTATACTAAATAGTTTGTACATTTTCCTTTGGTTCTTCTCCTTGTTTGGAAATCACCGATAAAATTCAGCAAAATCACTCTGTGTTTGGTTGTATTTGTTTTTTGTTTAATTTTCTAAGAACCTTATTCAAATGTTACACCTGCCGTATTCGAAAATATTATACTCGTTTGATTTAATTTAAAGTAAAATAGTATTGTGTGCCTTTGCTCCTAAAAAGTAAGTACCTAACCAACTTAAGCTAAGTGGCAGTGATGAGTGAATACCCCAAAAGAAATTAAAACGACAAAGTGGGTTGGATGCACTCAAAGGGGGTGGGCCACGATACTAGAAAGCGTTACGCAAATCAAATAGCCTGCTACCACTTTGTCAAGACCTGCATCATTATCTACTAATCTAATAAAGTGGATAAATACAAACAGTGGCCCACATTTTGCATCACAGATGTTCCATTTCTTTCATATTTTCTTCAAAAAAAAAAATAATAATAATAAATAAACACAGGTAGATCGAATTAGGGGGTGAATATTTGATCGGATTTTCGGTTTTTCAAGTTTTCGATGTCAATTTGGTAAAAGTTGTAATCGAGCACTAATTGCAGTGTCTTTAATTTTCTTGGTTGGATTCTGGTTTAAGCATAAAAATACATTTAAAATAATTAAAGATAAATTAAGTTTCGATCGGATTTTTATGTCGCATTTGGTCAGAATTGAACAATGTCAACAATATTTGTTATGCACAAATATGTTAGATCATCTCTAACGCATTGATGCTAAAAAAAAAGTGTGCTAATTCAAAATTCACATCACATGTTAAATCATCTCTAATGCATTATGCTAAAAAATAGTGTATCAATACTAAATTTAGCATGTACTTTTTGAATTTTATTCCAATGCATATACGCTAAAAGAAATATTATTTTATATTTTAAACATTAATTTCATGTATAAAATATATTTTTTCTACTATATGCTCTTATTATTTTATCATTTAATTACTACTCATGAAAATTAACTTTATCTATCAATTTAGAAGTACTCACATTCTATATGAATGAACAAATTAGTCAATGCAGAGAAAAAATAATAAATAAATAAATATTGTCTTATTAATTATAATTGATTATAATTTAGTAAGGGTAAACTTGTAAATAAAATTTAATGAAAAAAATAAATACATACATTAGATTTTGATAATATTGTGAAACACATGTATAATTTATATATAAAATAGTGGCAATATTGTAAATAACACATGCTAAAATTTAGTATGTACTCTTTGTGCTATATTTGGCACAGCAAATAGCACATGCTAAAAATTATGTCAAATATAGCATATTATTGGAGAGCCATTTTTCACCCAAATGCTAAAATTTAGCACTAGCATAACATTTAATATGTCCATTGGTGATGCTCTAAAATTTAGCACACAATTTATTTTATCTTGTTCCAATGCATGCATGCTAAAAATTATACTTTTGTGTTTAAACAATAACTTTATTTAAATAACATCTTTTTGTACTATTTGTTCCTATTGTTTAATTATCCAATTACAAATCATAAAAATTTAATATACCAAGTATGAATAATTTTTCATGTTTTCTACCCGGTAATGATTTGTCTATATTCTTTGTTTTAAGAAATATGTGATAAAGTAGTGAATGGAAGCTCTACTTTATAGAATTTAGCTTCGATAAAATTATAAATAAGAAAAAGTTATACATGTAACAATCTTGGCATATTATAACTGTATATATATATATTTTAAATTTTAATAATAATAATATTATAAAATTTAATACATAGTATAATGATAATATTATAAATTTAAATGCATGCTATAATAATAAAATTGTAAATTTTAGCACGTACTAAAATCTAGCATATGATATATCATTAGAGACACATGCTAAAAATTTAGCAACTGTATGAGTTTATAATATTCCCATCGCAGATGCTCTTACATAGTGGAGCAATATTATAAGGCACAAGTGGTGCCCAGCACCGCAATAACATGTTTATCTATCACTAGATGATTTAATTACTAAACTGGGTCCTACATGGGTCTCACCTGAATTATAGTTATGATTAGCTAGTAACAGACTGACACATCATTATAGTGCTGGGCACCACTTGTACCCTATAGTATTATTCTACATAATGCGCCAATCCAGCAATAATGCACGACTTTGATTGCAAAAACATATTACGAGGATTTGTAATTAGCAAAATTTTATTGCTTCTTTTGTTAGAAAATATTTATATCGTGCTTATTTTGGAGTTTGCCAATAATTTGGGGATCTATATGGTTTGAGGGAAAATTTTATAGCGTGGGTGGCGAAAAATCGGCCTGTATAGCTTTTTTGCAATGTAATTTCATTTAATAATATATGTAACTTACACATAACACAATATTAAGTAATTAACATGACAAGATATTGACGAAATACACAAGTCTAAAGTTGTGTAACTCATAACGTGATGTTTGTAAGTTGTAACTTATAACATCTTTACTTAACCAATTATTCTAGTTACTACATTGTGGAACGACCCTAAGGAAATAAAATCACATTCCACATTATTTTTGCTATGTATATCTTATAAACGATAGTACTTTTTTCTTTTTCTTTTTTTTTTTCCGAAAACTATAAACGCTAAAGCGGCTAAAATTAATAACTACACCGAAGTACATACATATGACATTGTTAGAAAAATATGGATCGGAAGGCAGCTCAAAATTTATATTTTTTTTCATTTTGGGACCCCAAGATTAAACATACTAGAAACAACACGAAAAGGTCACAAAAGGTCCCACTGTTTACGCGGCGGATTTTAACTTTACGAGTAATGTGTTACCTCATTTGACCAATTTAATATTGTTGTCTCGAAATGTAGGAGGTCGGGGAAAATAAAGAATAAAAATCAATCAACCAAAAGTTCGGTAACACTAATAAAAAATTACACCCTCGAGCCGCATAGGAATGTTGATTGTTATTGTTATTTTTTTTTCATTATTGTTTTTTTAATATTTAAAAATAAAGGTGGAATGATTCAGACAACTATCTCAATTACATGAGCACTATTAAGTTTAACTAATTAAGCTGGGGAACACATAAAAAAAAGGTGCTTATATAACTACACACTTTCTTCAAAAATAAACACAAAATTTCATTCAATAACAATTTATACAAATAAGAAAAAACCGAGGAAGGATAGTTGTTTACAATTGCCTATACCAATTATAATTGTTATTACGAACATTTAGAGACAATTTTTACGTATTTTGTGCTAAGAATTTTATTACATTCAGAGTTGGACTAAATTTATTTTTTCCAGTGCTATTAAATTGTTATCTATGGTTGGAAGTGGCTTTTTTGACTGACACGATAGCGATTCTCTTGCAAAAAATAGTATTTGACTATATCATTTCTTATATATTTAGACATAAGAAGTTTCAAATGTACATGTAAAAACAAAATACACTTTTTTAAAAATGTGTTTTAGGAAATACACCAATTTCAATAGTTTTTTAGTGAATATTCTTTTTTAAGTTTTAATTTTATTATTAAGACAAAAATACCCACAACACTTATCTCATCAAGGTTCTATATCTAGCTAGACATGAGGGTCGAATTACTAGGCATCATGTCTAGTATTGCTTGACACCCTTGTCTAGCGCGCGCTCCCAACACACTATCTAGTAACATTCAAACAGTTTATAATTTTTTTTTTGAGTCTTTTTAATAAGCACTTTGTCTAATACTCAACACTATATGTCCAACGCTCTCAATTTAATGGTACATAAGGCCTTTTATAATAAGGGGTTTATTTAAAAACTATTGAGAGTCATATATTTTCTAAAACTAACTATATAAAAAAGGTGTATTTTACCTAATCCTAATTTCCCACACAGGAATAATGTAAACAAACATGTTATCTCAATATTTCCCGTTGACAAGCACGTGATAAGGAATAATTTAAGGCCTGTTTGGCATTGTTTTTTATTTTCTGTTTTCAGAGTTGTGTTTTCAAAAATGAAAACAAAAACTGTTTTATAATGTTTTCAGAAAATAATAGGTGTTTGGCAAATA
This sequence comes from Trema orientale, assembly GCA_002914845.1. Lineage (NCBI taxonomy): Eukaryota > Viridiplantae > Streptophyta > Magnoliopsida > Rosales > Cannabaceae > Trema > Trema orientale. The sequence goes on along the minus strand of JXTC01000143.1, from coordinate 303,445 downwards.
TTTTTTAGAAATATTTTTTAGGGAAAAAAATTATATAAATATAAAAAATCATATTTATATTATATACAAAATCTTTGGAGAGAAAAAGTCAAGAGAAAAATAAGGGAATAAAGAGAGAGAAAGTCACAAGAAAAAAGGTAATAAAAGATAATAATAAGAGAGAAAGTGATAAGAGAGAATAGGGAAATAAAAAGTGTTGAGAAAGATAGAAGAAAAAAAAACTAATGAAAACACACAAGAAAGAAAAAGTGATAAGAATGCATAGGGATAGAATATAAAGATAAAAAAATTATAAAAAATAAAGTAGCAATAGAGAATGAGGAGATATAATGTGATTAAAAAAATGAAGAGATGGAAAATGATGAGAGAAAAAGTGATGGAATAAAATGAGGAGAGAAAAAATGATGAGAGAGAATAAAGAGAGAGAAAGTGATGAAAGAGAATGAAGAGAGAGAATGTGTGAGAGAGAATGTGTGAGAGAGAATGAGGATTAAGAGAATGAAGAGAGAAAAAGTGATGAGAGAGAGTGAGGAGAGAGAAAGTTATGAGAGAGAAAGTGATGAGAGAAAATGATGAGAGAGAAAGTTACGAGAAAATGTGTATATGAAAGTCATATGAAAGAATTTTTATTTTTATTTTTTAGAAAAAGAAAAGGTTAAGAAAATACCTTGAAAACAATATTTTGTTATTATCTGAATTTTCTGTTTTCTTTAACTCTGTTTTTAAAAACTGTTCTCAGAGAATAATGCCAAACACCCTTATTTGTTCTCAGAGAACAGTTTTCCGTTTTTAAAAGCAAAAAACTGTTTTTTAGTTATAATGCAAAACAACCCCTTAATCTCTAACATTAATAGCGCAAAGCCGCATATAATTCAATTATAATTGGCTACTGTTAATTCTATCGCAAGGGTCATGTGGATATTGGATAATGCAAATATCCACTATCTTTTCCCCAACCTACCTCTACCACGAGCTTACCAATTTTTATTTTCAGAAATAGGGACAAACGAGCCATTTTTTTAAGTGTCCAATATAGCCAATTATGTCTATATAAACCACTTTCAAATAATCAGCCATGATCATATTCAAATCAATTATGATTATGGGAACTATGAAAGGAAAAAGTATCCAAAAAATTATCAATGAATATCTCACTAAAAATAGCAGTATAGCATTGATAATTTAAAAAAAAATGATTGACAATTGCTTTAATATAAACCCTCATAGAAACTACGTATAAATGGAACTATCAAGTATCAAGGAGAATCTTTTTAATCTAAAAAATTAAAATGTCAAATAACCATTTAGGGAAACTTATTTTGGAGGCCAATGGGTCACAGTTTAGGATTAAGTAAGAACCACTCTCCTTAAAATATATATATATTACCAATTCACCATGTACAATTAGATATCTTAAACTAATAAAAAGCATTTTGGAAATCAATTCTATTATGTACTGACTTAATAGTTATCATAATGATAATAAATTAATGTCATTTAAAATATGAAGAAACGTGGAACAAAAACGTAACATCTAAATTTCAAGTCCTACTTCATTACATAGTAACAAATGAAGTATGATTCATACAAAGAGGGCTATTCAGCTGCCATAAAACACTCACTTTGAACATGTGCAATAAATATTCAGAAAAAAAAATAATAATCATTTACTCTAATTCCTTTTAACTCATTCCTTCACTTTCTTATTTATTTAATTATTTAACAGAAAAGCTGTAAAATGTTATAAATGATTTCATATCTTTCTTTTTTAATAACACCCGTTTCTCAAAAATTAAGAGAGCCCCTCAGATTTGATTTAGAAAAAAAAAACGCAAATGACTTTGTAATATCGATACCTCCCAAATTCAACACTACAACGTCGGCTAAACTATAAAAAAAAAAAAACAAAATGTTGGCTAAATTGGTAAAATTATGGAAAATAGCAAAATTACCTTTAATAAAGGTAATATTTAGCATAACTTATTATTTTCTTATTGATAGGATACACGTGTAAGTATTTGGATATTTTATATAACTTAACGAGTTTCTTTACAAAATACACATTTGTCATAGTGTATTTTAGGAAATACACTCCTTCTTATAATTTTTTTTTTTTTTAATGAATACACTTCTTTAAGTTTTAAATTATTTTATAGGGTTGAAGAAAAATGGTGCGGGTCGGGTTCGGGTCGACCTGCCTGATACGAATGAAAAACAGGTCGGGTTCGGGTCAACCCGCTTGACACGAACTTGACCCGTTTGACCCGCAAACAAATATATATAAAATTAAATTATAAAAATATTTTTATTTAATTTGTTTATGATTATTATTATAGATATATTTAATTTGTACCATGTAAGTGTTTGAGATTATAAGTTATTAATTATATTTATAAATTACCCCTAATTTATTTATTTTAAAATGAGACAATAATAGCATTAGAAAAAGAAAATATAAGTAAAAAAAAATACGGGTCATAGCAGGTTGACGGGTCAAAAACGAGTTGACGGGTCAAAATCGGGTTGTGGGTTGGATGTTATTCACCAAAGCAGGTTGTGCAGGTCGGGTTCAGGTCAACCCGTTTTAGGTGCGAGTCGGGTTAGTGTTGATGGTTTTCTGACACGACGGGTCACGGGTCGGGTTCAGGTTGATATAATTTATGTATATATCAGACTTCAACCTGACACGAACCTGACCCGTCGACACGAATTGACACCCCTACATCAAAGGTCCATATTCCGGCTAGATATGGGAGATTAAGTTGCTAAATACTTTGTCTATCACCTCTCGACACTATGTCTAACGCTTTCAAAACTCTTTTCTAGTGCACTCGATTTTTTTTTTCTCTTTCGAGTTGCTAGACACATTGTCTAGTACCACTCGACACCCTATCTAACACAGTTCAACATCATGTTTAGCACTCTTAATACTGTCTGGTACTAAACACTCATATGTACTTTCTTTTTTCCTTGTCAAGTATCTAGATGCCTTATTTAAATCTTGATATCTATGCTTAGCCCTCTCAACTTAAGGGTATATAAGTCTTTTTATACCTCCATTTTTAAAAAGGATATATTTTATCTAATTACTACTGATAGGGATGTATTTTCTAAAATTAACTATTAAAGAGATATATTTCACCTAATTTTTCTAACCTATTAAGCCATTTTAAAAAATAAATAAACTATTACTTGCATTAGACCATTATAAAATATACTACCATCTTAAAGTACGGTTCACTATGGAGTAATTTCGTCTTTATTGATTAATTTTCCCAACTTAAGTAACATAGGAGGGATTAATTTTCCCAACTTAGGTAACATAGGAGGGACACATTAGAGATATAGTTATATTATAAAATATATATAGCCCACTGGGACTAGTTCAATGGGTAGGGTGGAATGCAGTGTGGTGATGATTGAGTATTAAGTCGGGAGTTCGACTCTTAAGGTACCGGTAGGTTTTTTTTTTTAAACCTATCTATAGGTATTTTTTTTAGTCTTTGGATCATTGATCTAACGGCTATAGTTGAAAAAAATAATAATAAAAATAAATACCCATTATTTAATGGTTTACTTTCTCATTTTTTACCATGAAAAGATATGCGTGAATAATTTTAATTGAACAAAACAATACCTATAAATAGATTAAAAAAAAATTACTTACTGAATTGCAACCCTATAAAATATATATGTATATATATATTACTAAGGTTTAGTGTAACAAAAAGTAAAATGCCATAAATTTTCTAATATTTGCCCTTGGAGTTATACCCATGTCACATAATTGGATACAAATTTTTGGGGATGGCTACGGTAGGGGCGTCCCTACGTAGGGTCATGCCTTACTTATCGTTGGATGGGAATCTGTGGGGAATAATGGGAATCTGTGGAGAATCTATTTATATATAGATTCCTATCCAACGGTGAATAGACAGGGCCCTACGTAGGGGCGCCCCTACTGTAGACGCGCCCCAAATTTTTAGCCTAAAAAATGAAACACAAACTCGTTTGATAACATTTTAAAGAATATACATACTGTGGGGCCCGCTTTTTGAGCATACGCTACGTGTGCATCCAGATGACACGTAATTGAAAGATCGCCTGGGAATCACAAGCACTCAGCGTGACGGTAATTGGGCCTACGCTGTCGAAGCGGGCCAAGACGGAGCCCATCCAGACTCGGGATGGGCCTGGCCCAACCAGACCCCTAT
>JXTC01000143.1:262007-293134 GCA_002914845.1 Trema orientale | reverse complement strand
GCCGGCGACCCGAGAAAAACGCGCGAAGAGGATCGAGCTGTGCAATAACATTCTTGCCAGCAGACCTCAATTTAAAATCGTGCTATGGGAACAAATGTCGAGCAACAAAGCAGTTGCCGGCGACTCGAGAAAAACGCGCGAAGAGGATCGAGCTGTGCAGTAACATTCTTGCCAGCAGACCTCACTTAAAATCGTACCATGGGAAGAAACGTCGAGCAACGAAACAGTTGCCGGCGACCCGAGAAAAATGTACGAAGAGGATTAAGCTGTGTAATAACGTTCTCGCCAGCAGACCTCAGCTGTGCAATAACGTTCTTGCCAGCAGACCTCGACCCAGGGTTGCACTGTGGGATCTGCCCATTAGGAGCAGACCCCTTCAGATCTTCCCCCGGGTCTGCCCTTTGGAAGCAGACTATCCTAGGTCTGCCTGTTGGAAGCAGACCCATTTGGGTCTGTCAAGGGATGCAGACCCCATTCGACCTGCTCGGCAAATGCGGACCGGACCCAGTTGGGTCTGCCCGTTGGAGGCAGACCCCATTAGACCCGCGCGGGGATACAGACCCCGAATGACCCTCTCCTTGATAGCAGGTCACGTTGGGTCCGCCCCTTGGAAGCAGACCCATGCCCGTAACCCGGAACAGATAGGAGCAAACAAAACTCGCATTACGAAAAGAAAAAAAAAATGAGGTGGAAGGCAAGACGATTCCTGTTATAAAACTTATTACACAACTAAATACAAAACTTGTCTTTACTTATTGGCGCATTTTGGGCGAAGGCATAGCGACACATCCGCATGGTAGTGCCCCGTCTGCTCCCGGTAAGAGCCCAGTCCGGGTCTCCTCCTCTGTAAAGATGGATCTAAGCAGGAATCAACCAACCCTTGTAATTGACTCCTGGCACAGTTCCACTTAGGGTCAGAGAAGTCCAGCCACACGCACGGGTCGAATCCTGTTAAAACAAGGCACAACGGCAATTACACATCTTCAGTGCTGGAAGAGCCAGAACTTACATCCCGATTCCTAGAATTAATCCTATCAATCATAGCTCGAAGGGGGTTTACTAGCAACTCCAGATCATATACGATTGGGCCAGACCCCGAGACCGGCCGAACTGCCGATAGGGGGATGGCATCATATATGATACCTGATCACACAAAAAAAAAAGAAAAAAAAAGCGGGTATATATTCATTGCTAAAATAATCCTTTACAAGTAACTGTTCACTGTACATGTCATAATTCTACATATGTACAAAGGAGCAAGGACCCTTAATTACCTCCGCCAAAGGGAGGGATACCAGTTTCGGCGCTTGAACCATCCGCGGCACGAGGCGGTGCCACAAGTTCGGAATCATCGCTAGAAACATCGACGGCGGCAGCTACCTCAGATAGGTCCTCCGTCGGCTCAGACGGGCTTATGATGGGTACCAGCTCCGTGCCTGTGGCAGCAGACGTCGAGGGCCCATCTCTCTCTATGTCAAGCATCTTCAACACATCAGCGGGGTACTCAATGTTAATCGCATCCCCCATCTGCTGCATGTAATACCCGACGGAGTAGGAGTCCCTCTCTACGCCCTTCTGCAGGTCAAACTGGTCTGGCGTCACCACCTCCGGGTGACCCTCGAATTCACGGTTCTCCCAACCAGACCGATAGCTCTCTGCAGAAAGGACGTCCACTTGCCGCTGGTACCTCAGCCTGAGTTTATCAGCGTCTGCCAGCCTGTCCCTCAGCGCAGCCAACCTGAGCTCCGCCTGGCGCTGCGGCAAATTAGACGCAAGCGGGGCACTTCAGCAAAAATAATAATAATAATAATAATAATAATAATAATAATAATAATAATAATAATGAATGGGGGCTACAGAAAGCTGGTTACCTCGTTGGAACGGTCAAGTCTGCATTGTAGAGAGTGGGCCTCTAACTTCGCCTTCGCCTCTGCCTTCCTGGCCTCTTTGGCATCGTCGAGGGCGCGGTCCCGGGCCACGACGGCAAGTCCCATCTCGGCCACGGCACTAAGCCGTTCCTGCTCCTTCAGCTTGGCCTCAGCCTGGGCCAGACCCGTGAGCTCCGCCCGAGCACGGAGGTTAGGAACCTCAGCCTCCAGAGCTGCGAGCTTCCCCTCCGCCTCTGCTAGCTTGCTGGCCAGCTCTTCACGACTGGCCCTCTCGACGCTCAAAGCATGCGCCACCGCCGTACTGACCCGGGCATCCTCCAAGCTCCTGAACAGGTCGAAGTCAGCCCTAACCGCTGTCAGGGCGACCTCGCTCTGTTCTGCTGCCGCAGTCTTTGCTCCCAGCTGCCTTGTCAGTTCCGCCACTTGCGACGCGTAAAATGACTGGACAGCGGCCAACTGCAGAACACAAAATCAGAAACTCAGTCATCACCAAACATGCTGCAGCAACGAAAACAAGGGCCTAACAAACCAACACCTGCGCGAGGCTGCGACTAACAATTGCCCCCACATTGACCAGGGATAACGGCTCCAGCTCGAGCTCGGCGCCCGACCCTCTCACCCGGACGCCGTCCGCTCCCGAAGAGCACGCTTCCACCCCTCCAAGAGGGAGAGCACCGCCTTCTGCCTGTGGCACTTCAGCAGCACCTCCTGATACTGTTGAACTGGGGAGGGTAGGAGCAGCGGAAGACGACGGCGGCGCAGAACGAGCCGATGCATCATCAGCAATAACCGGGCCAGTTACCGCTTCAGCAGCTCTGCCGGCCACCTGCGGAGCAGACCCGATCACCTGCGGGGCAGCGGAAGACGGCGGCAGAGCGGAACAAGCCGAGGCATCATCAGCAGTAACCGGGCCAGTTGCCGTTTCAGCAGCTCCGCCGGCCACCTGCGGAGCAGACCCGGTAATCTGTAATTTTTCGGTCTTGTCTTGACCAGCGCGCTCGGATGGACCATGGCGCGCGGACCTCTTCCTCCTCAGCACGGTCAGGGTGGCCCCGTCGTCCTCACTGTCTGAGGAAGGGGCGGCTCTGCTCCTTTTCACCGCCAGGCCCTTGTCCGCCTCAGAGGGGTCGGCCTCGCACCCTCGCTTGGCAGCTAACGAAGGGGAAGAAGACAAGCGAGATTTCAGCCTGGGGGCCCCTCCGCTAAGCTCCGCAATCTCCCCGTGGGCGCGGGCAGACCCAGACCCCACTCTCGCCCTCAACCCTGAGCCGGCAGCTGGAGAAGCTGCCGCGAGCGACTCCCTGGGCTGGCACGACGACGATCCTCCGCCGGGTTTGGCCTTTATAGCAGTTGCCTCCTGAGTCGTGGGCTCGCCCGCCCCTGGGAGAGGCGCCGGAAGGGTATCATCCCCAGACACGAATAGGCCCTCTAGCTCGTCGCCCGAATCCTCCCGTCGGGCAGCAACCCCCGACCCCATGGCCTCATCCTCGGAAGACACCACCACCCGTCGGCCAGCAGGAACTTTAGGCCGCGCCCGGGGCGCGGCCGCACCCTTCTTCACGAAAGAAAGCTCCGCTGAGGGACCGGCATCCGGACCTGCAGAAGCCAACAAGAACCGTAGTCAGAGGACGACTCAGGCGTGAGTAGCGTAAAGCTCGCCAGAGAAACAGACCCACCTTTTATCCTTTTGGGGGCAGCGATCTCCACGCTGCGGAGCCTGTCACACTCCCTGGCCATCAACGTCACCGCCTTCTCAAGCTCTAGCCTGGTCGGCGGCGTCAGCTCACCGGGTCTTGCCAACTGACTCGACGCCATGACCTGGCGCCCCACCATGGTCAGGCGATTCTGCTCGTCCCGGCGGAACCGGTTCAGGGCGGTGGCGTCAAGCTTCCCCCTAAGGTGCTTGGCGATGGCCCAAGTGTCCAGCGGGAAGGAGAGGTTCAGGACAGCCCTTGGCATCATATTCATGACCTGGGGGCTCAGGACTGCCTGGACGTGGCGACAGTCCCCAACAGATTTGAAAACTATGATGCCCTCCAGTTCTTGAAGCCGACCTGCCGACGGCCGAGCGTCGAACCTGACATCCTCCATCGTACCTGTGGAAAATCAAGCTTTGTGAGAAAAAGGACATCTAAACGCAAACCCCAATAGCCGGAAGCACTCAGACGCTTACTCAGGGAGAAAGATGGAGGAATCTGGAAGCGCTCCCCGTTCACCCAGGGCGAGCACCACGCCCCACCAACCGCGTACAGTCTGGAGTGGGAGTCCCACTGCTTATCAGACCGCGGCAGACCCCAAAAAATATGGCGCCCTTGAACCGGCTGGAGGTAGAAAGTTGGGTAAGAGCTCTTCTTGGGAATGGGCGTGAGTTTGTAGGCGTAAAAAACTACTTCCAAATCGATGTGGATGTTGAGGAGGATTGACAGAGCGGAAAGCCCCATCAGGATCATTATCTCGTTCGCGTTTAGCTGCATCGGGTGGATCCCTGTAAGGCTGAAAAACTGGTGGACGAGAGGGGGAAGGGGGAATCGTAGTGACTCCAAGTGCTTCCTCCCCAGAACGAAGGACCCCTCGGGGGCGGAGTCGTGGAGATACCAATCGCTCGGCCCCTCGACCCTCTGCAGAGTAACCCCATCGGGGAAACAAAGTTGCCCCCTCAGTGAATCCACCTCGGTATCGACGACGGGAGACAAGGATTTCTGATTCGAGGCCATTTCTGAGATTACTGATCAAGAAATCGAAAATTTTCAGAAAGAGAAAGAGGGGGAGTTCGAAAACCCTAAGCGAGGAAATGCTAAGGCGTTCGAGAGAAGAGAAAATGAGAATGTTCGGAGGTTTTTGGTAAAGGGAGAAACGAATTAAAAGTGGGCCTTTTATAGAGAGCGAACCCAAGAGTCTTTCCAAGACCTAACAAGGGGGAGAAGGAACATTTGAATTTCAAAATTTGTGGAACCGCGAGACAGCCCAGCATGCGTTGGCATCGGTAATCAGCGAGCGATAATGAGGGCGGACCACGTGTAATCTTAGCACTGGTGGGACGAATGAATGATTTCCCCATTCGACGATCGCTATCCCGTCAAATAGGGAAATGGGGGTAGTTGTGGGGCCCGCTTTTTGAGCATACGCCACGTGTGCATCCAGATGACACGTAATTGAAAGATCGCCTGGGAATCACAAGTACTCAGCGTGACGGTAATTGGGCCTACGCTGTCGAAGCGGGCCAAGACGGAGCCCATCCAGACTCGGGATGGGCCTGGCCCAACCAGACCCCTATGCCGACAGCTGGGGGTCGGGAGCCTCAAGAGTCTTCCGCTAGAAGGCCCTCGGGGGCAACGCAAAGTTCCAGACCCAGACAAAGCATTTAATGCAATCCTGGGTAGGTGCGCGCATTAAATGCATTTTTCTGAGAGAACGGCGGAACTGTAGTCGCCGCTCCATGTCAAGATTCATGTTGGAGCTGGTGACAGGGAGCAGAATGTACCAATCTTAGCCCGTGATTTCGGGAGCTAGCTACGGCGCTGGAAAAGAAACATCGGAATTGGGATCCAATTCCGAGGTATGAATACCGCACACATCGTAGCAAAGAGGTAAGCAATTCTTTCCACTCCCTGCTATCCCCTTTAGAGCCGATATCTGACTTAAGCATCGGAGAGTCTTTGCAGGTATCCCCCGAGGCTCCTCCGATCCACTCAGATATTGGACACAGTCAGAAGCAGCAGAGACACAAAAACAGTTGAGAAAACCGCCCCAACACATACCAAATAATTTTGAGTGAAAAATTCGCACCTAGAGGCATAAAGTCTTCCTTTTACGCCTCCACATAAAATTATCCCTTCTCCTTCAATCAAAACCAAAACTCAAGTAGGTCCCACACTCACACCCCTATAGGCCATAGCCAGAGAGTTCTCATAAAATCCCAGCCGCTTCACGTCACCATATTCTCTCCCTTTGGGCTCTCTATCAATCTGTCTCCGCCGTCCGTACATCCCGTCCTCCACCGGCCCAAGCTCCTCTAATGGCTGCCAAACTCTGATAAAGAAAAAACCCAGAAAGACCCCCATAGCCAAACCTCCATTTTTGGGCTTCTCTGTCCTCCAAAATGGAGAACTACTCCAACTACTCATACCCAGATTCCCGTGACTCGTCCCCGAGGTCTCGCGAAATCGACTGCGAGAACCCCTCGTGGGACGAGCTGCCTTCGAGTTACAAAGCTAAATTCATGTGCAGTTATGGCGGAAAGATCCAGCCCAGGCCACACGACAACCAGCTCGCCTACGTCGGCGGCGACACCAAGATCCTCGCCGTCGATCGGAACATCAAGCTCGCCGCCTTCCTCGCCAAGCTCTCCTCCATCTCCGACTCCGACGTCTGCTTCAAGTACCAGCTCCCCGGCGAGGACCTCGACGCCCTCATCTCCGTCACCAACGACGAAGACCTCGAGCACATGATGTTGGAGTACGACCGACTCTACCGGGCCTCCGCCAAGCCCGCCCGGCTGCGGCTGTTCCTCTTCCCGCTCAACCCACCCGCCCCGACGAGTTTCGGGTCGGGCGCCGAGACGAAAACGGAGCGCCAGTGGTTCGTCGACGCCTTGAATTCCGTCCAGATCCAGTCTCTGGAAGGCTCTTCTCCGCCTGCTGCGGCGGCCGTGGCGGGGGTCGGAGCGGGTTCGGTGCCGCCCAACCCGGATTTCCTATTCGGGTTCGATAAAGGGTACTCGGCTGTTCCGGGCCCGAAGTTCCCCGATGCGGCGGCTCCTCCTCCTCCGCCGCCGACGCTTCCCGACTCGATCGTTAAAGACGTGACCGCCGGATCGGATTGCGGATCGGAGGATCGGCACGTGGGGGGCGAGCCGCTCGTGTCTCCGGCCGAGATTCAGAGGCAGATCCATGAGTTGCAGAGGCTGCAGATCAGTCAAGAGCAAGCCATGTTCCAAAGAAAGTTCGACGAGGTCGGAAACCCTAGGGCATATGCTACCGGGGGAGACTACTATTCCCAGAAGGTTCCGGAGAGGCAAGCCCCGGCACCGGCGCCAGTTCCGGTCCAAGTTCCCGTACAGTTCCCGCCGACGTACATGGCGGAGAGGCACATGACCACAGGGGGTTATCAAATGACGGGTGCCCCCACCGGAGCGGAGCAGCAGCCGGTTTACCTCATTCAGACTCCGGCGGGCGTTTATCAGGCTCCGGCGATTCGACAGGTGACCGGGCCGGTGGGTCAGCCTTATTACGGAGTTCAGCGGATGATGCCGGAGGTTTACAGAGAGGCCCAGGTGTACAATGCGGGTATAGCTCAACAGCAGCAACAGCAACAGCAACAGCAGCAGCAGCAGCTGCCAACGCTTGGAAATTATGGTGAAGGGATTCAAATGGTGCAGCCTAAGGTTGGTGTGCCCGAGCCAGGGTTTGCTCAGGTCGGTTACGACAGTTCAGGGAGGCAAGTGTACTATACGACGACGAGTGGCGCCGTTTCGTCGTATCAGACGCTGGCGGTTGATGTAAGACAAGGCGGCGGCGGTGGTGGCGGTAGCGGAGGTGGCGGTGTGTTGAGTCAAGTTCAAGATGGTAAGGTTGTTGCCAAGGCTTCCCAAGCCTCTGCCATGTAAGTTATATAAATATTTTACAGATGGTAGTGATGGTATTTGGATTAGTTTCTTATACTTTTAATTGGTAAAAAATAAAGAAGAATCAAAAGGGTTTTGTTTTGTTTTATCTTTTCTTAAATGTTTTTTTTTTATTTTTTATATATATAGGTTTTGATGAATGTTGGTGTGATTCTGGGGAATGTGGAAATGTTTTCTGGTGGTGGTGTTTGTTGTCTTCACATTGTTTGTTGTGAATACGAGAGGGATTGTTTTCTAGAGTGTAAAATTTGAACACTTTCTGATTAGTTTATTGCAAGTTATTTTTATTTATCTTGATTCTCTTCAATTCACTAAGAATGAAACTTTTTAAAATCATTTAGTATACCATTTAAGGAAAAAAAAATTAAAAAACGGGTGAGAGAATTATTTATCTGGGGAAGCTTGAAACTGAAACCTCAAACAAATAATTGGGTTTGATTCCTTTTCTTATCTGTGTAATTATTTTAAGGGGCTTTCTAATGCTTGATTTGTTTATATATTTCTACATAAAGACTCTAAAAGCTTTGTCTCTACATGACTTGACTCGGATCATTAATTAATTACATTAATCTGAATCTTCATTTTCTTTTAGTTTGTGTTTTGGTTTGGGATGGTAAAATCATTACTCAGTTTCCAGTAACAAGGGAGGCATTTTGTGTTTATTTCTTTTCCTAATGGACTCTCTCTCTCTCTCTCTCTCTCTCTCTCTCGTACATAGTCACATTATCCTAGATCTAATTTATGTAGCTACCCCACAAGCACATGCTTCGTTTTAGATTATAAGTTTGTAACTTTGATTAAAGAAAATCGCCCGAGTTGTTTTGTTTGTGTCCTTTTGTCTTCTTGGGCACTTATTTCTGGTCCGAATAAAGCTTCTGCCTAGTTTCAATTTTAACTCGTACGATTATTGGAATGCTCTCTAAAAGTTGGAACAGCCAAAAGGACTTTGGATTCTTTTTGAAAACCAAAAATATATCAAAGAAAGCGCTCCCCAAGCTTCAAATTCTGAATTCAAACTACAATTCTAAAATTCTAATATAAAAGCTAAAAACAAGTAACGGATTGGATCATTGAATTGTCTCCAAATCTCTGTTTTTTCTTTCACAAAACTATGTTCAGATAAGCTATGAATCCAATTATACATGTTATAAGTTGGAAGAGAGTTAAATTTCCAATTTGGACCTATCCCTGTTTCTGTAGTTGGAGAAAAAGGAATTAACCGTGGAGTTTGTCTGCCATTATTATTCCACGTGGACCTCGTTGCATCTACGGTTCATTGAATTTGAATGTAGTAGTGGGATGTATCGTTTGTCGGATTATTTTTGGTGTGTAAGAAATCCTATATAGGATATGGGGTCACAGACAAAATCAAAGCATATTGCAGGTATTGTTCAAACATTTCCGCTGAACATCTCAGCATTTGTCCCCTTCAGGAACAAGTGGTGAACATCGCCATTGGAACCAAGGGTAACTGAGCTACATATTATGAACTTAAAACGTATTAGGATGGTTTAATTGGCCAAAAGGGCTGCCATGGAATGACCCTCTTACTCTATGTTTCGGGGGCCGAAGGTTGTGGCTTCTTATTTACCTAAAATTGGGTTTAATCATCTGGAGTCGATCTTCACATAAATGCCAAGCCACCAGCTGATAACGTGGTCACATATCCATACAGGTAGAGCCATTAGCTGGTATGTTGGCTTGGACAAAGATCGTCGCATTTCCTGATTGCTGGCCACAACCGCCTCCACCTCCACTGCAGCTACTACTAGTTCTACTACTGCCGGACCCTCCACAATAATGACTGCTTTTTGCCGTGTCGTTGCCCTTGCACCCGTTATATAAACTGCATTTCCCTTAAGACCATTCTTTCCATGTATTGTGCTGACACCATTAGTACTGATATTATTGTAGGCTTCTTTACCAAATATATCAGACAAAATAAAAGGGACATTCTCCCAGGCAATATATCAGCCGCTCATCCTTGACCTGCTCATCACGTAACAAGCTCTAGCCACAAACGAATCACAATCATGTTTATTCAACGCCTTTTTAATATTCTATATGGTAATGATTATCATACCTCTAGGAAGCCAGTTTTCAAATTGAACGAAGCCACCGCTTTTCCGTAAGGATATCCTATGGATAACTCAAACTCCTGTCATGAAGTTCCTTTCACAATTCCCTTCCCAACAGTTCTTAGCTTCAAACTTCAGTTTTCGACCACCACGAAATGTAGTTATCTAACCACAGACTAACATACTTGAAACCTCATTTACTCGATTTGTCTGCAATTTGCAGCATCATATTCAGACATCTATAATGTCAGTGAGGGACATAGACGATGATGATCACCTTTCAGCACTCTGTGAGCTCAGTTGCTTAAAGATATGGTCATATTCCCTTAATCTCTTTTTGAGCTGAAAGAACCAGTTAAATTTGATCAAAGACCACCCTTTTCGGACAAATGCCGCAAGCATGTGTTTCTTGGGATGGAATCATTCCAATCACTTCTTTCTTTGCTAGATAGTTGTTTCTTGCTTATGCCGACTCCCTATAATTCACCTCAAACATGAAAAGAGAGGGGAAAAAAAATTTAGGTCTAGATCGTCATACATGGTTCATCATATAAGGCAAGCTATTGGAAATTTTAAGGCTGTTATGAGCACAAATTCAGTGCTATATCTTCTTTTAACAGTATTCGTTTTAACAATAAGGTCATGAGTCTTAATGAACTCCGACATGGTAATCAACCCACTGATTTGATTTTTGGATGGTCATCAGCTCATTGTCAGCCTCATCTACAATAGAAGTTCAGCTTTTAACACTTTAAGACCTTTCGAAGACCGAAAATGAATGAGAACTGTGAGAATGTAAGTGACTGAACCATGTTTTATGTTTAGCACATAGGGTGATGGAACTGGAGCAGGCAAAGATAGGGCAAGGCCTAGATTGATGGGCTTTGAACTATTAACTCCAGAACTAAAGATTGAATCAAAGCACTTCTCCACCAGCCTTTGAAGCTGAATAGGATACGAGTTCAAACAGCAGCTCTCTATTGTGAAATAGGATACGAGTTCAAACAGCAGCTCTCTAGTTGTTTCACAATAGAACATGGCAACCTGTTTCTCTCTTTCAGACTTGGCCAAAACGCTTAATCTTCTCTTGTCGTTTTGATGGCATTTCTGGTTTTTTCTTGCTGTAGGAGACAAACATGTTGTCCTTGTGCCCGAATCCAAAAAAGGAAGTAAAGCAAGGAACTTACACGTAACTAGTCACAAAATCAGCTAATACAAGGGAAAAAAATCTGTAAACATCTCTGCTTAAATATCTTAGTACTGTACTTTGTGTTATTTTGGACTAACTTAAGCTCCTATGGTAATCATCACCATGTTGTTTGAAAGGACTAAGAGGCAGATTAAAGAATACCCCCGCAAGCATTCTCTTCCGGAGTTGAATCATGTTCGGATAGTCATCACCGGAACTTTTTTCTCTCTGTCCATCTTGAATTGGTTCAGACTCATGCTGAGAGGAGGTGGAGCAGGGCCTCTGTACATTACCCCTCTGCTCTTCAATACTTGAACCAAATGAATCCTCCCATTGCTTGGTGGTCTGAGAAAACCTACATCTAGATTTTGACCTTTGGTTCTATCAGAATCCGATTCATCATGCCCCAACAACTTGCCCATTATTGCTAATAGATCTTTAACAATAAGAAGCAGTGTTCAATTGGTGAGAGTGCCAGGTGAGATCAATGTCGTAAGTCAGAACACAGAAGCTTTTAATAGAACTAATGTAGGATAAGATGAGAAAAGATATAGAAATAGAGAGAATAGGCAGAATAGCAAGAGAATTGGTAGAATAGCAAGAAATAAGCAGGATGAATAAACAATTGGATAGATTAGAGAGAGAGAGAAGAATCAAGGAGAGAATTGGACAGAATTAGATGAACGGGTAGAAAAGCAATAGAGAATCAAGATAAGAACTTAGAAAGAAAGAGGTCCATAGGAGGAGAAAATTCAATAATCATTTATTAATTCATCATAGTCTGAAAAGCAATTACATAGCTAAGCCTATTTATAGATAAGCAATTGGACACAACTAGGAAAGTAGACAAATTCTAGAAACTAATAAAAATAGGAAACATAAATCTAGTTACCTAAAATTAAATAATATCTAATAATAAATCTAAATAATAATAATAATATAATTTCCTAATATATTGTATTCCATGTCTACATCAAGAACTCTCATTGTTCTTCTTGATTTAGTGGATTAACCCTTTGTATCTGGACACAGCTCCCTTTACATAGAGATTGTCATTCGTGTAAGGTTTGCATGGGAATATGCTTTCATGCTTTCAGTTAAAAAAGTAAAAATAAAAGTGAGCTGGGATTAATGAATGTTAAGGCAATATGCCTGTGAAGTGCAATTTAAAATCCAAGAAAGCTTACCGGGTTAAGCCTATGACAATGCCAAATCTATTCACAATCGAGAGGCACAACTGAAGGACCTTCTGAAAGCTGAAACTCGGTATGTTTGGCAAGTAAGGGAAGCCTATATTTGTACCTGATAATGCCATAGAGAAATCAACAACTTAATAATTTACATTTGAATTCAAATTTCTGTTTGAGGCTGCATTTTATTCTTGAATATAACATATAATGAAGACTCCTAATTCCTTGATTCATAAGTACTTATGAGTTGAAAAACTGAACCCATGAAAAACAAACTTGGTGGTGTTCTCATACACCGGTGAATAGCCTTGTCTAAGCTGGGGCTATCATAGGGGTAGTGGTCCGATCAGTGGCTGCCAGAAACTTTAGCTGCAGCCACAAGTTCTTTGCTGATCTCGGTCTTTCGTGCTTCGAACCACTCCAGCTCTTTCTTCTTCTCCATTCCTTGCTTGAAAATAAGACTACCCCAAATAAAAGAAGAACTGTGATTCTCAATTCAAAAGATGCAGCTAAAAGGCTAGGTGTAAGAGACTTTAAAGGAAGGGAAATGTTAATTTTGAGTTGGGAATTTTTCACCTTTTTTTTTTTTTGAGCTGAGGTATTTATAGTGTCCAAGATTCAAACATGAAGCTTAAAAACATTGAACTAAGAACCCATTTGCACTTTCTTGTTGAAGTACATTATAGATGTTTGCTTCAGTTGTGTCTGTCATGGTCACACTTCTAGTACTGCCTAGAAAATAGAAATGGACGGTTTTTGTGGGAAATAACGGCAAAGATAATGCATAGTTGGATAGACAAGAGTTCTTAATTGTTTACTTGGATAACTATTGTTATGCATAGTTGTTAAGGTTTTAACTTTTAAGGAAAGATTTAGAGTGTTCAGGAACTGTGTGTGAAGCCTTTAGAAATAGCTTAGTTTGAAGATATTTTGTGTCGCGCATTTGTTCAAATGAAAAATGGGATAGCCAATAATGTCAAGAAAGGTAGGTGAATGAAATCATAACAAAACAAATTAACCGGATCATGCTAATGTATGGCATCCCTTACTTGAGTGTAAAACGCCTACAAAATCTAGTAATAGCGCAATGCAATAGGCATGTATGTTGCTCAATATTAGATACGTGGATTCTAATTAATACGAACACAGAGTATTTAAGACAAAATATTTTGCATTGCACTCAAGATAAAAGTGGACGTAACTCTTGCATTGAGAGTGAATCATTATAAATCTTTTGTGTGTTTATTTTGTGTATGCTTTATTACTTTCGGTAGTAAAAACTTAGACATGTTAATCCGTAATACATAGCACAACTTTCATATTTCTATTATTATGTAACGCTAAGCATTGAAAATGATGCTAAACATTTTCTTTGATAATGCAAAACTATAACAATAACCTTTGAATTACCATCCATATCTACATCCAATACAATGCTGATCTTTTTAGCACGCAACAAAGGTTGAAATTTGGGATCGGGCTATCAAAATTTGGAATATGTTTTTTCTTTCCCTAAAATAGTACGAGTCCATTCATTAAGTAGGGTCTCTTGTTTAATCAACAGAGACTAATGTCTATATCTATTATATATGGACCTTTTTTCTTATTTCTTTTTAAATGATGTATGGACTTTTTGAGAATATTGGACACGTGCCAAATTCTTTTTGCGAAAGATACGAGTCAGACGCCTGATATGGCTTAGACTTGCGTGGCCCAAATACAAACAAAGTCAATATTTTGAAAGGTTGTTTGTGGGAAAGCAAGTGAATACCCACATCCATTATCAAAAATGAAAGTGGAATACCCACATCATTTAAGATATTGACTTTTGTATTCTGAATGCTGAAGTTAGCCCCCACACCAAAATTGCTTCTTCTTTTAGCCCCATTTGGAAGCTCCTCTCCTCTTGTTCATTTGTGAATTGTGAATAACAATTGAGAGAATCATGTCATGCATTATTGCGTTACCAAACAGACATTAATCACATATTCATATCTTAATTTGAGTTTCATAATCTGCTTAAGAATTCCCATTATTTTACATGATTATTTTTGTCTAGTTGAAAAATGAATGATGAAGATGATTATGATAAAGATTTAGCGTTAAAGTATTCTCTCTGGACTTAAACTTAGTTTTAGGTTTACAGAGCCACTTTTAAGAAGTAGAATGAGAATGGCATCCAAAGTGGTAGCAAGACTTTGAGATAGATGAATGTACAGAGTGATTGAGGAAGTGGACCTATGCCCCACTTTTTCCATGACAAAGTTAGGTATCAAATTATGGGCTTCACACTAGGAGGCAAAAATCAGCATCATATTACCTAGTTTTAGATGATAAAGCCTAAGGCAAATTTTGTATTTTGGAAAAAACCTGCTCCTCTTTCTCCATAATTACATTGGCCTAATGCTTATCCAAACTCCAAAACAATAATATTTTAATACAAAATCAAAGGGAAAACATCTCTTCTAGGATGAGCCTAAACTAAAAGTAACTACTTTAAATAACATAGAAGAATTAGACTAAAATTATCTTCAAAGTGACGCCACCTTAAACATTTTATCATTACGTGTAGTTGTTTGTATTCTGTGTTGTGAAGCAAGCTTTTGGCATTCAGTAGTTTTAGTCCAATATTTCTTTTTATTTTTTTTTTAAATCTTGAAAATCTGTTTAAGTTATCTATCCCTTGGAATCTTATGCTTTTTTTTTCCGGTATATTAAAATCAAAAAGCAAGGAAGCAAAGGGACAGCCTAGTTGCAAAAGCCACTTTTATCCGGAATTTAATCAATATGTCCTTTGAAAACTTAGCTGGAAATTATTATATTTTTATTCTTTAACCACAGTTTGAGTTTAAATTTATGGCAAGTTGTAAGCAATAGCATCTGTAATTACTAGGATGACCCGTGGTGCTTTGTCAAAAAAAAAAAAAAAAAAAAAAAAAAAGGATGACCCGTGGTGCTTGGAAGATAAAAAGACAACGCTTTGAGTTTTGCCGGGTTTGTACTGTTTCCAGTGTTTTTTTTTTTTCCTTAAATGAAATTCCTCAGTATCAATTAAACGCCTCTATTAATTACAACGAATGCAATCAAAAGGTCCAAAAATCACGAGAGAAAAAACAATAACATCTATACCCATAATTGACAAGTGGGAGACTAAGTTTACTAAGGTGTATAAGTCTGTCCCACAAAAAGCAATCAAAACAAATTTCACTACTACTGGAGACAACAAGCTCCAAGCTAGACCTTAGAACTATTATTCACTCCTTGAAAGCATCCATCTATAAACGCCAAAACAAACCCCTGACGTCTATTAATAAATGCTACAGTAGACCTTTAGCATCTATCAGTAGACGTCATAGTAGATTTCTGACATACTAAATCTTATAAATCTGACTCTCAAAGTTTTAAATTTGGATAAAACCCCACAAAACACTAATAAAAATATAAAAGCAACAAAAAATTCACACAGATCTAGAATCATGTGGGATATAATATCCACAGAACTAGATCTATAATATACAACCTTCACAAAAGCGGAATGACTTATTATAACGAAAACATAAAGAAAATAAATGGAAAAAAAAGTTCCCCCAGGAGGGAGTCTCCTCCTCCGATTATAAACCTAAGAAAAATCTCAGAGCACCATAATGGCTTCAAGACATAAGCTGAGAGAAGAGAGGAGATAGCGGAGAGAGTGGCACGAGGAAGCCGCTTCCTTGTTTCCTGTGTTATTCTACCGTCTAAAAGTAGTAAATGTATGAAAGTATTAACCTGGTGTATCATATATGTGATTTCTCAAAAAAAAAAAAAAAAAAAAAGAAAGAAAGAAAGAAAAAGAGGGAGCAAAACTTCTTGTATATATGTGTTTACATTTCTTAATTTTGTTATTATTTTGTAATTTTTCCAAAATCCTATATTTTACAATAATGTCTTTTTCTTGACCAGATCTTAGCACTAGTATATTTGTTGCTGCTCTATTAGACTGTTACTTATTGCCATAAATCTACTGCCTAAACTTAATATGAATTAAATGAAAATTAATGTAGTCAGTACCTTGTTAGCTAGTTAGACACTATAGTTTCCTACCTAAATTGTCCCTCATTCTTCAAAGTTAACAGGAAAAAAAAAAAAAAAAAAAGAACAGAATTCTTTTTATTCCTTTACTTATGTTTCAATATTCAAATTTGTTTTTTTTTCCCCATATGTTAAACTATCCATTTCCTCTTAAATCAACTAGAGTAACTACAACAAATGGCCGTCTTTTACATTTCATTAAAAGGAAAATATATGCGTTTTTCTTTTTAGTTAAATAGTTTAATCAGTTTTTATATGCTAAATATGTAAGTTTTTATGATGAATATTGATTCTGTATATTAGAACATACTACCTTTCAAGTTGGCTGAAAACAACTTTATAAGAGCTTCAAAAATCATGTGCCGAGAAATATTTTTGAAGTACAACAAGTTGAAACAAAGATATTATATTAATTTTATTAAACAAGTGGAATGAAATAATAAATTTATGAAAAGTGGTATATTAATTTATTTGTCTAATTCAGAATTAAAATAAATAAAACAATTAAAACAGGGCGACAATCCTAACAAAGATCACACGTTGGGTTTAACCTCGCAAGAACCAAGGCTTAAGGACCGGACTACACAGAATCGCGGTTACTGCCCGTACGACAGAGTATAAGAATCCAAAATTAGATACACTCAGAGCTAATCAAAATTCATCCTCCTCGCACACTCAACTCATCAACCTTCAAATTTTCCTCTGTACAAAACACTTTGATTATTTGTGTAATTTTATATATATATTTATATTGTTCCACCAAACCCAATCTTCGAAATTTTTCATCTTTTTCAACCCCACTTCCAATTTCTTCTCTCCCCACTTGAGTTTTTCAAAACCCAATTCGGAAATTTGTTCCCTTTTCCTGTTTTGCTTCCATTTTTCTCTTTCTTGGGGAAATTTCATGCCCCCACCAGACACCCTTTTGAGTTTTACCAACTGGGTCTAAATTTTCTCAGCTGGTTTGGTGTTATTTTTCTTGCGGTTTCTAGCTTGACAAACAAGTTCCTTCTCTCTTTTCTTCTGTGCTGTCAAGCTGTACTTTGATGTGTTTAATTGATTTGAAAGTAAGTTAAAATATTTGGGACAAAAGGGAAAAGGTTGGAGCCGAAAGATTTTTTGTTTTTTTTTTTTATATTATTCCAGCAATGGTGAGATTTTGCTGAGAAGAGATTAGTTGCAGAAAAAAGAGAGAGAAAGATGGTGGTGAGGAAAGTGGGGAAGTATGAGATTGGGAGGACGATCGGGGAAGGGACTTTTGCCAAGGTTAAGTTTGCGCAGAATACGGAGACTGGTGAGAGTGTGGCCATGAAAGTTCTGGATCGAAGCACCATCATCAAGCACAAGATGGTCGACCAGGTCTTTCTTTTCAACTCTTTCCTAATTATTCTCTTATTTTCAGTTTGTAAGCTCTAACTTTATAGCACGACTTTGAACCGAGCTGGTTGTCATAATTTTTCTATTTTGAACTTTTTTTCTGATTATGGAAGTGGAAAATTCATCTGGGTTTGTTATTGTTAGCTCCCTCTGATTTTGGTTGAAAATTAGTTTATTTCGATGACCCATCTCTACTGATTGTGCAATCAGATCTTATTATTGTTTGCTTAATACAACTGAGAATACCTTGCCTAGAAGTTAAGGTGAAACATTATGTATTGAGTTGGAAGCAGCTCAGTTGATGCATTGTTTGTTTAGATGCACGTTTTGAATTGTTTTGGTTCCTAGTTTTGCCAGCTCGTGTAACCAGAGACTCTATTAGTATTTTCCTCTCGCTGTGGATCCCGAAGCTTATAGACTAGAATAAGTCCTAGAATACCATGATCAAGGCCGAGTTTGAGTAAACTTTTTTGATCTGTCGAGTACATTTTTCTCATAATTGTCGATTCTTGTCATGCAGATAAAGAGGGAGATATCGGTAATGAAGCTCGTCAGGCATCCTCATGTCGTGCGTTTATATGAGGCATGGAATTTCTTATAAACTGCGTACTTGTTATTGGACTTTTTAGTTGTCATCTTAGAGCCACTGTTGCTTCTTCCTGATCCGTGCTATTGTTCTCTTTAGGTTCTGGCAAGCCGAACTAAGATTTATATAATCTTGGAGTACATTACGGGGGGTGAACTATTTGATAAAATAGTGAGTAGTCTAACTTGAAATTCAGCTGCTCTGGATGAACTGTCTTTTTGGTTGTCTTGCTGGTATATTCTCGTTTAATTATTTGAGAAACCGGTGATGTTAACAACAAAGTCGTTGAGTATGCAGGTTCAGAAAGGACGTCTTAGTGAAGCTGAATCTAGGAGATACTTCCAACAGCTTATTGATGGTGTTGATTATTGCCACAGTAAGGGGGTTTATCACAGAGACCTGAAGGTGATCCTCGACTGGATCTAAAATCCTTTAGTGCATTTTTTTTTTAAAATTAAATTCTTACTCTTATGTCCTTCTGACTACAGCCTGAAAACCTTTTACTCGATTCTCAAGGAAATTTAAAGATTTCAGATTTTGGTTTGAGTGCTTTGCCTGAACAAGTAAGATTTTTTTAAGAGGTATTGTTGAGTCAATATTTTTAAACACCATAGTTGTGAGAATGATATGATTCTTAATTTTTCTTGATGATTTATGTGTACAGGGAGTTAGTCTCCTTCGAACGACCTGTGGTACTCCTAATTATGTCGCACCTGAGGTATACATAAAAAGAGCATGCTTGCTTAAATTTAAGTCTTTGACTCTTAAAAGATATGTTGTTTACTTTTGTGTTTTCATAGTGTCAATTTTTCTGTTTTCTACTGTAGGTACTAAGTCACAAGGGTTATGATGGTGCCGTGGCTGATGTTTGGTCGTGTGGGGTCATCCTTTATGTTCTGATGGCAGGGTACCTTCCATTTGACGAGCTTGATCTCACCACTCTTTACAGTAAGGCATGACCTTATTCATGCAACAACTTTACGATTATTGTGCTTATTTGATGTCCATCTGGATTATATTTTAATAAGACAAATTGCAAATAATCTAATTTCTGTCAACTACTTATGCAGATTGAGAGGGCAGAGTTTTCATGCCCATCGTGGTTTCCAGTCGGAGCAAAATCCTTGATCCATAGAATTTTAGACCCAAATCCTGAAACTGTAAGTAGGGTTAAGAGCATTTCTTTTGCAGTTCATCACTCTTGGAAGCATTGATAAGCTATGTGTTGGTAGGACACAGGAAAAGATATCCTGATGTCAGTTCATTCTGCTATATGAAAAGAATCTTTAATAAAATAAGAGATCAAGTAATTCAGTTTTCAGTATCTACTTCAGCTTGGTTGTTATTGATGTGTCTGCTTGTTTTTGTTCTCTACTTCAGTTTGGTTGTTTTTGATGTCTCTGCATGTGTGCAGCGTATTACCATTCAACAGATCAGAGATGATGAGTGGTTTAAGAAGAGTTATGTTCCTGTCAGACTTTTTGAATATGAAGATGTGAACCTGGATGATGTGAATGCTTTTTTTGACGATCCCGATCCTGAGGTTGGTAAGGCTTTCAAATGCCGCAAACCTTTGTCTGTTAGTAATCATTCCCAGTACCCTGCACAGCCGCACCTACCCTTCCAAGTTCCACCTTTATAACATTTGGTTTTTTCACATCGTGAATTACATTTTATAATCCCGTAATCCTGAATATCCCATATCCATTGCTTGAATCTAGTTACTTTTTAAGAATTTCCTCTGAACAGAACATGATGTCTAGAGCCCAGTTTTTCTGCTATAAGGATGGTGCTTAATGTTCCCTCCCCCCAAAGCAATTCCTCTCTATCATCACTTCAGCTAAGACCAAGAAACGAATGGATCTTTTTTTCTCAGCTTCAATTTTCTAATAAGCATTTTAGACGAGTTCTAGTGTTCCCCTGTGTGATTGACTGATGTGGCAACATCCGAAACACTGCTTACCTTGTTTAATCTTCCCTTTTAGATTGTTGTGTTATCAATCTTTTTCACATGGTTAATATAAAAAGGCGTAGATCAGTCTATTTATGGATGAATATGTAAACAAAATTTGAGTTCTTATATGCATTCTTGCTTCATATGGTGCCTTCGAGTCTTCGACCTTTGGAGATTTTGGTTAGAGGAGGTGATGCCCAAAGGTTCATTAAAATGAACTGCTGTTACTTGTTCTCATTCCCTGACATTTATCATACTTGGCAAATGTAGGAACAAAGGGCTACTGAGCGACGTGGAAATGAGGACATGGGTCCTCTGATTCTTAATGCATTCGACTTAATAATTCTATCTCAAGGGTTAAACCTTGCAACACTGTTTGATCGTGGCCAGGTAGGTGTTACAGATTCTTTTTGTTTTTATCGCTTTGCCATTCTGGTGATCATTTCTCTTGGTTTGATTGTTGTGTTCTGGTGATGTATGTTACCTTGGGAGCTATTTGTAAAATATTTGGCTATGTGAAGTTGTAATGAAAACATTTTATTTTTGCCCGCCCCATATGATGAATTATTAACTTTCAGCTTGTACTATTTGTACTTTCAAAACATTTCAGTTTTATTTCCTCCCCTCCAGGATTCTATGAAGTATCAGACGCGTTTTGTTTCGCAAAAGCCAGCAAAGGTTGTTTTGTCCAGCATGGAAGTTGTTGCACAATCAATGGGTTTTAAGACACACATTCGAAATTATAAGGTATATGTCCCTGGCTTTGCTATGGTATCTTACTCTTTTAGTTATCATGCTTTTTTCTTTTTTGCTTTAAATGTGGTCCTTGTTCTACTAATATGGGCTTTTGCTCCATTTCTCTCTCTCTCTCTCTCTCTCTCTCTCTCTCTCTCTCTCTCTCTCTCTAATGTTTTCCTTTTCTTTCTTTCTCATGTCCCTGTATATTTCTGAGTTTCTTAGTGCACTTGCATGAATATGTGGTTATGCGTTGCATGGCTTGTCTTCAATGTTCCTGGTAAAAGTTTAGGCCTTGTACTTAAAGATTTGATTACTTTTCAGATGAGAGTGGAAGGTTTTTCAACAAATAAGAATTCTCAGTTCTCTGTTATACTAGAAGTAAGCTACTGGTCTAAATCTATCTCACACTGCAGCCCCCCCCGCTTAATTTGATTTTACTGAAATGTTTTTTTGTTTTTGTTTTTCTGGCTGAAGATATTCGAAGTTGCTCCCACATTTTTCATGGTAGACATTCAGAAAGCGGCTGGAGATGCCAGTGAATATCTCAAGGTAGGTTTTCAATGTGATTTTGCTGCAGTTAATGTATTCTGAATCAGTATGCTTTTTATTTCAAATTGCCTCATCTTTGTTTGATTTTTGGTAGCTTGTAACAGTTTGTTATCTTTTTATACTCTTGACTGTAAAGGATAATAGATGATTCTGTAATGTTGCAGTTCTACAAGAGTTTTTGTAGCAATCTTGAGGATATCATCTGGAAACCGCCTAATGAATCAAGCAAATCAAGGATCTCTAAAAGCAGGAGTAAGAAGCGCTGATCATCTTACTCGAAAAAATTATACTTTAATCATGTTTACAAAAGTAAACGTTTGATACGGGATTAACCTCCAAGGACGCTGTCAATGTGAGAGGATTGAATTCACAGTCAGTTTCCCTAACCCCACCTAAAATTTCTGTTCTCGTGAGAATCATAAGAAAACACCTGGCAAGAAGTACTTATGGAACAAGATATATCTTTTTCTTTTGTATTGGTTTATGTAAATTTTTGTTTATCTTACTCGATTTTCTATAAACCATTTAATGCCGTTATGATTGTAAGAGTTTTGTACGAGTAAAAAGAGTACAAGTTGACTATTTGTCAGGTTCAAGAATTTATAGCAGTTGAAAATTACTTTTAAGATCTGGATTCTGCTAGTGATTTTTCTCCTTTTCTTACTTCCAAGCGGCTTTTGTAGTAGTAGTCACTTACTTGTGCTTGCTTTCTTTGCCGTTGATGTAAAGGTTGTATGTTAGGGACATGAATTAAATGTTTCAATTGGATTATTAGGCCAAGCGAGCTCTCGTGGACATCAGAAGATATTTCAGTTTATAAAGAACGTTGGAGAAATGAGGTTGTTGAGCTTAAGAACCAGAATTTAGGAGTGCACGATCCAATCTAATCCACAAAGTGCAGATATTTGCACACATGTGGATTGGATTTGATTGAATTTTTAAAATCTGCACCTATATGGATAGGGTATATTCTTTACCTCAAGTAACCAATACAATTCGCACTTAAATATATTCAATTTTTTATAAGTCATATATGTTGTTAAATTATTTCGGTTGTAATTTAAGGGTAAAATGTCATTATACAATCTACCACATATGAATAATACTTTTAAAACATTAAGGTCTAAATTTGTGCTAAAAATAAATAATTTAGAATAGAAAACAATAAATAATTTAGGGAAAAAAAAAACAATATAAAGGCCGGTTATAAGGGTTTATTAATGGGCTTTTTAGCTAAATGGTCGAATTTTGAATCATAATTTGCAAAATGACTGTTTTTAAATACTGTTAAAAAATGGTCATTTTTTATATTTAGTATATCCAAATAAATTGACTTATTTTTTGAAAATTGATTTATTTTTTCAAAAATTGATCTACATTATAAAAAATAGATCAACTAAAAAAATAGCTATTTATCAAAATAAAATTATAAAATGATCATTTATTAAGTAGATGTAAAAAACGGTCGTCTTTTAAATTGATCTTAAAAAAAAGGTCATTTCTTATAAATACTGGCCTAGGATCCAGTTATTGGTTAAAAGGTTATATGTGAATTAAATTAGATACTATTTTTAAAATCATGATTCACCCCTACAGAATTCACCAAAACATAGAATGAGAAAGATGTAAACCGATCAGATAAGAACATTTTTTTTTTCATAATTTCTCTCTCCACAGCTTGTTTATTTGTGTTTTCTGTTCACTTTGATGTAATATGGAAGGTCTCCACTAAGAATCTGGCCATTTTACAAAATTATTGATGCCAAGCAGCTATAAGGCCAATTTGGTAATACTGAAAAGTAGTCGGGTTCTGTAACCAAATCATCTTTGAAAGCAGATTGTTTTTCGCTTCGAAAAATTTAGGCAGCAAATTATGATATAATCTGACAATCAAAATACTTCAGGCAGCAAAGTAGGTTTACCAAAACTAAATGTATAATCAAAATGAGGAGCTGTAAAGAAAATCAGATACTGACCTATAATCTTATAATCTAATCTTTCCAATTGTAGTATACATGTAATCAAAAGAAAGTTGATGCAAAATTCAAGGATCACTTGAACCCCCAACTCTAAATGGTAATCGCCAGCTCCATCAGCGAATATACAGACTTTCTTATGAAATGAATTGTGGTTTGACAATATGAAGCTCCCATTGGCACAACCATGACAAAGGATGAATACATGTCACAGGAACTTTGAAGAAGTCTAAACAACCAAAGAATTGGAGACTCTTAGGATTTTATGCTGGTTTCCCCTTGGCAAGGGATACCATAGAAGACTGCCAAAATCCCCACATGAACATTTTCCATTGACAATTTTGTGAAGGCGCTTGCTATCTCGTATGGTTATTTCCCTAGCTGTAAGTAATGAAATACTCTTAACAAAACTATGGCAGTCTCTGCACATTATGAAGTTCTTATTCACTCTTATTGGCGCAGAACTCGGTGTATTCAATAACCCAAAAGCAATGGCCAACTTTTCACTATGATAACTGGTAGAAGAGGATGCCTTCGCTTCATCCTCATCTATTACCTCCAAATCTTCTCCTGTTTCATATCCAAGACTCTTAGCTTGTTCAATCAAATTTTCCAAAAATTTGTGGAAATCTGCACTCTGAAGATGAGACTTGTCATCGGGTTTAAATGAATAAACCTTGTCTTTGATGCTTATCCAGCTCCAATCCTTTAGTTTTCCGATTTTCTCTTCTTTCATCATTTTTCTCACCCTAGAAACATCCTTCCATCTTCTTTCTGAGAGGTACATGTTCAACAACAAGACATAAGTCTCGGCATCTTTTGGTTTAAGGTTCAGTAACTGTTCAGCAGCATAAAACCCCAGTTCTAAATTGCCATGACTTCTACACCCTGCAACCAAGTTTGACCATATAAACTCACTGGGTTCAAAATCCATCTTTTTGATGAGATCGAAAGCTTCATCTAATCGTCCCAACCTCACAAACATGTCGATTAGGCAACCATAATGGTCCATCACGGGCTTAATTCTGTATTCTTTTTGCATCATCTCAAAGTAAATGAGAGCTTCTTCAACCATTCCAGCATGGCTACAAGCCGAAAGAACACCTACAAAAGTGATCTGGTTTGGTCTAACTCCTGCAAGTCTCATATCCTCAAAGAGATGCAACGCTTGCTGACTTATGCCGTGCTGTGCCAAACTCGTGATCATCGAAGTCCATGATATCAAAGTTCTCGTGGACATCTCCACGAAAGCTTTACTTGCTTTCTCAATGCTTCCACATTTATTATACATATTAATTAGTGCAGTTCCAACAACTACATCTGAGAGAAACCCAGATTTAATGGTCTGAGCATGAATTTGTTCCCCTTGCTCTAAGGCCACCAAACTTCCACATACAGTTAAGACACTTGAGAAGGTGAACATATCAGGTTTCATGCCTGAGCGGTTCAGTTTTGAGAAAATGTTGAGTGCCTCATTTCCACTTTGATATGCTGAAAGACCATCTCCTTCGAGTTCCATCATTTGAGCATGGCCAGAAATCATTGCATTCCAGGTAACCAAGCTGTTCACTTTCATTCCACCAAAAAGCCTTTTAGCCTCCTCAATCCTACCAGTTTTGAGGTACAAATACATTATAGAATTCTTAACCCTCAAATTCAATTCAAATCCAAGTTTGATGCTTAATGAGTGAACCTGGCTACCAATACCAAAAGACAGCATTACACAACACAAGCTCAAGACACTAGTAAGGGTGAACTGATTAGGCTCAATGTCCTCAGAAAGCATCTCAATGAAAAATTCCAAACCCCTTGCAGCATCACCATTCTCACCACAAGCAGATATAACTGCTGTCCATGAGATCACATTCTTTTCCCTAATCTTGTCAAACACTTTAACAGCCGAACCCAATTGCCCAGATTTGGAGTATAAACTACAAAGGGAGTTACCAATACTAGTGTCAAAGTCAATATGGTACTTGATCATGTAACCATGGAGCTGCTCACCCATGTGGATCAACTGCAAGGAAGAACAAGCATTTAAAACAATTCCTAGAGTATAATTTGTAGGATAAGCGCCCGCTTCCAACATTTCTCGGAACACTAGGATGGCAAGCTCGGGCTGGAAACCGTGAACATAACCCGTCATCAGGGTTGTCCAAGCAACAACATTTCTCCTAGGCAAATTGTCAAACACTTTACGAGCACTTTCCATGGTTCCGCATTTGACATAAACATTGACTAGGAACGTTGAAACAAACAAATCTTCATGAAAGCCCGTTTTTATGATCTGGGCATGCACGACTTCTGCCTCAGACGCCGAATTCTTATCGATACAATCTCGCAAAAGGTCCACATAGTAAGACGACTCAGTAGAAGCATCTTCTTTTATGGCAGAAAGCGCTTCTCGAAAGTCGGTAGACATTGATTCCGATATCCCATCCAAATGGGTGACCGTACGACTTTTCTGAAACGAAATGGAAAAACAAAAAACATTAAGTGGCATAAGGAAACTCGCAACAATTCTTCCCGAAAAAGAAGTTCAAAAATGGCTTGGACTTTTAGCTATATATATATATATATGTATAAATGTATGAAAATCAAAGATGAAGAAGAAGAGCGACAAACGCAGAGTAGAGTAGAGTAGAGTACCTTCTGGTTGGGAAGAGAAAGTGTGGGCTGTTTTCTGAGGTCGGAGTCGAGCTTGAGAGTGCCATGAACTGCAACTGAAGGCAAAGAAGCCATGAAAGAGTGAGAGAAACGGCGTTGGTGTTGGAGTTGTCGTTTAAAGCATCTGCAACATCGTCGTTGGATACCTCCGTTGGCTAAGCTAAAACGAAAGCTATATAGTTTGTTTATCCAAACTCTTTCCTCTATTATCTTTCTGCGTAAAAATTTGTGGATGAAAAACCTGACCCTTCTATTTATTTACCTTTTTATTTTAGGGACCAGGATCGCATGCACTGTCCTTGTCCTGTTACTCTCTATCACACAGTCTGTCGTGCCAGTGCCACTGCGAGTGATATTACCACACGTCACGTATACAATTCAATATTGTTGGGAATCTGACCGACACAGATTCGCCGCTCCCATGATCTCACTTCAACGAATATCAAAATATCAAAATAACAAAGAAATAAAAACAAGGAATAAAAACAATCACCACAACACAAAAATTTAAGTGGAAAACCCCAAATTAGGAAAACCCCAAATTAGGAGAAAAACCACTGCCCTTAGAAAAGAATTCCACTATATGAAAAATTTCTACAATCACATAAATTTCTCTATTTTCTACCCAATGACCCCAATACACCAGCACTCTCACAAATATTCCCTCCTCACACCTTTCTCCTCTCTTTGAACAACCATCCCTCTTACACAAGAAAAACAAGAGAACTCACACTTCCCTACTCCTTGAAAGGAAACACAAAGAGACTAAAAAAAAAGAATTTCCCCAGAAGGAAAATACTTGAAATGCTACATATTGGGGTGATTAGCAACCAAGGAGATAACCTCCTTATATAGGGCTCAAGCCTCCCTTCTTCTCCATCTTCTACTGATGTGGGACTTTGGCTTCTTTCATATTTTTAATATTTAGCCAAATTCCAACAATCTCCACCTTGGCTGAATAATAAAAATATCCATAGCTTCCGCTACAAATACTGTCTTCACTGACAGTCATACTCCACCATATGAGTACACACTTAGAATTAACAAATTCTAAGAATTTCACCTCGGCTCATGTCGAAAAAACTTTGCTGAAAAATTATGGTGCAGCTCCCACCGTTTGGCTTTTCCTGGAAGCTCATCAGACATCGACATCATCCACCACACACCCTGCATCAATGCCAAACCAATGCCCGTGTGCAGACTTGTGAACTCTGAATCTGCCACTATCACATCCTCTTCTATATCAACTTTGGAGATCTGCGACATGCCATAAGGATTAGCAGCATCATCAGATTTGGAGCTTTTAGCCGAACCCGCTCCACCTTTTTGACAATTTCTTTTAGGTGCCAAGATTAATAACACCTGCAGTAGATTACATCCTTCTCCAATTCAAAAACGACATCATTCAAAACACTTGGATGATCACTTACAGCTCTCGCTTCCAGATCTTCCCCGTCTTCATCGCTCATATTGGATTTCTCAGAATCTCTGCCCTTTCAAACTCTTGTGCAAACCAGATTGAATCATCCCATCCAATTTCTCCACATCAATCCTCACCGGAGTCGAAACTTGCATTCTGATATCTCTTTCTACACTCATAGCTTGAAACACCACTAAGAAAATTTTCTTAGACTACACCAAGTTCCAGTGCACCAAAGAACCCCGCCTGCTCTGATACCACTTGTTGGGAATCTGACCGACCCAGATTCGCCGCTCCCAGGATCTCACTTCAACGAATATCAAAATAACAGAGAAATAAAAATAAGGAATAAAAACAATCACCACAACACAAGAATTTAAGTGGAAAACTCTCAAATTAGGAAAAAACTACTGCCCTTAGAAAAGAATTCCACTATATGAAAAATTTCTACAATCACATAGATTTCCCTCTTTTCTACCTAATGATCCCAATACACCCAGCACTCTCACAAATATTCCCTCCTCACATCTTTCTCCTCTCTTTGAACAACCATCCCTCTTACACAAGAAAAACAAGAGAACTCACACTTCCCTACTCCTTGAAAGGAAACACAAAGAGACTAAAAAAAAGGAATTTCCCCAGAAGAGAAAAATACTTGAAATGCTACATATTGGAGTGATTAGCAACCAAGGAGATAACCTCCTTATATAGGGCTCAAGCCTCCCTTCCTCTCCATCTTCTACTGATGTGGAACTTTGGCTTCTTTCATATTTTTAATATTTAGCCAAATTTCAACAAATATTTCAAACACCACCGTTACCTCCGTTTAAAGGATGAAAGAAAAATGAAATAAAGAAAATATAAAGCTGCTTTTGGTATAAAATTCGAATCTTATTCCTCAAATTTAGAAACAATTTTTATACATAGAAAATTAGAAGGATAAAATATTTATCATTTTAACTTTCTATATAAAAACTGTTTCTATATTTGAAGAATAAGATTAGAATCATATACCAAATGCGCCCTAAATTATTGGAAACGCAGCAATTCATCCTTGCTGCGAAACCCATCGGCACTCATCCCTTTCATCTTTATTTTATTTAATCTCCTTCAAGTTTTGCTAAAATTCTTGCGCTATGCCACTCACTCGATTCGCTGATCGTTTTCTGTGTTCGTCCCGTTTCCGAAGCTTTAAAGAGAGAGATGTTGGGTAAAAAAAAAGAACGATCTTTTAAATATCAGATCTATGGACGGTAGAACGGGGGGACATATATTAGGTAAAAAAAAAATTCTCTTTTAATATCAGAACTACTTTTTAATTATATTTTTATCAGTCATTAGATATTTAAGAGATCATAGTTCTAAGATTAGATCTGCACTTTTTCTAACCCATAGGCAACTTTCCTTGCTAAGAGATATCTGAATACTCCATTGACCATTCAACCCAAGGAAAAGAGAGAGAAAAAAAAAAAAAAAAAAAAAGAGGATAACTAATCGGTTCAGCCAAACAATTACAAGGTTCGAAAATTTCCACCAAGAAATTACGAGGGATTAGCGGATATAGTCGTGTTTTCTTTTCTTTTCTTTTTCTTAATTCTATTTCTAGTTTGTTTTTATGCTTGACGGCGTTATCATCACTCTATTGACGGAGTTAATAACTAAATGACGTGTAAATTTCCTATTCGAGGGACAGAGAGCAAGACAGAGGATGCAGACATACCATCTGCTTTCCGGTAATGTTAAGACACCAAAAATTTATACCACATGATGTGACATGTATTTCAACCATTAAATTTTAAATAGTGTGGTTATACTTTAAATAAGATAGTGGTTGAAATGGATAACTCATCGTTGGTATAAAATTTTTTGTATAAATTTTTAGTGTCTCAGTCAAATGGATAACTCATCATTGGTATAAAATTTTTTATATAAGTTTTTTGTGTCTCAATCATTACTCTTCTATATTTTAGACTGTGTTGCTAAAGAAAGATAGTACGTACATAGATGTTTTCCTGAGTAAAATATCATTTGTATTTTTTTATTCTTTTATTTTTTTTGGATATCATATTTTATTACACGAAATATATTTTCATAGTGCAAACTCTAGACAAAAAATAAAAAATAAAAAGAACCTCGATTAATTGAGTGAAAAACTGTAGAAATCCAACATCTAGTTTCAAATTTAACATGTCTTTTCTCAATGAGTGACATTTATCATGCATTTCACGTCTTAAGTAGGTGCTCGTAGGAATAA
The DNA here is from genome assembly GCA_002914845.1 of Trema orientale. Classification (NCBI taxonomy): domain Eukaryota; kingdom Viridiplantae; phylum Streptophyta; class Magnoliopsida; order Rosales; family Cannabaceae; genus Trema; species Trema orientale. Next base: position 263,573 of record JXTC01000143.1, on the reverse strand, counting down.
GCTGACGGATAATGCTTAAGGTACCAACTTTTATACTAAAGTTTTAATACCAATACAAGTGGTATGTGATTTGTCACAACTCAATTGGTGATAATGTTTAATCTATTTGTGATAAGTTTTAACACACCAATTAGTTGGTGACAAGTTACATGTCACATGTGTTGGTACAAAAAATTTGATACAAAAGTTAGAATATATAGTGTTATCCACTAATGGAAACCATATTTTTACTAATTTAGAGGTTAATTTTAGTAAGATAATGTATGAAAAAAAAAATACAAATATTTTTGAGGAAAATGTTATAAAGTATAACAAAGAAAATGACTGTTATTTAATCAAAAAATAAAAGAAAATGACTTTTACATGTATATATATTGCCTGAATATTATAAAAACTAGTTGGAAGTAATAAGGGGTACTGTTATAATTTTGTCAAAATATGAGCTCATATGATGGAGAAAAGGACATGCTTAGGACTAGAGCTATAAATATAGGTTGCCCGGCTCGGCCCAGGCCAAAACAGAAATTCAGGCCGGACCGGGGTGGGCCGGGCTGTGAATAGTAGCGGACCGGGTCGGCTCGGTTCGGAAGTTTAAAAATGAGGCCCGGTCCGGCCCTAAAAATGGGCCAGCCTGGTACTATTTCGTAAAAAATCATTTTTTTAATACTAATTACCAAAACGACAAAAATGTTTTTTTTTTTTTTAAAAAAAAATTGACTACTGGTCTGGGCCGGGTCGGCCAAGCGGGCTTACTACCTCGGCCCAGCCTGACCCGGCCCGAACTTGGGCCAATTTTGCGGGCCGCGGGCCGGCTCATTTGGCCGGGCCCATATTTGCAGCTCTAGTTAGGACTAACTTAGGGCAAGATGAATTATTTTGTGAATTTTTTTTAAAAATAATATTTATAGAAGTATCAAGAACTCTTCGACCTATAGTCGAAAAGCTTCTAGATCATAAGAAAACCATTATATGCATAAAAAAAAATGAATTTTTATATTTTTATATTTATATATAAGTTTCCAATTCAATAATTTTTTTTTTTTTTTTTTTACCTATGGGTAGGTATTTTTTTTTAGTCACTGGATCATCATTTAATGGTAATCCAACAGCTATAATGAGGTACATAAAAAGACGTGCATTATTATTTCTCTCTCTCATTTTTTATTAAAAAAAATTTACATGATAAAATTTTATTAGCCAAAATGATATCTATATAGGTAAAAAAAAAAATCTATTTGATTGGTGCCCTTATATATATATATTTGCTTGATTGTGGTAGAATTTAGTTGGATCTAATAAGTGGTACTGTCACGACCCAAACCCCGGGTCAGTGGCAGAAGGGGAATTTCACTAGTGGAAATTCGTAATTTATTCTTGAAAAATTTTAGAAACTGTAATTCTTTAGAAAAACGACAACTAGTTGAAAAATGACAGCTTCTATAAAGATTATAAAAATAGTTTAAATTATAAATTCCCACAGTTTGTGATCACCACTAGACATAGACTGTTAATAGTAGTATTAAAACATAAACATGCATCACCATTGTCATCACAAGTAGGCATAAT
>JXTC01000143.1:129981-261299 GCA_002914845.1 Trema orientale | reverse complement strand
GTACATTCCAAATATGAGGTCGAAAATACAATCTAACGGCCGGATTGACAAATTTAAATATAAAACTAAAAATAACTCAAAATTAACAAAAATGGCAAATTTTGATCCGGAAAGTATGGGGTCGAGATATATATACCATGTCGAAGATCGTGAGGAGACGAGTTCAATGGGACCAGTTTCACGGCGAATGGATGCCGGAATCTTCGCCGGCGGCCAAAAATCCGAAAATGGGTCAAACGGCTTTAATGGAGTTTTCCGGCGAACCGGTCATCGGCGGCGGCGGCTGGTGGCTGGCGGAGCTCCGAGATGACACGGCGAGTCGACGCCGGCAGTAGCGCGGCCCGGACGGTGGCCGGAGGTGGCTCCTCCTTGCTTCGGCTGTGGGTGACCCGAGAGAGAGAAAGAGAGTAATGGGAGTTGGGTGAGGGAGGAGAGAGAAAAGGAATTTTTCTTTTTCTTTTTTTTTTTAAAAAAAAACTGGTCAAAAGACCCATTTACCCCTTAAAAATATAGGTTTTTACAGGTACTGTTGTAATTTTGTTAAAATATAAGGTCTCGTATGAGGGAAATTGATGCGGCTAGTCCGTTTTTTTAGCAAGTGGACTTTTTTAGTTCATTTTTAAAAAATGACTTTTATAATGCCAAAAAATGACTTTTTTAATTTCTTTTGGAGAGAGAAAAAATTATCATTCCAAGATTACCCTTTTGTCATATTACGCTTTGTTACTGGTAGTCACAAGTTTGTGACTGAGGGTTATTTTATTTTACATTGTTACAAATATTGTGAGTTTTCAAGACACGTGCACTGTCATAATTTTATGACGGACTGTCACAATATTTTTGTTACTATTTGTCACAATTTTGTGACCAATAATTATAGCTCGTTTTACATCGTTACAAATATTGTCACAAATTATACACATAGTCACAATTTTGTGACTCAGAGTTACAGCGTGTTTTGTATTATTGGAAATATTGTGAGATTTCGTTATTGTGATTTGTACAATGTTTACATTTTACCTTGATTTGTGAGTCCAAGTCACAATATTTTTGCTATTTACAAAAAGAAGATAAATATTCCTATTAGCCAATAATTTTCTGTTATGTAATCCTGATTCATGACTATTAGTCGTAATATTTGTGCCTATTTTTTTTTTTTTGAACATATTAGATAACAATGTGCCTATCTTACAAAAGTAAAATATATTTTCACATTGGATAACAATGGCTTTATGAAATTTTTCTAAAACAAACTAATTTTACAATAAAACCATGTCATGGTATTTATTAATAGCCCTGGAAACCAACAAAGTCCCAAACGTCGACCTTTATCATTCAAATTAGAAGTAACAATGTGTGATTTTAGGCCACACAATTCCTGACACTAATCAAGATAAGTGACTTAGAGTCACAAAGATTGTGACAATCACATATTTTGTGACTACTTTCAATAACTTAGTAGTTTATAACAATATCTAACAATGCCCTAAACTCATGAAAAATCATTTTTTCACGTGAAAAAATATGCCTGTTGTGTTCTTCCAAAAAGAGAAGAAGAATAAGAAGATTAGTAGTGTATGACTGTAGGTCACAAAATCCGTGACAACCATAGATTTTTCACAATTCTAAATAAAACATGATCTGATCTATGACTGTAAGTCACAAAATTCGTGACAATTATACATTCTTCAACAAATCTAAATTGCATCTCTCCACAAAACTTAGAAATAAAAATTAAGTTCTTGAATACCCGCAAAGTGTAAACCCCAGGGCAAATGAATAACATTCCAAAAATTTTCAGAAACTAAAAAAAAGGGGAAAGAAATCGTTACCAATGATTTGAAAAGTATAAAAACTAGTCCTTCGCCTTCAACCCCGTCTCCAACCTCTGGTTCCACCTCCTCGTCCTCCCTACAAGCCACCATTAGCCCACCTCCTCCTACTTCCTCGGCGTCGATGGCTTCTTCCTCACCACTGCCCCCAACTTCGCCTACTCGAGAATCCTCAAGCAGGCCTGGCGCATGACCCCGTCACTCTGATTCTCCAGGATCACCCCCCTTTGGGGCGTTTCCGATGATGGGCCCCGATTTATCGTTGTTGGTGGCGTCAGATTCATCGGGAATTTGGTCGATATCAAAGACCGTCTCGTTGTAGAGATATACAATCCCGATTCAGATTCATGGGATTTCTTCCCACCTCTACCAGCAGATTTCAGATTCAGTAGCTTGTCGTAATCCCTGTCCTCGGCCCTGTTCCGGGGCAAGTTGTCTGAAATCCGTGGGAGACACGAGACGATAAGGAGGCGCAAAATGAAGAAGAAGTCGGATCTAGAGTCATCATTTTTTCTTTTATTCTTTATTCTATGATAGGGAATGGCATTTTAGACTTTTTATTTTTTGGAATGTATTAAAAATGTCTTTATGAGAAAAGAGATTAAAAAAATCATTTTGTCTCAAAATGAGACTAGCCACGTCAATTACCCCTCGTATGAACATTGGGGCTGGAGGAGTCAGGTCTTGAAGGAGAGAGAGAGAGACAGAGCACAAGGTTTGGGCTGAGATCCAATAGCCCAAAGTTGAAGGGGACTCTGCCTATCTGAAAGGTAATTGGCCCAGCGCTCTTACTCACTCTCTCTCCAGTCTCCTGAAGAGTACAGTTACAGTACACCGCGCACGACGGCGTATCGGAGTCGCATGTTTGTTGGGGGTGTGACGTTGATGGTGGGAGGAGGAAGGGACACAGTCAGAGTGTCAGCAACTGCGCGCATTTCCAAACTACGTAGGCCCCACATTTATAATATAATATAAATATAAATATATATACATAAAATAATATTAAACTCAAAGCTTTGGCCTTTGCCAATTGCCACCAACCCTCTCCCACTTACTTACTTAAATACACATCGAGAAAATAGAAAGCTTAAGCTCAGCAAACAAACAGAGCCAGAAAGAAAGAAAGACAGACCAGAAAGAAGGAAATGGCGATGGCTCTGCGCAACCTCTCAAGATCCTTCAACAAACCAACTCAGCCACTCCTCCTTAATGGCGCTTCCATCTACCACCTGGTACATATATATATATATATTTTCTTCTTTCTTGATCTTCAAAAATTAAAAATTAGAATGAAAATACCTACCAGGTTTGCTTTCATTCATATGGATTCCGTTGATCATTTTGCAGTCTTCTCTGGCCACTCAAGCCTCATCTCACCAAAAAGACAAAGCTCGTGCTACCGTACCCCATTTTTTCATTACATTTACTATCTCTCTCTCTATCTCTCTCGATATATATATATATGTATATATGCATTTGTGTTTATATATATATATATATATGAAACTTTTACTCCTGTCAAGGCGTTACTAATTGGATTGGACCGGATCTGGATTTCGTGTAGATGTCGATGCTGAGAATTTTTTTTTTTTTTTTTTCAATTTCAATTTTAAATTTCAGTGGATTAAGCAACTAAATGAATCATTGGAGGTTATCGATCCTGAAGTTGCCAATATCATCGAACTCGAGAAAGCTCGGCAATGGAAGGTATCCGTATCCACAAATTATGCTCTCTACCTAAACTTGCTCTTTTCTGTAATCATGTTAGCTGATCTCTGATTATTCAAAATTTAGTTTCGAAATTGGTTATGTAACATGTTTGATTACAGTTGTCTTTGTTAATAAGAATGCAGTGTGAATTTTTCTTTCTTTACTATGATTAATGGGGATTCTATTTTATTTTACTTTTATTTTTTTGGGTGTGGCTTTGTTTAGGGGTTTGAACTTATACCTTCGGAAAATTTCACATCGTTGTCAGTAATGCAAGCTGTTGGGTCTGTCATGACCAACAAATATAGTGAAGGATATCCCGGTGCAAGATACTACGGAGGAAATGAGTACGTTTATCCACTTTTTCGCTAAATTTTCTGTTGAAAAATTTATGTAAATTGATGCTGTCTTCAATGTTCTCTTCTGTGTGTTTTACCTTTATTTTAGTTTAAGCTTTTCGTAAATTGGATGTTTATTTGTTTATTTTCTTCAGGTATATCGACATGGCTGAGACCTTGTGTCAGAAGCGTGCATTAGAAGCTTTTAACTTAGATCCTGCTAAGTGGGGAGGTAACTGTTTTGACCATATGGTTAATAAGAATAACTGTTTCCAAACCTCAAGAAATATAGTTCTAGATGATTCGTATCTATTCTCTTGAAATCTTGCCAATGTTTGCCTACACTATCCATAAATTTAGAGGTTTTTCATTATAGGACATCTCTGGCCTTGTCTCATTACTATGACTTTTTTTGAAAAGAGAAAAAAAAAAAGAAAAAGAAAAAAGAAACCCAACTTCTGATGCAATTTGGATTTCTTCAATTTAGGAGAAAGTAATGTTCTTCCTGTGAAATATGAAGATTTTATCCTCATTTCTAAGAAATTACCAATCTTTGTATAGGAAGGGACATGGAAATGCAGTCATATTTTATTGAATAGTTATATTATCAGGTGTTGTCTCTTGTTTTTTGTTTAGTTGTTGGGGCATTCTTCTTTCAAACATTTACGGCCCATTAGAAGAACTTTATTTTGAACTTGCTTAATTGAAAGTGGCATATACCTTTTTTCTTGCAGTAAATGTGCAGTCGCTATCTGGATCTCCTTCTAACTTCCAAGTCTACACTGCATTGTTGAAACCTCACGAAAGAATCATGGCTCTTGATCTACCTCATGGTGGGCATCTTTCACATGGTTATCAGGTGCCTACAACTTCACTTTACTTGTATGAAAGGAGCTGCTGCTTGTTGGTGTAGCTTGAAATATCATACAGTGTCTCACATATACTTGCCATTCTGCAGACAGACACCAAGAAAATATCTGCTGTGTCTATATTCTTTGAGACAATGCCATACAGATTAGATGAAAGCACTGGGTATATTGACTATGACCAGGTACCCTGTCATCTAATTTCCTTTTCAAAATTCGCAAGTTATTGACCAAGTTTGCTATTGTCAGAGAAGGAGAGGCATGTTACTTGGGTTAATCTTAGGAAAACGGCATCCAAGGAGTGAAATTTTCTTTTTATATTTTACATATAGTATTTGCACAAATGCTGAAGGATCATATTAGCTATTCAGAAAATGAGTATAACGTGTAGAGAAATGTCTATAGAGCTATGGTTACGTTGCTTCTACTCTTCACAAGTTTGTAGCTGTTGATGTTGCTAGAAATTGGGAAAGTTGTAAGCTTGTGTATGCCAATGTGTCATGTTTTCAAATATCATTGATGCTTATCCCTCTGCAATGCTGGAAACTAGGCAAAAGTAACAAAGCTGGCTGACTACTCTTTAGAGATCAGCAAAACAGAGTTTTTACAATCAAAACTTTCAATGACAAACCCTTTGAGCTTCTTGGAGCTGAAAATTTTACTTGTGTCGATATGTTCTTTCTCCAAGTAACTCTCAGTTTTCAAGTACTAGTATACTGTTATAACCTTTACTTTCTGTATTCTGAAGGAAATTTATGATTGAAGCAGAGAATTAAATATGCATATTGTGCTCATATAGCACATGTCAACAATTGGTATAAAATTGTATCGTATATTCTATTTATACAGTATACTTATTACAATGTGCCTAATTAAGCCTTTAGGATTTACGTGAAGGATATCAAATACTTAAGTGCCTGTCTTTCAATTTTCTTGTAAACTTCCCGTTTATTTTTCTTTATGAAGGTTGACATATATGAGTCAAATTTTACAGTTGGAGAAAAGTGCTACACTTTTCAGGCCAAAACTAATTGTTGCTGGAGCAAGTGCTTATGCACGCCTTTATGACTATGCCCGTATTCGCAAGGTAAACTTGGGGTTAACGTTGTGACTGTGACATTCTTTCTCAAGTGTCTGCGGATACTCCACTGTACAGATTGTGAGAGCTGTTTCAGAGTTTGCTAATGTTTTTCACAGGTCTGTGATAAGCAGAAAGCAGTCATGCTTGCTGATATTGCACACATCAGTGGATTGGTTGCTGCAGGTGTTATACCTTCCCCTTTTGAATATGCAGATGTCGTTACAACAACAACACATAAGTCACTTCGTGGTCCTCGTGGGGCTATGATCTTCTTTAGGAAGGGGGTGAAAGAAATAAACAAGCAAGGGAAAGAAGTAAGTATTGATTCATGTATCATACATGAATCAATTTGAAAGGGGAAATAGGAGAAGAAAATATTCTGATCGTTTGTGTTCTAGCTGCACGCTCCATGTTCTGTGCTGCTACTTTCCCATTTTACTCTGGTCTGTTTTGGTACTGAAGTGAAAGTATCTAAAATGATAACTGTTAAACGATTGTGTACTGCCTGCCCTACAGGTTTTATATGACTATGAAGACAAAATCAATCAGGCTGTTTTTCCTGGACTTCAAGGTGGTCCACACAATCACACCATAGCTGGTTTAGCAGTTGCACTAAAGCAGGTAGTTTACCCCGGTGTGGCCAAATTTTTTTTTTTGGCTGAACTTTAAATCTTAGTTCACTCTTGATGACTTATTCCTTTTTGAGAAAATCTTCATGGAATTCAGTATTTCTATGTTCCGATTGTAGGTCATGACTCCAGAGTTCAAAGCTTACCAAGAGCAAGTTCTCAGGAATTGCTCAAAATTTGCTCAGGTATATTTTGCTGGTACCTATTCGTATTTTTTCGGATTCTTCTAGTTCGCTTCGTGATATGCACACTTATCTCCTTTTCTGGTCTTTCTCTTTTCCAATTGACCTTGTTGAATAGTGTTAGATTCATCTGGCTAGTGAGTTCATTTTGATCTGATTGTTTTATGACCTCTGTGCATTCAGAGTTTGGTTGAGCTTGGCTATGATCTTGTATCTGGTGGAACAGACAACCATTTAGTGTTGGTGAATTTAAGGAACAAGGTACAAGGAGATTGTTACTTTCTTGTTTCTACTACTATGCAAAAAATGTAGCAGGGAATTGCAACCAATATTATCTTTTTGAATATTTGCTTACAGGGTATTGACGGCTCGAGAGTTGAGAAGGTTTTGGAGTCTGTTGATATTGCAGCGAATAAAAACACTGTTCCTGGGGATGTATCTGCCATGGTCCCGGGTGGTATCAGAATGGGTAGATTTTTTCATCATTGAAGATCTTGCACCCGCCTGATTACTGGCTGAGTACTAATATTTTTTGACAAAGGCCCTGTTAATCTGATTCTTCAGGAACCCCAGCTCTTACATCCAGAGGATTTGCTGAAGAGGATTTTGTAAAAGTAGCAGAGTATTTCGACGCAGCTGTGAAGTTGGCCTTAAATATCAAGGCCTCTGCTGAAGGTGCAGTAGCAGCAGTAGTAGTAGTATCTCTATATTAATTGTGTTACTAATCATTTTTTTAGCTGCCAGAGTTTTTGCTCAGTTAGCTGTTCTTGACTGATTTAAAATCCAGGTACAAAGTTAAAGGACTTTGTAACAACCATGCAATCCAACGACCATTTTCAATCCGAAATCGCAAAGCTCCGCCACGAGGTCGAGGCCTATGCTAAACAATTTCCAACAATTGGATTCGAGAAAGAGACCATGAGATACCGTGACTGATTGATCAAGGTTAGTTGCTGGTGGAGAGGCTACTAGTTACACTAGTGCCAGCCTCTGAATGCCTTCAGAGCCGAATGAGATGGCAGATTATAGATGAAAGCTTTTGGTGATTCAGACTCCAATACGGGAATGAATGAATTCAGGTTCATCGACAAAATTTCATAAATGAAGATTGTTAAGAATTACATTGCAAAACCGATTCTTTAAAAGTTAGATCGAGTTTGTGTCCTGAATTGTATTATGGTTACCATCATTACTTCTCCTTTTGTTTGTGTTATTTGTTAATAAAAGTCCCAATCCAGCCCTCACTTCCTATTTTCTTTTTGCTTAATTAGATTCCAAAAGCCATTTTCAAGCTGGTTACTTTTCTCATCTTACGTCGTCTTTCTTTAATCTTGATTTTTTATTTTTTATTTTAACCTTATATGTTCACATATAGAAAAGACTAGTTTAAAAAAAAAAAAAATGAAAAGACTAATTTAATTAAGTAGAACAAGAAAATGTAGTTCAATATGTATTACTTATTGCTAACTAGCAGTCGACCATTATAAATGTGATCTTTTTCATATTAAAGGTCGAAGACTTGCTAGAGGACACAGAACAGAATCTCTATATCTAGATCCGCTCAAATTGGAAGTCATAGCGAATCTAGCAAAGTTGAAGAAAATAATTATAACAATAATGAATAAATATTAATGAAAGACAACCCCCTGTAAAACACCGTCGTTTTAATTATTCTGAAATGCCGGCCATACAGTCACAGCTGTCGAATGCGGAAGCTTCAATGCCTAGACTGCAGTCCCTCGACCTCTACGACCAGATCATGGCTGTCTGGCCATTGCTTTCTTTTTATTTTTATTTATTTATTATTTTTTGTTAAGACGTAATTGACTATTATCACTATTTTTCTCCAACGTTAAAATTAAAGACGAAATTGTCAAAATAAAGATTAAGAAAAAAAAAATATGTATATCAAATTTGATTAAGAAAATTCGAAGTTGATTGCCACTCTTGCTGATGGTATGGTATCATACTAATTACTATCATTGGTATTTGCAGGTAACACAGTCCGTACGCCATGGGATGAATGCATTGCGGTACGGCTAATGTCCCCGATAGAATTGCAATTTGCCGTGTTATACTGAAATTCAAGAATCAATATTTTTTTTAATCTGTCCCTTTTCATTTTTTTATTCAAAATAATGTGTTATTAAACTTTAGTTTAAAACGGAATGATACTTGTATGTCATCCCATTTAATATTCTTGCATTAATATTCCTTAGCATTATGCATGCCCAAAAAATAGTGACAACGACAACAAGCAGGTCAACAAAAGTCCCCACTATACCCAATCTAATCTATTCTAATCATGTTATTTAACTAGTTAAATGTGAAATTGTAGTTCCATGTACAAAATTATATGGGTTTTAATTGACGTGAATATGTACATTGATTAAAAATCAGTAACCACGAACATTGCTGTAACTCTTCTAAAACAAATTGACAAAATTCCAACTACTGTTTTTTATAATCCCCATATAACCCGTGAACGTTGGCCTCCCTTGAACTCTATTCTTGGCCAAAAACAATGACTGACCAGGTCAACAAAAGGACATGGCGGTGACTAAAAATCTTGATAGTGATTAGTGCAAAGAGACTAATTATTGGATTCAAAATTCTGTCTATGTCTACTTTATTTGTATTTTTCTCTGTTAATGTAATTACATTTTTGATACGTAACATTGGCTTCTAATTATTAATAGGGACAATGACAAAAAATACTTTGACTTTTAACTTTTATGCAAAAATATCATCATTCCAGAATTTATGTAAAATAATATACCCTCACTTTTAAATTTTCGCAAAATAACATTCTAACTTTTGAATTTCTGTGCGATAATATCTTCACTTTTGAATTCTGCAGATATTAATTTTTGTGACATAATATCTTCATTTTTGAATTCTGTAAATTAATATTATGATAATTAAAATTCTTGTAAATTAATATCTTAACATTTGAAACTCTTATAAACGTGTACCCTTGATGCCTAATTAGTTGATTTTAATAATAAAAAGATGGTAGTAGCCTTATTAACTTAATAAAAATTTATTAAATAATAATAAAATTTGTGAAAAATATTTATAATTAGATTATTTAACTTTTCATTTAAAAAAAATTAAAAATTAAAATGAGAGGTAAAAATAGTTAATTGTAAAAAAAAAAAAAAGAAACATGGGAGGTAAAAAAAATTATGTTTTTTTCACAATTAACCAAAAAAAAAGTAGTTATAAAATAATTTCTGATAATATATTAATGTATAAATATTTTTAATAAGTTAATGAGAGGTATTTGCATCTTTTAATTTGCTCATAGTATAAATTTATAAAAATAAAAAATAAAAATTGAGGGTGTTAATTTACAGAAATCGTAAATATTAGATTATTAATTTGTAGAATTAAAAAGTGATAGTAATAATTTACAGAAATTATAAATATGAGCTAGGTTATTAATTTGCATAAGTTTAAAAGTGAGGGTATTTTTATATAGTTAACCCTTATTAATACTACCAATTTGGCATATTGAATTTCTTTTATCTAATTCCTCCAATAAAAATCTCTTTTGTCTATTTTATTAAAAAAAAAAAAATTGTCTAATTTATCTAAAAATTGTATATAAATGATGTCAAAACCTATCTATACATGTATAATCAAGTTAATTCTCAGTTCCCACTAAGAGGAAAAAAATTTGATAAAACAAAATAAATGTGAATTCAAAATTTCACACACGCCACAAAAAAAAAAAAAAAAGAGGAGAAGAGAGTTCAAATACGTCCAAACACCAAAATAGTATGTAGTATATAAAATTGACCTTCCATTAACTCCAATTCATTTCCTAGTCCATTCTCATCAATACAAGTATACTCTCAGAGACAATACTAGTACTAGTACTCTGGCTACTCTCATTCTCTCTCACCCACCTTTTTCCTCAATCAATGGCTGAGACTACTCAAGAGAAAGATAAGGCGCCCGAACCCGAGGCGGCCATGAAAGAGATCAAAAACATTAAAAAGATCACTGATATTGTTGACGATAATCCCGTAGATGAAGACGAGCTCTCTCCGGTTGAGGAGGTGCGGTTAACCGTACCGAACACGGACGACATGTCGTTGCCAGTATGGACGTTCCGGATGTGGTTCCTGGGCCTTGTCTCGTGCGCCCTCCTCTCCTTTCTCAACCAGTTCTTTTCGTACCGAACGGAGCCGCTGGTGGTGACCCAGATCACGGTCCTGGTGGCGACCCTGCCCGTGGGCCGGTTCATGGCGGCCGTCCTACCCGAGACCAAGTTCCGGATCCCTGGGCTCGGCCCAAGAGAGTTCTCGCTCAACCCGGGCCCATTCAACATCAAGGAGCACGTTCTCATTTCCATATTTGCCAACGCTGGAAGCGCTTTTGGTAACGGCTCTGCTTATGCTGTTATGATTGTCGACATTATCAAGGCTTTTTATGTCAGGAAGATTTCCTTCTTGGCTGGTTGGCTTCTCATCATCACTACCCAGGTTTCTTGATATCATCTTTTTCTTCTATATATATATATATATATATCCACATAATTAAATGAATTAAACTAAGTACCATGATCTCATAATCATACATATGTGTATAATACATATTTATATGCTGATTCTCATACATTCATTTAGTATTGTTTCTGTATAAACTAAATATCTTGTATTAATTAGGAGCCTGAACTATAATATTGAACTGACTTTGAAATGAAAGGGCAGTAATTCCATGTATAGAGATAATTATTGTAGCTCTGAAAAAAAAAATGCTTAGGTATTACAAAATTAATATATGAATTTATACACATATATTCGGTTAAAAGCAAATTCTGATAACGACACCGATATTGAGACGTACTTAATAGTGTAATTTAGCACTGGAGCACAAGTTTTTGGTAGTAGCCACAAAACATATTAAGATTAGTGAGTTTATATTTATATGTATAAGTTATAATTTTTTGTTAGGAAAATACGTTTTGTGATTCATACATGCTAACATTAATCCGTGAATTTCGTTATATATATATATATATATATACAGGTTTTAGGATATGGCTGGGCAGGGCTCTTGAGGAAGTATGTGGTGGAGCCGTCGCATATGTGGTGGCCTAGCACGCTTGTTCAGATCTCCCTATTCCGGTAGGCCGTAGCACATATAGATATATTTCTATGAAAACATACAAAATTTGGTAAATATAGATATTATTATTATTATTATTAGTTAGGCATTGAGAGTGGAGAATTGAATTCTAGACAGTATATCTCAACATTAAAAGCTGGTGTAATTACTAATTAGGTTAAATAAATATAAATATTATTAGTAGAGACTAATAGTTCTATTTCAAAAAATAAAAATAAAAAATAAAAATAGTAGATTATAGTAGTTACTCATAGGAGTAGCAATTTGTGTTGTCGTGTCATAATCGTGTCGTGTTAAGACACATGTATAACGAGTATTTGCCTAACCCAAACATGACACATTTATTAATCGTGTCATTATTTGTGAATCCGTACACGACTTGCTAATTGAACAGATCACCCGTGACATGACACATTTAACACGTTATTTAATCGTGTCTTATTCAGGTTGTATTCTGCGTAACATGACCTATTAACCTGTTTAGGTCAAATTTAACCTATTTATGACATGTTAGCCTGTTTACATCAAATTTAACCTATTTATAATAAACATTCTTGTATAGGTCAACCTGTCAAATATAACCTACTAAACTTAACATGTGAACCTATTTAAACATTTCTAGGGGTGTCTATTCGTGTCGACGGGTCGGGTTCGTGTCGGGTTGAAGTCTAATATATACATAAATTATGTCAACCCGAACCCGACCTGTGACCTGTCGTGTCAGAAAACCATCAACACTAACCCGACCCGTACCTAAAATGGGTTGGCCCGAACCCGACCCGCACAACCCGCTTTGGTGAATAACATCCAACTCACAACCCGATTTTGACCCGTCAACCCGTTTTTGACCCGCCAACCCGCTATGACCCGTATTTTTTTTACTTATATTTTCTTTTTCTAAGGATATTATTGTCTCATTTTAAAATAAATAAATTAGGGGTAATTTATAAATATAATTAATAACTTATAATCTCAAACACTTACATTGTACAAATTAAATATATCTATAATAATAGTCATAAACAAATTAAATAAAAAATATTTTTATAATTTAATTATATATATATTTGTTGGCGGGTCAAGTTCGTGTCAAGCGGGTTGACCCGAACTCGATCCGTTTTTTTATTCGTGTCAGACTGGTCGACCCGAACCCGACCCGCACCCTTTTTCCTCAACCCTAACCCGCAAAAAATCGTGTCGTGTCGTCGTGTCGTAACCCGAATTGCCACCCCTAAACATTTCTAATATAACTTGTAATAACCTATTTAACTTAGTTGAGTTCACATTTCCAAACATAATGACATGTATAACAAAATTAACTTGTTAATCAATACATCCAATAAAATATAAGGTCCACAACAACTATAAGATATCAAACCAAAATAAATAGTCTCTCAAATCAACACACATATAACAACAACTTAATAGTCTTAACATCAACAATCCAAAACACATATAACATAATGCTCTCGACATCCACAATCCAAACCAAAAGTCTAAAATAGAACTCAAAACACACACACACACAAACACACACACACATATAAGATTATAGTCTTTACGACCCAGATCAAAATTAGAACTTCAGTTTCATCACACACATGTTTAGCATACAAATCTCAAAGACACACAAGTCTCATCACACAATATGAAAAAAAAAAACTTCAAACTTCTACAGAATTTGAGCAAATTGTTGAGGATGGCTCTTCTCCATTCATGCTCAACTTGAATACACCTTGGGTGACATCATTTAAATCATCCTCGAATTTATCTAAATCAAAGACCAAAAAAAAAAACAATGAAATTAGCATAGATAAATAATAAAAATAGTAATTTTTTTAGAAAGAAATAATGAGATAATAATAAGAAATAATGAGATAATAATTTAACCTTTGTCTCCATTCATCCAATCTCTTAAGCAAATAATTGCCTCCATCGTATCAGGTTTAAGTGAGGTACGATATTGGTCAAGCACACGCCCCCCACACTAAATGATGCTTCAAAAACAACCGTAGAAACTGGAATGCTCAAGATATCGCGAGCCATAGCAGCAAGCTCCGGATAACAGAATTGATTAAACTTTCAAAAAGCAATGACATCTAACTTAACATTCCAAGCCATTCTCAGCTCATCTAAGTAGAGCTCTAATTGAGATTTTTGCATGCATTTGCCCAATTCATTACTTGACATATCATCAAATTCCTATATCACCAAATATTAAACATTAAAAAAAAAAAAGAGTATAAAGGATAAAATGCAATTGAAGAACAATGTTAAAGAAAAATTACCTTAAATACTTCCATTTTAGCATCAATATCATCTATTGAAGGTTTAGTCTTATCACTTTTCTTTTCTGGAGGGGTAGGTGTTGAAGAAGCTTGAACTTGAGTAGATTTTGTTTTGTATTCCGCAAACAAAGTTTCTAGTTTATTCTTAACACGAAAATACTCAAGAGAATCCTCTCCATGGACTTTCTTGTAGCAAAAATGAATACAATTCAGCTTATAACGAGGATCTAGAATAACTGCTATAGCCAAAGTTGTACTGAATTCAGCCCAATACTTGTCAAGTTTTGTCCACATCTTGTTAGCTATAGCACTCAAGTACTCATCCTCCCCCTCTTTATGTTCTTTCAATGCCACATAACACATATAAATTGCAGGAAAGTATAAGTTAGTAGTAGGATATTTTGTGCCAGAAACTATGAGAGTAGCATCATAAAACACTTTTAAAAATGAACTAATCTTCTTAACTTTCTCCCACTCTTTTCTTGAATGACAATTCTTATAGTTTGAATCACTTAATTCCATATGTTGAAAAGCCCTACGATAGAAAAGAACACTTTGAAGCATGAGATAAGTCGAATTCCACCTAGTAGACACATCTTGGCATAGCCCTCTCTTACAGCCATCCGACACTAGGCTCACACATTCTAAAAATTTTTATTTTTTCACTTGAGATCCCTTGACATATTTGACACTCTCTCTAATTTTGACAATAGATTGATCAATTTGTTTCAATCTTTCTTGGACAATCAAGTTTAGAATATGCGCACAATATCGCATATGAAAGTGATCACCATTGTATATAAGTAGCCCCTTAAGATTCAATTTGTGTTGCAACATCTCAACAGAAACATCATTAGATGCGGCATTATCTAAAGTGATACTAAATACTTTGCTCTCAAGTCCCTATTCATGTAAAAAATTATGTAATTTTTCAGACAATGCCAAACTACTATGTGGAGGAGGCATAAAAGTAAAACTCTACACTTTTTTTTTGCAAACGCCGATTTTTATCTATGTAATGACAAGTCAAACACAAATAACCATCACTGGTCAATGAGGTCCACAAATCTGATGTGAAAGATATTCTACTAGGAGCTACCTCTAACATGGACTTCACTAATGCTCTTTTCTTTTTATACAACTTAAGTGTATCCACTTTTGTAGTGTTTCGTGACACTAATTGTATGGCAGGATGCAAATAACTAAATATTGATCTTATGCCCTCATATTCAACAGATTTAAAAGGCAAATCATGCATAACAATAGCTTGTGCGACCATATTACGGAACTTCTCAACATCAAACTTAGATCCACCAAGACTAAGTAAACCACTATCTTGAGATATCAATAATTGGCCAACATCACGACGATTTCTCCTAACACATGAATCACTATGCCTTTTCAAATTACCTGTTCCATATTTGCTACCAGCAAAATACTCCATTCCATATAGCTTGCATTTAGCCTTTTGCTTTTTATCAGGACCCATAGAAAGCATCTCAAAATATTTCCACACTTGGGAAGTTAACTTTCTCTTGCGCTTTAATTGTTGCTCGACACCACCAATTCCATCATTCTCATAATCAAGATCAACATCAATGGGTACGTCAACATTCTTGGACTCAAAATCATCAATATTGATTTCAAGTCTTTGCTTATCTATCTATATATCAAAACATGAAAAAATCAGCAACATATTAAAGGCAAAACGAGCATAATTAAGTAACAAATAGTTACTTGTGCAAAAAAAAAGTAACAAATAATTAAGAATGATACTTGAGAAAAAAAAAAGTAAAAAATAATTAAGAAAAATAGAACCAAATTTAATTAACAATTACACAAATTTAACTGACAGAGCCATGAAAGATTACCAAAAAAAAAAAATACATGTGTCTTTTAACAGAGAAGATCAGATTTTCGCATCCAAAAAATACCACCACAAGTCTTTTATTAAAGATCACATTATATATACATAGTAAAAATTATGTATACTTTGGGCGGTTGCATTATCTATATATATACGGTCATTTTATCACACTCCTAACTTGTACGTCTCTCCTATAATTAATTCATTATTTTGTCAATTTACTAAACACGACAACTAAGTTAGATGTACAACAACTATTTTTCATTTGTCTTATTTTACTAAAAGAATATTATCTCAAATAGAATTCTATATTAAACATCAAATGACAAAGCCTGTTTTGCCTCATTAATATACTTAATCAAATAAAAGGCACAGTACCGCAAGAGATCTGAATAGCATAAAGAGCAGCCGTATCTCTTTTCCTCCAAATTTACAAGAAAATGGAAAAAATTACAAAAATAGTACAAGAAAAAAAAGTATCTCTGTCATACTTGACTGAGAACGAGAGCGAGATTGGGAGTGAGATCTTTCGATATTGGGAGTACAAGATCAAGAGTGAGATCTTGAGGACAGGAGTAAGAGCGACAGAGAAAGGGAGAGACTGAGAGGGAGGGCGACTAAGACGAGGGAGGGACGAGTCGAGGAGGGAGGATGGCAGCTGAGTTTGATTTAGGGTTTGTTTGAGAGAGATGAGTGAGATGTGTGAGGGTAGGTAGCGACTGGTTTGCGAATTGACAGAGATGAGTGAGATGTTTCACTTTTTGTTCTTTTTTTTCGAATTTTTAATTATTTTTTAAAAATTAAATGTTAAAAAAAAAATTTACATGTCATAAACGGGTTGTAAATGGGTTAATTATGGGTTGACACGATTATGACCTATTTATTAATTTTAGTTTTAATCGTATCAAATGTGTCAATTTTGGGTTAGACAGATTGACCTAATTTTGACCTGTTATTTTATTGTGCTTAATCGTGTTTAATCTGTTTTCACCCGCACCTGTTTAGGCTCAACCCAAACCCGCTAACTTTGAGTCGTTTTCAAGTTGTGTTATCATGTCGTGACTTGGATTGCCGCCCTTAGTTACTCATAAAATAAAAAATAATAATAAAAGAAAAATATCTCATCAATGGTTTCAAAGTACACGAGTAAATAGTTTTAAACCACTAAATAGTAAGTTGAGTATTCCACTTAGTTATATAAATATATTTTAACGATTTTACTTATATGCTTTTGCCATACTATATGTTATTACCAATTCAGTAGATATTTTTTTTTACCATAAGTATTGTTTTATTTGGTTAAAATTCATCATACGTTTTTTTTTTTTAACGGTAAAAGGTAAAAAGAGAAAGATATTAAATAATAAATATTCATTTTTATTATTATTTTTTTCTAACTACTCAAATTATAATTGTTTTTAAATAATATGATCTAATGTTTTAAAAAATATATATTAAATTGGGAACCTTATATATACTAGTGGCTGTAAATAGATTAGAGAATACTTAGGTCTGCAAAAAGAATTTAGAGGTTTTGGGAACCAGCTCGTTGGTTTAATCATGAGATGGCTAAGTATGCCTAATAGTTATAATAAAAGTCCTTACCATTTATATTCTCATAACAATATTAGTGGTTAACATATAGTCTAAGCTTTGTATCTATTATCTCATCTTGACATTGAGATTGATGTGTGGATCGAGATAATTGAGTATTGATTGTGTGTCCGTGTGAGTCGGTGAGGGATCGATAGTGTCAATTTTTGTGCATCGACTTGGGAGCCTCCCAGGGACCCAGACACATTTAACCCCCGCATGACATTTCTATGGACTTTTATTTCCGCTTTATCTTTTTGTCGATACTAGTTAGTGTGGAAAAAAAGAAAAAAGTTGATTAATAAATACTTGACTTACTATTATTAGTTTACAGGGTTAGCGATATTAATAGCACTTAAATTATATTTATAGTATTATTTTGTTCATTAAATTTTCAATTTATACAATAATAATTTTTAAATTATGTAATTGTCGTAATAATAATTATTTTGTCATAAACTGTTAAATATTTAATAGAAAAAAGTTATTATAGAGCACACAGTTTGATAACTGTGATCAATAATGAGATTCTGAATTTTTAACATATACAGTAGACTACCAAGATTTATACAATTATTGCAGCAATGACCATTTTTTTTTCCATAAATTGTTAAATTTTTAACAGTAATGAGTCTTATGGAAAACGCACAGTTTAATAAGTATGACTAAAAACGAGACTCTGATTGATAGAATTCAATAATGCACAATTATACACTTTATTTATGATTATTTTTTGTTAAAAAAACTAATAGTTTGTAATAAATAGGTCATTACTGTAACAATTTTGCATAATTCAAAGATCATTATTATGTAAGTTAAAAATTTAAGGATAAAGTGATACAATAAGTATAATTCAAGTGACATTACAATATTTAACCCTTACTAATATTTCTTGTGTTGTTCACTTGCTAATCGGCTTCTCTTTAGAAAATTCCAAGCCAAATAATAGGCCCTTGGGAAAACGACTTCTTATCTTTGGAAACACCATATAGTCCCCGCGCCATAATGTATTAATTTACATCCCAATTTCCAATGCTTTTGACCAATGATTTTCTATTCTTGTTATGTGTGTTTTAATCATACAGTTGTGTCCAAATAATCATTCAATGTTTTGTGTCACAAAAATATATAATATGATTTTTAAAAAAATATATATATGTTTGTGCATATGATTAATGCTAAAGAATACGGTGCTCTAACACCATATTATGTGTTAGTTTGTTACTGATAAATTATAATTATACTTTAAATAGGTTTTAATTTATTAATTATAATCATTTAATAGTAGAATTACCCTATGTGGTGCTGGCATCCGTGATGCCCATAGCAAATCTTTTGTCCATATAGTATATATAAACTAGCCAAAATAGAATTTTTGATCTGACAATTACAAAATTATACCTATTAATATGGTCAAAACAAACATGCAGGACCTTACACGAGAAGGAAGAGATAGACAAGGACAACAAGCACCGTATTTCAAGAGCAAAATTCTTCGTGATTGCATTAATATGTAGCTTCTGTTGGTACGTGTTCCCGGGGTACCTTTTCCAAACCCTTCAAAGCATCTCGTGGGTATGTTGGGCTTTTCCCAATTCAGTTACGGCCCACCAAATTGGGTCGGGCCTTAAAGGGCTTGGACTCGGAGCCTTCACCCTGGACTGGAGCACAGTGGCCTCGTTCTTGTTCAGCCCACTTATATGTCCTTTCTTCGCCATTGTAAACGTCTTTGTGGGCTATGTTCTCATAATATACCTAGTGATTCCAGTCTCCTATTGGGGTTTCAATGTGTTTAGTGCTACAAAATTTCCCATATTCTCAGCTGACTTGTTCACCGGGGCAGGCCAGCCGTACAATGTTTCGTTGATTGTCAATAAACAATTTGAATTAGACCATTTGGAGTATGCGAAGCAAGGGACGGTCCATTTAAGCACTTTTTTTGCTTTGACTTATGGGTTTGGATTTGCTACTATAGCTTCTACACTTACTCATGTGGCTTTGTTCCATGGAAGGTACGCAACGTTTTCTTTACATATGGTTTTTGCACATATAATTAAGTTCTCTTTTTTATTTTTATCTTTTTTCGTTTGTCTATATAAACAATAACAACAGTGATTCTCTTTATTAGCTAGTAATATTTTTGAGAAAATCCCGACATTTCAATTCTTAGTTAGAAAAGCAGGAAAAAAAATATCTATCATGATTATTGCAAGTACGTGTTAAATGTGCTAAATTTTATTGTGACTATGATTGTTATATAAAAAGATATATACAATTTAGACTGTGAAAAGATATATAATGTATAGGAAGGGGGGAGAGATTTTTTTAATATAAAATCGATTGAGTACTAATAATAATCGTTAGATTTCAGTACATAATTACAATTGAACGTTTAGTTGTACAAAATAAATGTTATCGTTTAATTCTTATTCAATCCCAGTGTTAAATATTAGCTAGTCTCCTATTAACAGGAAATAAAATCTTAAATGTATGTATTAGCACCCATATATATAGATTTACTTTGTAATACTTAAAGTAATTCACATAAGGATAAGATTATTATAGGATTAGATTAAAAGCAAGTGATCATGAAAATTATAGATTAACCGGCTAGAATTATATATAATGACTGAGGTGTTATATACATACAGGGAGATTTACGATCGATATAGAGCCTCTGTGAAAGGAAAGGACGATATTCACACAAGATTAATGAAAAATTACAAAGACATACCATCGTGGTGGTTTTATTTGCTTCTTGCTGTTACAATCACGGTCTCTCTAGCACTCTGCATCTTTCTGAAGAAGGAGGTCCAGTTGCCTTACTGGGGACTTTTATTTGCAGCTGCTCTTGCCTTCATTTTCACCCTTCCCGTTAGCATCATTACAGCAACCACCAATCAGGTGATGATGATAATAATATTGTCTTAAATATCCTTAAAGAGTCTAGATATATTCAAGGAAAATGCTAAAGAGAGGTCCTGTTAATATGTTCTCCGTCTAATTAATAAATTAAGTATTTCAAGTTAAATTATACTTTTACAGACACCGGGGCTTAATATCATCACTGAATACGTAATGGGAATAATATATCCTGGAAGGCCGATAGCCAATGTCAGCTTCAAGACCTATGGATATATGAGCATGTCACAGGCAATCTCCTTCCTTAGTGACTTCAAATTAGGCCATTACATGAAGATTCCTCCAAGATCGATGTTCCTTGTTCAGGTACTATATACGTATGTACACATATATCTCGTGTGTCTCCCCAATTCCTTACGTACGTACTATTATAAGATGACTAATTATAATACTGGTAACATGTATACATATCTATATATTTAACGTAACAAACAAAACAAATATCTTGTGAAGACAAACAAATATTTCTAATTATAAAGCACGCATGCATGTACGTATATATCTGACTAGGATTAATTAATTATATATATGAAAAAGGCTATCACTTTGCAATCACCGTGTACTATATTAATAAATGGTAAATATATAGCAATATGAGACCTAGCTACTTGTAATTAGTTGTTGTTGTTATTATTATTATTATTAATTTTTTGGTCGAAACGTAGAATTATACCGGTCATTTATTAGTTGTTATTATTATTATTATATCGGTCATCATACGTCTAATTAATTATGCCAACTATATATATATATATAGTCATTCATTAGCATTATTTAGCATTAGTACCACTGACATGAATTAACATATAATATATATATCCTTTAGTTCATCGGCACCATATTAGCCGGAACTGTAAACATGAGTGTGGCCTGGTGGCTTCTAAACACAGT
This sequence comes from Trema orientale, assembly GCA_002914845.1. Lineage (NCBI taxonomy): Eukaryota > Viridiplantae > Streptophyta > Magnoliopsida > Rosales > Cannabaceae > Trema > Trema orientale. The sequence goes on along the minus strand of JXTC01000143.1, from coordinate 239,961 downwards.
ACCCAACATATGCCATGACGGAAACGACACATGGGCGTGCCCTAGCGACGGTGTCTTCTTTGACGCCTCCGTGATTTGGGGTTTGGTGGGACCAAGGCGGATCTTCGGGTCCCTCGGAGAGTACCCGTCCCTCAACTGGTTCTTCCTCGGAGGAATCTTGGGCCCATTCTTGGTCTGGTTCTTCCACAAGCTCTTCCCCAACCAGACTTGGATTCCCTACATCAATCTCCCCGTCCTACTCGGCGCCACGGCTAGTATGCCGCCGGCGAGGCCGCTTAACTACACGTCATGGATTCTGGTGGGAACAGTCTTCAACTTCTTCGTTTTTAGGTACAGGAAGAAGTGGTGGCAGAGGTATAACTACGTCCTTTCCGCGGCTTTGGACGGCGGCGTTGCGTTCATGGCTGTCTTGCTTTACTTCTCCCTTGGCGTTGAGAACAAAGCCCTCCTTTGGTGGGGTTCCCCGGATAGTAACACCGAGCACTGTCACCTTGCTACTTGCCCCACAGCAAAGGGTGTGTACATTAAGGACAGTGGTTGCCCAATTTTTTGAAGAAAGAATGATAATCTTTTGTTTTATAATACGTATACACGTACTTATATACGTATATGTCTATGCATATATATATATATGTATGTATGTGTGTATGCTACTATGACAATTACTAGCTAGTTTGCATAGACTTGGTTCGTGTTGCAAAGAGAAAGAAATGAAAAAGGGATTGCTCATGATGATACTGCGTTGTCCAGTTTTTCATTATTATTTTTGCCTTATTATGGATTAATTGATCATGAGTACATAATATGTATATAAGCTAGTACTTCTAGTTTCGATATGTACATGATTATTTAGAATTTCTGACTTTGATAATAATTAAGTAGTTAATTTTTGTGTTTTCTTACTGTATATTTTCTTAAAAGAAAAAATGCCGGGCATTAATTAATAGTATTGTGCCTTTATTATTGGGATATATATATCGTTCTTAGAATTGGATGATGAACCTTTTTAAGAAAAGAGAAAAAAGAAAAAAAAAGTTCATGTATATGATATATCCACAAGATTTGAAACTAAAACCTCAATAATGTTAATTAATTATAATAAATAAAAAGCCAATTGACCGATTGCCATTTAAGGAAAGTGGAAGAATATTTTCATGGCTTCTTGCCAATTACAGCCAAACCAAGAAGTAAATAGGGGCCAGGGGGTCAATTCGGAAGCATCTTTCACTTTTTGTCATAAATCAGGGTTGTAAAATTATTATACTGTAAGTTTTTAAAAACATGGATGAAAAAATTACATATAATTTGAAACTGAACAGGAAATTGGAAACAAAAATGGGCTTATAATAGCTAAATAAAAAATAATAATAAAAATGCGCCTTTCTTCTTTCATAGGCAATTTTGAATTTTTAAAGGGTATACCGCTTTTGCAAAGTTGGTCAATGGGTAAGAGGGGTTTTTTTTTTTTCCGAATAAGAAAAACTCAGTAGTTGTTTCTTGTGCTCTGTGATCAATTGCCCAATAAGGCTGTTTTTTTTTTTAAAAAAAAAAATCAAATTAAATCAGAGAGGCTCATACCCAACCTACATGGAAAAATTATCCGAATATAAAAGTTTGCTATGAATAGCAAAAATGCTTCTTCTATTAAAGCTAATTACATACATATATATATATATATATATATATGGCGCGTCTGTAGTGGGCTGTTTAAATATAGCCCTATGTGAGGTCATTTTTTGTAAACTATGGGATTAAGATCAAACGTATCATAAAATAGAAACCGAAGGAAAATAAACTGTACCCTCAGACACCAAATTGTGCTAATGTCTTCTTTCTCTTCTTCTCCCATTCTAAAAACTAATCATCTCTCTCCTTTATCTGATCTGTCTCTCTCTTTTTAATTATTTATATTTCATCTCTGTCGTTCTCATACTTCTAAAATCATATTTATTGTTACCTGTATTCTTGTCACCTATAACGCATCCAAGCACTCGACGGTGATGTGAATAATCTCGGTTCTGGTGGCGATATGGCCATGGAAAATCAGAAACATAAAAAACTTTTCTTTCAAATTTAGCTTCTTGCAAGTCGTAAATCCAATATTGTGGCTTGAGTTGTTGATGGGTTTTTCCATTTAATATTCTTATTGTTGTTTGTAAAATGCTATCCATAAATCCAATATTGTGGCTTGAGTTGTTGATGGGTTTTTCTATTTAATATTCTTATTGTTGTTTGTAAAATGCTATCCATAAAATCAATAGGAAAACATAACAGACTTATAATGACAAGTTACTTCACAATTGTAATTTTTCTTAAAAAAGAAAAAAAAAATCTGTATTATGTAAAATCAAAGATGGCCTCATATTTAACCAACTCAGAAATCGACGGCCATCCTTTGATGGGTTCCGAAGCTCGGATAGAACAATTCACTCTCTCTCTCTTACCTCTGATAGGTGCTGTCTTCTTGTCTTAATCTAATGAAGCTAGTTTGTCATTATTTATTTATTTATTTATTTTTTCATTAACTTTATTTGGTTAAAGTTGTCGTTTAGCTGGTTTTTTTTTTTTTTTTTTGGCTCTGAGGTTTAGCTGATTTCGTATTGATTAGAATTGTTATTTTGAGTCGGACATCTCATCAACAATGCCCATTGTTTCGCCAATGCAAAAATGGGTCTGGTTTTTGAGTTTTATAAATGGAAGCAAGAGAGTTGCAGTAGGAAGAGGGTTTATTGTACGTGCTACGGTCTATATGTGACAACCACTTACAACTCCATCAACACCTTATATTTTAAATCCAATGGTTCATATTGAAATGGGGCTATATTTAGGCAGCCCTACTATAGACTCTCCCATATTCATATCTCCTTTATTAAAATAGAATATATCTTCGTATCCTCTAACTAGTGTACCATAAAAATTTTCATTTCTCTCTCTCTATATGTTTTTCTTTTTTTTTAATTTTTTTTTTAAGGTACCGGGTCACTTTGCAATAATCATATAGATGGTATGTTATGTTATGTTATGCATTATTAAACCATCTTGTCTATCAGAAGGCAGTACCAAGGAGATGAATTTCCATTAAATATCGGAAAAAAAAAAAAAGAAGAGAGAGAGAAAAGGAGGCTAAGGCTAAGAACCTAAGCCCCGCCCGGGTCCACTCACTTAGACAGGAAGTGGTGGGCCCACAAATACAGCCACATAAGGGTGTCAATTCGTGTCGATGGGTCGAGTTCATGTAGGGTTAAAGTCTAATATATACATAAATTATGTCAACCCGACCCATGACCCGTCGTGTCAGAAAACTATTAACACTAACCCGACTCGCATCTAAAATTGGTTGACCCGAACCCGACCCGCACAACCCACTTTGGTGAATAACATCCAATCCATAACCCAATTTTGACCCGCCAACCCGTTTTTGACCCGTATTTTTTTATTTATATTTTTTTTTTCTAAAGCTATTATTGTCTCATTTTAAAATAAATAAATTAGGGGTAATTTATAAATATAATTAATAACTTATAATCCCAAATACTTACATTGTACAAATTAAATATATTTATAATAATAGTCATAAACAAATTAAATAAAAAATATTTTTATAATTTAATTATATATATTTGTTGGCGGGTCAAACGGGTCAAGTTCGTGTCAAACGGGTTGATCCGAATCCGACCTATTTTTTTATTCGTGTCAGACTGGTCGACCCGAACTCGACCCGCACCCTTTTTCTTCAACTCTAACCTGCAAAAAATCGTGTCGTGTCGTAACCCAAATTGCCACCCCTACAGCCACAGGTAGATTCACTATCCTTGGGTCCACTCCCTCTCTCTCTCTCATATGTAACAGAATTCCCCCGTGAATCTGCATATGTACCACTACCAACTGAAACCACCGAGTCAAACATTGAAACGCCTCGCGCACTCGGAGTGGGAGACTCAGTGGTCCTCTTTCTCTTTCTCACATACCCTGTCCACACTCCAGTCCCCAGCCCCCACCAATGGGGACCTTCGAGATAGAGTCCGGCAACTTAACCCACCACCGCGACGAATCCACCGAAGACGACGTTTCGCCAATCGAGGAGGTCCGACTGACCGTGTCCAACCACGACGACCCGACCCTACCCGTGTGGACCTTCCGGATGTGGGCCCTGGGCCTGGCCTCCTGCGTCCTCCTCTCCTTCCTCAACACCTTCTTCATGTACCGTACGGAGCCCCTCGTCATATCCATGATCTCCGTCCAGGTCGCCACCCTCCCCATAGGCCGCTTCATGGAGCGTGCGCTTCCCGCCTCGTCGTTTCGGGTCCCGGGGCTGGGCCAGGTCTCGCTGAACCCGGGTCCGTTCAACATGAAGGAGCACGTGCTCATTTCGATATTCGCGAACGCCGGGGCTTCGTTCGGGGGCGGAGCGGCCTACGCCATCAGTATCGTGGACATCATCAAGGCTTTTTATCAGAGGAATATCTCCTTCTGGCCTAGTTGGGTCCTTGTCATTACCACGCAGGTATCGGAATACACCTTTTTATTATTTTTTTTTTCAATTTTTTATTATTTTATTTTAATGTTGAATTATGCCGTTGGTTATGGTGGTGGTGATTGGTGAATCAGGTTTTGGGGTATGGATGGGCCGGAATTCTGAGGAAGTACGTGGTGGATCCGGCCCAGATGTGGTGGCCCAGTAGTCTGGTTCAAGTCTCTTTGTTCAGGTGATTATTGTTGTCGTTTTTTGTCTTTCTTGTCGTTTTTTTGATCAATTTCCTAACCTTTTGATCAGGTTTTGATTTTTTTATCTATTTTGTTAAACCATGTTAATTAAACAAAATTTACGCAACTTTTTTTTCGAGTCCTAAAAAGCTTTTGTGTGTGTATATATATACTTATGACTGAAATGATCATGATCACCATATATTAGATTTTAATCAAGCATATGGATCCATAGCTTTCTGACTAGCTCTGTATCAAGTGTCAACTGTCAATATCTTAATGAATAATATTGATGACGTGGTTACAGTGATTAGCAACTTTTTTTTCTAGATAACCAAGTACTGGAGCTAATTTCATCTTTATATGTTCATATTAATTGAAACAGGGTGACGGGAAAAAAATGTTGGAGCTTCTATTAAGATTATAAATTCATCAGTCACATATATACTCATGTCATATTTAAATAAGAAAAAGACAATGATTCTCGCGTAACGTGGTGTAATATAAAAAAAAAAAAATAGGAAGAAGAAGAACGCAACGATATATTATTCATTTCTGTATCAATCCAAATAAAAATGACATAATTGGTTTAAATTATATTCCAAAGTGTTAATTTGTTACACGTATCATTCATGCATGTAATTAACGTAATATAAGCTAGCTGAACATAATTAATTTGCAAGGGCTTTGCATGACAAAGACAAGGACCGTATGTCAAGGGGGAAATTCTTCTTGATAGCACTGGTATGCAGCTTCTCATGGTACGTGGTTCCGGGCTACCTTTTCCCAACTATCTCCACCATTTCATGGGTTTGTTGGCTGTTTCCCAAATCAGTGACAGCTCAACAAATCGGGTCGGGCATGAGAGGACTTGGTATCGGGTCATTCTCCCTTGACTGGTCCGTCATCGCCTCTTACCTAGGCAGCCCTCTCATTAGTCCTTTTTTCGCCATCGCCAACGTCGCCGCCGGCTATTTCTTGACCATGTTCGTGTTACTCCCCATAGCTTACTGGGGAGTGAACCTCTATAACGCCAAGAACTTCCCCATATTCTCCTCTCATTTGTTTGACGCTCAAGGAAAGGTTTACGACGTTTCCGCAATTGTTAACAACAACTTCGAAATAGACGAGGTTGCTTATCAGAAGCAAGGGCGAATAAACCTGAGCGTCTTCTTTTCTCTCACGTACGGTATTGGTTTTGCTGCCATTGTTTCGACCCTCACGCATGTTGCCCTCTTCAATGGAAGGTATTAGAAATATAGATATCCTATATATAAATTATTTATAGTTAAATGGTGCGTGAACTTATGATGCTAATATTGTTCTGTTCTATATAGTCCTTGAATATGGACATTTTGGTGTGCTTTTAAAGTAGAATACTATTATTGATGCAAAGCTTCATAAGAGCTTAAGCTTTTGTGGGATGATTTGTTAATGTAACATAGCATCTGAGTAATGGTATTTGAGCCTCGCCCTTTCGAACTCTCTAACTTAATCTTGTCACACATGTTGGCATGTTATTTGTTTTTGTATTTCTCTCTTATTTAAATTGCTCATATTAGGCGCTTAGGCCCTATGTGTTCCTAATAAATTAATATTCTAACAGAGCTAAAAACTAAAAATGTTACAGAAACAAGAGTTCAAAGCCTATAACAAGATAATACAAATGAAAGTGATCTAAGGACAACCATTTTTTTTTTTTTTATTTGGCTCAAGTAATTAGGACTTCAACATTATTCTGCATGGCACGTGTCTAGCTCCTGCCAACCGGTGATCAGCTGAAAACGATTCGAACTTCAAGGCGACATACGCTTAAGCTTAAAACATCATTAATATGCAGTTTCTGGATTTAGTTCTGAACTCAAAGTATATGTGTGTGTGTGTGTGTGTGTGTGTATATTTGTTGATAAACAGGGATATATATAAACAGTTCCGAGCTTCATACAATGCAAAGGAAGATATACACACAAGACTGATGAAGACGTATAGAGACATTCCCAGTTGGTGGTTTCATTTGATGCTGGTGCTGTCCGTCATACTTTCTCTCGCCCTATGTATCTTCAAGAAAGATGAGATTCAAATGCCATGGTGGGGACTCATTTTCGCGGCCGGGTTTGCTTTGGTTTTCACTCTTCCAGTCAGTGTTATAACTGCCACAACGAATCAGGCAAGTTTTTGTTAGTAGGATGAAACAGGGTCTTTAACACAAATGAACTTCAAAATAATATTTAATCTTTATAACTATGAACGTTGTTTCTGTTTAATTCTTATATATACGTATATATACATATAATACATGTCCTCTAATTAGTTTACCTTTCTTTGCTTTTAGACCCCAGGACTAAACATCATTACGGAATACCTTATGGGTGTCATATTACCAGGAAAACCAATAGCTAATGTCTGCTTCAAGACATACGGATACATAAGCATGGCACAGGCTGTTTCCTTTCTCAACGATTTCAAGCTCGGTCATTATATGAAGATTCCGCCCATTTCTATGTTCGTAGTTCAGGTATATATATATATATAGGTATATATATATATTATTTTCTTGGCTCTGCCATTTAATCACTTACTTTAGTAACTAGAAGAAACAGAACAAGAAAGAGACGTGGAAATAGACAAACTACTTTCCGGAAACCTAAATGGTTTCATTAGATGCATTTGAGATCCTAATATTGAACATTAGTTCTTTACATTGCGCTTGTTATTGACTGAAGACGTGGTAACTGAAAGAAAAATATTATTTATCAATAATGGTGATGCAATTACTATAGTCATGACGTGCATTAGAGTACTATAGGTAAATCATATCTTTTTTTCTTTTCTTTTCTTGTTTTGTGCCTATACATATATTCTAGTTTATATATGCAACAACGCTCCATACTTAACTTTTTGCATTTTTACACGTATTTAGACAAGAATTCTAGTTAAAGACAGGTGAAGCACAAAAGCCCCTGCTTCTGACTATTATACTCTGCTCCACACAGTGCATTGGAACTATAATAGCTGGAACGGTCAACATAGGAGTCGCATGGTGGCTGCTTCACACGATTGAAAACATATGCCAGGACCAACTCCTCCCTCCAAACAGTCCTTGGACATGTCCCGGTGACCGAGTCTTCTTCGACGCATCGGTCATATGGGGCCTGGTTGGGCCTAAAAGAATCTTTGGATCCGAAGGAAACTACCCTCAACTCAACTGGTTCTTCCTCCTAGGAGTGTTGGGACCTCTGGTGGTGTGGCTGCTCCACAAAGCTTTCCCATCCCAGAAATGGATTTCTCTCATTAATCTTCCGGTTCTGCTAGGAGCCACGGCTGCGATGCCTCCGGCGACCACAGTGAATTTCAACTGCTGGATAGTAGTGGGAACAGTCTTCAATTTCTTTGTGTTTAGGTACAGAAAGAATTGGTGGCAGAAGTACAATTATGTGCTCTCGGCGGCCTTGGATGCTGGGTTGGCTTTCATGGGAGTGCTTCTTTACTTCTCCTTGACCATGGAGGATAAAAGTGTTGCTTGGTGGGGCTCCGATGGTGAGCACTGTAAATTGGCTACTTGTCCAACAGCTAAGGGTATAGCTGTTGATGACTGTCCTGTGTATGGGCAGTGATAATTGACACTTTTAAGTATTCAGACCAACTATTTGGTATTAATTAGTATTTTTTTAGTTTATTAAAGAAAAAGCATATTGGACATTTCTTTTACCTGAAACGATATCAGTATAATGAAAAAATTAAGACGCATAATTACCACCTTTTAAGTTATAATTCTCTTTTTTTAAAAAAATAAATAAATAAATAGAGCTTAACTACTAACTTCTATTTATTATAAATTAAAGAAAAATATCTACTACTAATCCCCACTCCACCTCATTAGGAATAAGTTTTTACGCTTATTTCTGGCGTGACTCGAACTTAGGACCGAATTCTTAAGTAATGGATATTTTTACCACTTGGCCCAACGGACTTAGTTAAAGTTATAATTTTTTGTGTATACATAGCTAGCACTTGTGCCTGTCACGCTTTATTATTTGTTACTAGAAAAGTTAAAAACCAAAAAAAAAATATTGACTTATTCCCTTCAAAAAAAAAAGAAAAAACAAAATTGACTTATATGTGAAAGTGTAGAACACTAGCTACCACTACTGAGCCTTCATTACACATTCACAAAGAGCTATCAACAACTAACAAGAGAACATGTGTTATACAGGTTTTTTTTTTTTTTTTAGGAGAATAAAAAATTAACACTTAAGAGTATCCCCTATGATTTAAGCTGACACTAGATGGATCTACACATATAGGTTCCATGAGAAGTGAAGGCCCGCAAATATACAGAGAGTTTAGGATCATGATAAACAATTAATTACATCTCTTCAAGAGAATCCTAAAACATTAAATTTTGTTTAGATATGGAGAGGGCGAACGTTATTGTATAAAGCACAGCATATCGCTTGAATCGTGAATCGAGGTATGCATGTGAAACGTGAATTCAAATGACGATAATAAACAAGGAACCATCATTATATACAAAATGAAAAAGAAGATCATCTTGATAAGATGTAAGAGGAGATCACTTGAAGACCTGAAGCCTAGAGAGAAAGAGATATATGGAAAATGCTACAAAGACCGGAGAAAAGTTTTAAAGTTCGTTTAAATAAAATTGGCAAAAGCCCATTTTGCATATTTAGTCTCATATTCAAGAGTACAGCACGCACGTCAAGAGCCTTACTATATATTCATCATTTGTAACTCTAATTCGTAAAAAGCTCGGACGTTTAATTAATTGGCCGGAAGAGGAAGGAAAGGGAGATGAGATGTTCAGCTCTGTTTGGAAGTCAGATTTTAGGAAGAAGACAAAATAGATGAAGGGATTTCATTTCTAGTGTTTGGATTTAATAAAGAAATTGGAATAAGTTTTTATGTTAGTTTGGAGAATATAATTACAAAAAATACTGAGAAAGATAAAAGTTTTAAAAAATATATTTTATAGAGTTTTAGCGAAATGTTTTCCCCATTTTTTTTCTTTCTGTTTTCCTTCACTATTTTTTTTCAACAAAATTCAAAATCCAAACAAAGCCGATTTTGATTTCACTTCGACTTCATTAAAGGTAATTTCTCATATCGAAAAGGAAGGTATATAGACGTATACAGACAAACTAAATTATTAAAGACTATGAACCATTAGTAATAATTAATTAAGCTCGAACAATCGCTTCACCACCTTTCTACCAAGTGCATGGTGATAAAAATCATGATAACAATATGGAGCCTTTGATATATACATATATAGAAATATATATTATGTTTTGTGTATTTTCCTTTTGTTCAGCACATAAATTAAAGTTACAAATCTCTCCAATAAGCTTAAGATTAATCACTTTTTCATTCGGCATGAAGACCATATACAGTATAACATTAAAAAAATATATCTCAATTCTCAACTAACAAAACCCGGTTATAATTATATAAATGAACCAGGAGGCAGAGCAGTATATACTATATAGTACTAGTAGCTATTTAGGTAACGATATTAAAACTTTGTTACTACTCATCTTGAAGTGGTTTGGATAATGGGGCAACAAATCTAGCCGAAAACCCACGACGAGAAAGCTCGGAGTCATCTTCATCCCAGCCCTCGTCAAAGTTCTGTGCATAGCTCAAAGGGTCGTACCCAAAACCGGCCGCAGAGGATTTCCCCACCATGCTACCTCTTATGTGCCTTGCTGTGGTGTAACGTCTTGTTCTTCTTTTCCATGGAAGCTTCAACTTTAGACATCCCCAACAAGAAAGCAAGCCTTCATTAGTTTCACCACTAGTGCTTTTAGGAGAAGGAATTCCTTCCATTATTTTTCTCCAGCTACTTGATTTTTCGAAAAAAATAAAAAAAGAAAAGAAAATATGGAAGAAATTTCTCTCTTTTGATTGGGAATGAGTGGTACTGAAATTAAATGAGTTGTGGGGTCTTTTTCTTCTTCTTTTTCCTTTTTTTTTTCTCTCTCACTCTCTTTGATTTTAGGATTTTGAGTGTATGGTAGAGAAGAAGGTGGAGAAAACAGATGGAAATATATATTAAAGCAAAAATCTAGATGGAATATATAAGGTCATTTTGTTTTTAAGGAAAAGAAAATATTAATGGGAAAGAAAAAAAGAAGTGGGGGATGAGGGAGACTTGTATTTAATTTGTCGTTTTATTTGGCCATACGTATATGAAATAGCTTGCCAAAAGGAATATGTACATTCATATGTTTGAACTACAAGTACTGCGAACGATGTTGCAGTGTTTGCTTTTCTTAGTACAAGAATAAATTATATTAAGCTAAGCTGAAAAAGGAAGAAAGGGAAAAAAAAAAATTTACTAAGCTCAAAAAGGAAGGAAAAAAAAAGTTATTCAGAATTGATAGCACTTGACTAAATGGCAAGTAGTAGACTAGGCAAAGTGTCTTTTTATGCGTAGAATTTGAACCCTCACCGGCCAGTGGCCACCATAAAATCCAGTTAATGGTATATCGAGAGATTTATGAGAAGAAATATCATACAGCTAGTGAGTCATTAATTTTACACGGAAAACGCTAGACATTATGATAATTTTATAACTTATATAATGTGACTGGCTGTTAATGAGTGTGCAGTAGGAGTGGCAATTTGGGTCGGTACGTCGAGTTCGATACGCCATATTAGGAAAATACCAATACTAACCCAACTCACATTTAAAACATGTTGATCCGAACTCGACCCGCTCAACCCGTTTAGATAAATAACATTTAACCCATAACCCGATTTTGATCCGCCAATCCGTTTTTGACCTACCAACCCGCTTGTGATCCGTATTTTTTCACTTTTATTTTCTTTTTTAAGCTCTTGTTGTCTCGTCTCAAAACAAATAACGCTTGTGATCCGCATTTTTCCACTTTTATTTTCCTTTTTTAAGCTCTTGTTGTCTCGTTTTAAAACAAATAAATTAGGAGCAATTTGAAAATATAACTAATAACTTATAATATTAAACACATACACAAATATATCTATAATAATAGTTATAGACAAATAAAATCAAGAATATTTTTATAGTTTAACTATTTATATATTTTATTGGTAGGTCAAACAAGTCAAGTAAGGTTGACCTGAACCCGAACCCCCTCCGTCTACCTTTTTTTTATTCATATCAGGCGGGTCAACTTAATTTCAACTCGCACAATTTTTCTTCAACCTTAACTCGTATACACTGGTGTCGTATCGCCGTGTCTTAACCCAAATTGTCACTCCTAAGTGTGCTTGAAAAAAGACATGTACTAAATACTAAGCAGTTATATAGAATTATTTTTTCCTAAATAATTTTTTAACGTGTAGTAATACTCATTTTACAGGGTATAATGCCTCTTTATCTTCTTCGTCTCTATTTTTTTTTTTTTTTTTCGGAACGTGAGAGTTTTCTAATGTACCACATACTTGGCTCCTCTTTCCTACTTTGGTAGAGAAAAATTAGCCTTTCTCAAAAGGTTATGAACAGCTTGAGAATCATTACTAATCCTCTCATATCTTCGTCAATTAATTCGTTTTTTCAGTTGTTTTCCAACAAAAGAAAATAAATTTTGGTTATTGCTCATTGGATTAAAGAGAGCGGGAGAAACAAACGCTACTGTCCAACTAATCTAATTACATAGCTCAAATAGTAGATCTTTGTATTCCTTGCATTGCAGAAAAAATGAAAATTGAACAAAGGGAAACTTGCAGAATTATCCTTTAATATTTAGTTTTTGTTTATTGGTTTGAGACTGAAATATTAATAATGCAATAAATAATGAGTTTTATTCAAGAAAGAGACAGCTGAGTAGTCGACGTAAAAAGTTTGGACCGTTGAAAGAATATCCAAAGAATATAAATTTTTTGATCTATGTTTTAATTGCTTGGGAGATAAAGTAGTGGCTCCTCATGATTTGGTCCTCTCAATTCCCACTTGGTCTCAATTCAAGATGTATAAGTAAACTAAAGTTCATTAACATGTAACACGTGGCTAGTAGATCTCACTTTCTCTCTTCTTTCTTTTATTTTCTCAAAATATAGTAAATACGATAGTACTTTTATTTGTAAATAAAGATAATGTTGAATGAATGAAATGCTAAGAAAACAATTGAACCACAATACGACATAGACCATGGTCAGTTTTACAACTTATGGAGGTCAACCAATCAAATAATCTACCTGTAAGAAACAGAAGCACCTAAAAACGATCACAAAGATGAGTTCTCAATATATTGTAAGCAAAAAGGAGGACTAAAGCTGAAGCTTCTATACCTTCCATAATGGTAGGAGAACAAAGTTTTCATAAGAGCTACATTAACTAACAAAATTGATTGGATTTCGCTCCTCATGAAAAAGAAAAAGAGTAAACAACTCATTATACCCTTTTGTTTTGGTGGAGAGAAGAGATGAGGCTGAAGTAAGCCTCACAAACAAAATGTAAAATGTAGTTGAGTTACATCCTTACCGCCACTTGATCTGCAGAACTTTTCTTCACAACCCCTCTAGCACATAACTCACTTAACAACTCCAAAGCCTCCTTTGCCAAGCCTTCATAAGCTATGCCTTCGATGAGAATGGTATATGTAGCTTCGGTTGGTTTACATCCTTTAGATACCATATGAGCGAGAAAATCGATTGCGCGACTAGTTTGCCTGGTCTTACAAAGACCCAACATGATAGAGTTGAAAGTGATCGCATTTGGCTTTATACCAAGTCCTTCTAAGTCATGAAAAAACTTTATCGCTTCACTAACCTTTCCTTCCCTACAGAGCCCTCCAACAAGTGAAGAGTAGGTAATGATATCAGGCTTGAGACCCTTTCTCTGCATCTCATCCAAAAGTTCAATGGCAAGATCTGTTTTCCCCACCTTCGAGAGCCCGTCGATCACTGTATTGTAGGTAATCAAAACGGGAGAGCATCCCTTGCTACTTAGTTGATTAAGTATCTCCACAGCAACATCAACCTTTCCGTCTTTGCATAATGCTGTGAGCAAAGTGTTGTAGGTCACAATATCAGGATAACATCCCCTGGACACCATTATGTCCAGATACTCAATTGCCCTGTCCATCTTCTTCTCTTTGCAAAACCCATGAAGCAATGGGTTGTAACTCAAGGAATTAGGAGTGCAGCCATGCTTAGGCATCTTCTCCAAAATGTCAATTGCTCGACCTAGTAAACCTTTTCGGCACAAGAAGTTTATCAAGATGTTGAAAGTAACAACACTAGGAGAACAGCCTTTTTGAACCATATCTGCTAATAGCTTTTCAGCATCCATCCACCTCCCGGTGCTACACATGCTACGCAGAATAATATTATGAGTAATTACATTAGGATGGCAGCCATAAGATGGCATGTTATTTAAGAATTTGATTGCCTCAGCCAATCTCCCTTCCTTGCAAATCCCATTGATGAGAACATTATAAGTTACCACGTCGGGTTTGCATCCTCTACTCCTCATCTCATCTAAGAGCTTCATTGCTTGCCCAACTCCGCTTTCTTTACAAGTTGCTTCAATCAATATGGTGTATGTAATCACATCTGGATAACACTCCCTTCTTAGCTGCCTATCAAGAACTTCCATGGCTTCCTTCAGTTTCCCACTATCACACAGAGTACGCAAAATAGTATTGTATGTAACAACATCGGGATCAACACTCATTCTGTCCAAAACCTGTAAAGCATTATCAATCTCCCCAGACTTGCAATAGCCACTGATCAAAACATTGTAAGTTATAACATCAAGAACAGCCCCAGACTCTTCTAAAATGTTCATAACCTGAGTCGCCTTTCTAGTCTTTCCACTCTTACAAAACCCTCGAATTAAACTCGTGCAGGCGATAATATCCGGAATATCACCACGATAAACCATGCCCTCAAGAACCCTTAGCCCTTCATCCAATTCCCCATTTCTAACAAATCGACGCAGCTGATTATTACCCTCGAATTCCTCAAAATTGTGAGAATTCGCCACTGAGTTCGTGCCATTCAACTGCTCAAATGGAATTTTCTCAATGTTTTGCAATTTACCATTAGAACTAAAAGTTTCAAACTTGGAGACAGCAAGAACAGGCTTTCTCCTATGTTTTCGAGAACGCTCATAAATCCTACACTGAACGTTGTGAGAAAGAACAAGAACCCGAGCTTTGCAGCCCACTGAAACCCCAAGAGAATTGATTTTGGTACCAAACTTATCACCAAGTCTACCTCCGTAACTACCACTCATTCTCGTACTATCCAAACCAGGTTTGTGAAATGAGCAAAGCCCATCAGGGGTTTGCGCCATGGGAACTATTGAATCCATAATCTCCAACTATTCTACAGAAAATACCATAACCCACTGCTCTAGCACTCAAAAACTAATGATTACAGAGACTACAGTAGGGTTTTGATGAGGTTTAGTTTGTAATGAGAAGAAAACTAGTTACTAACATATGTGAACGGACAGAAAAGAGAGAGAGGATTGGAGAGAGAAAGCTTTAACCTGATAGAGCCTGCTTTGTTTCTCTAATGGAGATTTTGAATACGCGGTGGGTTGGGTGGGTGGGTGGGTGGCTATCTGCCGGCGTTTTGCTCTGCTTATCCGCACCCTGTCATTATCTGGTCTGTGTTAGATAGAACGGGGTTTAAGCGTTGGAGGTCAAGCACTACATTACTGCTGCTGCTCTACCACTAGGTTGTTGACAAGGCCTTTCATTTGATAACACCATGGGCCGAGTTGGGCCTAACCACCAAGCCTGGGGAAATGGACGAAACTAGGAGTTAAATACCCGAGTGTATATATTTTTAAGAAATTTAAATGGAGGACCGATATTTTAAATTTGACTAAGTAGATCTATATTTTTCAAATTTTATAGCTAAATGTTCAGGTATATATATTTTTTACACTTGATAGATATGTTTATTTACCAATTTTAGTTATTGTACTCAAATGTACTAGGTATATAATTTTTTGTATTTGGTACGTATAATTTTACACTTAGATATGAACATATATAATGGACATTTTGCTATAACATTTGATAAAGGGATATTTACTTAAATTAGGCCCAAAATTTGGTCATATTTCTATAAGCCCCTATATTTTTACATTTAGTATATCTAATGATATACCAGCTTAAGTTAGTTTATGTATTTATACTTAGTATATCATATTTTTATGCTTGATATATCTAGTATTAGTCATTTTGTTACAGTATTTTAAAAAATAGACATTTACTTAAAGCATGCTCAAAATTCGGTCATTTTTCTATAAACTCGTTTCTCTGGGTAAAAGTCATGACTAGTTCTAGGATTAATCATAAAGTTTATGACCATTTGTTACCTCTTGTTGACGAAGGTTTGGTCAATAATGAATTTAGGAAATTGCAAAATGTGGCTTGTGTATGAAAAGGATTGATAAAGCGAAGCAAATCAGGAGATAAGAATTTTATAGTGGTTCAATCCTAAAAAAATGAGCCTATGTCCACTGTTCTTCACTATTTACTGGAGAATTACACGAGTTTCTCTAAGTCTCAAAGTGAAAGCAAAGAGATAATTATAAAGAGAGTATATAGTGAAGTGATTGTGAGATAATAAATAATGAGACTGAGCCCCTTTTATATAAGTGAGGGTAGCTCAATGTTTCCCAATTGTACAAATAGGAAAGTACATAATCAGAAAATACTATTCCGCGGGTAATTATACAAGATTGGATAACAACTAATAAATAGACTGCTTGATCTCTACTTAGAAACTTGTTTCTTTTTCTTCGCAGACTACCCATTTGAAGAAACTTGATCCAGTTTTCCTTTCTGATGCTCACACATTTATCTATACGGAGCAAATTGCACTATTAGTTATTATCAACATTCAACCTAGTGTATTCCCCTCAATCGTTGATTTTCCTTCTTTAGCGTTAACCAAAATATAAATTTAAGATTACATAACACCTCTATTTTGATTCTTTAAAAATTGTAACTGATCATAGTATCTGTGACTACGAGTCCTAAAAGTTATCCTCAAAAGAAGTCAAAAAATAGGTCATAATTTTTATGATTAGTCTTAAAAAAGTTATATTTTGAAAATTAGTTTTAAAAAAATTATTTTTGTCCAAATACTCTAACCATGTCCAAATCCCAGGTACTAGTTTAGGGATTTGGACCCGAGTAATTTGGGTCAAAATAACTTTTGATTCAATTGGGTTTAAGGCACAAATGGTTCCTGAACTATCCAACTTGTGGCAATCTGGTAATCAAAGTTTCAATTATGACAATTAAGTTCCTAAGCTTTCCGATTTATGGTAATTTAGTCTCTGAATTGTCTAAATTGCAATCTGCTGTTAAATTTCTGATCAAAAACATATATGAGGAGAACGTTGTAGCATCTAAAAGAGTATTTAAATGAAATAAATTGAACAAAAGGATTTAAAGAGAATAAAAGATTATTATTTGTATTTTTTAGGGTTCTCAAAGTTGTAAATTTAAAGGAAACTTTTATGTGATTGTTCATTTTTATGCTTGAAATTATCAAATTACCTTTCAAATATACTTTCAGATGCCATTACGTGTGTTTTTGGCCAGAAATTTAACAGCAAATTATAATTTAGACAATTTAAGGGACCAAATTACTACAAATAAAAAAGTTCAGAAGCTTAATTGCTACAATTGAAACTTTGATGACCAAATTGCCACATAATGGATACTTCAGGACCATTTGTGCCATTAACCTTTTGTTTTTTAAATCAAAATAAATTTTTTAGAATTAGTCAAAAATTTAGTGACCTTTTTGACCACTTACGTAGTCTTTTCTGAATGGTCATAAATGTTATAAGTGTTGGCCATAGAAGTTAGACAGTCACAAAATATATCGAAGCTTTGTCCTAAAAAGTCACTATGAGAAAATAGTCATTACAAAAAGGGTTTTTTCAAAACAAAAATTCAAGCCCAAATTTCAAAAATTGAAAAACCCTAGATAAGTTGAACTCTTTTGAAAAATTGGATTGAGAAAAACATCATTTTTTTCAAAAGTTTAGTTATAAAATATCACTTCTCAAAACTGTTTAGAAACATACTGCTTTTTTTTCAAAATCGATATTTTCAAAGGTATTTGAGGTGATCAGTCGAGTTTTTGAGGTTAACTTGATTATTTGATAAAAAATAGTATTTTTATAAATATTTTCAAAAGTAGTATTTTCTAAATAAATTCAGAATTTTTCAAAGAATTTTAAAATCTGAAATTTTTTTGTTTTTTAAAATAAATTGTACCGTATAAAATCAAATTTCCACTTGAAAAAAAAAAATATCATTTCGGCTTAAATGACTCGTAGTCAAGTCCATTTATGGCGTGTTTACCTCAAAGGCCCAATTTGATTTTAGTTAAAAACTGGCCGTTTTCAGGCCTTTCAAATTCTGTCATTTGTATTTCTCTTCTTTGCTAGAGCTGGCTATTTTCTTTTCACAATTTTTTTTCTTGTGCTGGAAGTTTTCATTTTTCTTCTTTATTTCACAATTTACCCTTTTGAATCCTAATTAATACATTTAAATGTTTGGTAAGAGGGAGAAGTGGAATGAAGCACAAGATTGGGGAGGATTAGTAGATGGATTTTGAGCACCAATGAGCCGAATATTTGCCCCCCTCAATTTTTATTTTTATTTTAATAAATTCTATTAAAAATGTGAATTTCCCCCTCCTGAAATTTTAAATTTATACCCGTCACTCATAAGCCCTTAAATTTTAAGACATAATTTATGCCAAAAATATAAATCTTGGGATACTTTTCTGGTTAGCAATTTTAAAGAAAGATATTAGTTTTGTAATTGTTTTTCCTTTGAAGAAAATGCTATAAAGCTAATAAAAACCACCAAAGTGCAACTCAACCTAATTTCATCATGTTTATGTTGTCTCAACTCAAAGAGTCGTAGTTATAAATTTAAGTTATTAGTTTGAACTTACAATATTGGACCTTAAAAATAAAACTCATAATTTTGGTTGGAAACAAAGACAACACATCAATTTCAACTTCAATTTTTTGTGATAGTATTTATAATGTGATTATTATCTAGGGATCTTAGAGTATAAAAACTCATTGATTAAAATTGTAATATACGTAGAAATTGTTCAAGAATTTTGCCTTATGCCCTCCATCAGTTAAGATTCTGGCTCCGCCCTTGATTTTGAGTAACATGGTTTTGTAATAAAAGGGATTTTCATGAGATAAGTAAGAGGATATTATGCAAAGTAGAACTTTGATGGTTGGTTTTAATTTTAGTGTCTTAAAACAATTTTTTAAAAAAGAAATCTTCTATAAGACTGATATTCATCTTTAGAACTGCTAATATCCCAAGAAATGATTGGACTATGGCTTTAAGATTATTAGTTTGTGATTATTTTTAATCCTTTGAACAAATTTTATAAGAGAAATACTCATTCAAGTAAACTTTTTTGTCATTCACACAATTACCCTCAACTATGTCAAAACTAAATAATAGAAATGACAATTAAAGACAAAATGGTGATTGAATAAATAAGTATTTCACATCCTTCTTTTATATCTCCATATCAAGTAAAAGAAGAGATTCATTTTTATGAATAATGCTAGAACATCAATATCTTAAACCAAAAATTTATACATGAAATAACATTTATTTTAACTATTTTTCTCAAATGAGATTATATTATTTAAAATTATGTGACTAAAATTAATGTCAAACTATTATCTCTTTATCGTACCAAAAGCCAATAAGAAAAAAAAGTCCTCTATTGATCATCTCCACTTTCTGTCATGATGTATGTACTTGTCCGTTCCTACATTTTCTCCTTATGCGGGCCAAACATAAGCTCATAGTAATAATAACTCGAGCGCTACTTTTGTCCCCAAAAAAAAAAAAAAGAACTCAAGCACTACTTTGTTTACCAGATATTCAACCACTTTAAGGAGTACTTTTTTTTTTTTAACTCAGAAAAAAACCATTTAAGCATTTATGTTCCCACT
This sequence comes from Trema orientale, assembly GCA_002914845.1. Lineage (NCBI taxonomy): Eukaryota > Viridiplantae > Streptophyta > Magnoliopsida > Rosales > Cannabaceae > Trema > Trema orientale. The sequence continues at coordinate 220,268 of JXTC01000143.1, read as the reverse complement.
AAAGAAATACTACTTTAATTATAAAGTTCCCCGGAGAGAGAAACAAAAGTTTCTGGACAAGTTGGTACTTTAGACTCATTAGTAAAGACAATTTTTTTTTTTTTAATGCATTAGTAAAGACAAGTTGGTAATTGAAGTTTCACTACTATACATAATATTTTAATTGACACTTGAATTTGAATTCGTTATGAAAATATATTGCATCGAAAGACAAAAACAAAGGGAAGCCAGGGAAACCAAATAACCTTCCCGCATGGTCTATGGGCGCCTGTAAAGGTATATTATAGACAATAGACGTGTCTCTCTAATAGTCATTTACCATTTGACAGGTATATTATATCCTTATACTATAGCCATTTTCCCTTTTTTTTTTATTTTTCCCCTTTTTATCGGCACTAAAATTGACCAACACCTTACATTAGTCAACAAAAATATAAAAATAATTAAAAAAAAAAATTAACAATACCTAGTATGGTCTCAAATTTGACAGCAAGCTATGAAGAGAAAAATGTTGGGGCAATGCCGACAGGGTAACAACATACGTATGTATCAAATTTCTTACCTAATTAGTTTCCAATCTAGATAGTTCTGAAAAGGCTCCAATGAATTACTGCCACAACCTTATGTCCCCTAAACGACAACGATATATATAAAAATTTAAAAATTAAAAATTAAAAAGAGAAAACTCATTAAGAATGGAATACCCTTTTTCTTGTTGAGGCTTACGATGCACATTGACACGTAAACATGGCATAATCTTTAAACTGCGAATCCACTTTTGAGGTGGACTTCTACAAGATATTTTCGTGATAAGGTAAGATGCTGATCTTACATAGAGCGAATGACATCAAGGCACAAAAGATTATTAAGGAAACTATAATTTTTTTAAATAAGATAGTTATGACTATCGATCACCGAACACGTATAACGCTTATCANAAAATATAGAAAAAGAACTGAACACGTATAACCCTTCATAATGTCGAAATGTACAAATAATCAATAATGTGTCTTTGCAATCACCTTTTTTTTAACTACTTTATATTCTTTTTGTTATTCTTTGTAATTATTTCTTTTATGTCTTGAAGGTACACAATGACCCCAGCAAGAAAAGAATTTCCATTTATTGTCTTTAATCAATATGACCTTTAATTTTTTTTTTTTTTTACAGGTTGGATTAGTCATTAGCTTTAACAAAAGAGTAAATCAGTAATTTTGATTTCATAAAAAAACATAAAATCAATTCCACATTAGCTTTTGACATATGGTGTAAAGAAAATTATAATTTGTCAATTTGGATTAGTATTTAATCATTTTTTGAAAAGAAGAATAAGAAGAAGAAGAACACTATATTAGGCGCAATTGCCTTGGGACACCAATCTAGACACGCAAGCAAATCTTACCATTGATCAATAGTGTATATTTTTTCTGAGGGGGACAATGATCAATAATATTGTTCTGGTATGGAAAAGACTTTTTCCTACTATTAGAAAATTAATGATTTTGTTTCTGTATCTAGGAGGAAAAAAGAACAACTAAGAAGAATATATACTGTATATCCATTTAAAAAAGTAGAGCTCAATTTGAATCAAAACATTCTAAGTGATGAAAAGACTGAAAATGATACACCTTTTTTATTTTTGAAAAAGAAAATTGTACAACTTAACAAACGCCAAGTTAAAAAAAAACGATAGTGACACTAATAAGCAAAATAATATTGTCTAGATTAAATATAGATAATAAAAAGGCTAAGCATAACAATAGTCCTTCACAACTTGATTGAAGTTTGTCTTAAATTATTGGTTGCTAGAGCTTTCCATAAACTTTTATTTTCAATTGGTAGATAACCAAAAAATTGTTTATTTATTTATTTAACTTGAGGTACTTAGATTACTCAAAAGATTACCAAAACTACCTTTGCCAATTGCCAGTGAACCAGTCATCTTTTTGACCACGTTGTCTAGGAATCTTTTTCACGTGACACAAACTATATAATATAATCATAATCTGCTTCATAAGTTTCAAGCAAGGCAATAATTATTAGGTAAAATAATATTCCCTGCTTAAAAAAAATAAAAACAAAAAATGTATTGCTTTCCGTTGATTAAAAAGCAAAACTCACAAAAATATCTGGTTCCAACTTCCAAGTCTGACTGTAGAGCCAAAATATCTTGGTCCTTTCAAAATATTTTATTGCGAAGGGTCGTAGACGTAGTGACGCACAACATGACGAAAGAGTATAGGACCGACACGTGGCCAGACAAGTCGGTCGGGCAACTTTCGTTCGCTTTTTGTATAGAACTTTGGCTTAGCCTAGGATTTGAAAATTCAAGGTTGGAGCGTAGGATACGTGTCTAAATTCCATAGACATATAGGACCCGGTTGATGAAACCTAACTCACTAGTAGTCGTAGGTGATTACAAAGGGACCACTCCTGCATCGACACGCGTCCCAAGGGTTTTGCCCAATGATTTTTCTTGTAAACTCGTCGGCCACACGCTTTCCACACGCTTTTTTAGGCCACGGATCGGATATGAAGCCGCGGCTTCGATTGGAGACTCAGTACCGGCTTGAGTGGTATATCTATTATCGATCTATTTAATTGTTTAATTAATTTACTTTTTAAAAATTAAGAAAATAAAAAAATTTAGACATTCTTTTTTTTAAAAAAAAAATCAATTTTCATAAGAGAAAACAGAGAGAGCCGGGGATTCCATTCAAATAATTTACTTTCCATTTTCATTTCCTTTTTATTGTTTGCAAATGACAATGTCATGGTAATTATTTCAACTAACTATTTCTTCATGTACGAATATGGCCTCTACTCCGTGTGTAATATATATATATATATATATATATTCTTATTTCATGTGCTATTTTTTTTTTGGGCCATTAAATATAAAAAATCCATTGAAATCCAACTAATTTAGTAAAATTAATCATGAACTCTCTTTTTTTTAGTAAAATTCTATGCTGTTGAAAATATTAGTTATGTCACACCTATTTGTAGTTAAAGCTTCACATGGTGTAAAATTAAAGGGCATAATTAGAATTTCATATTGTTTATTCTATAATTTTGTTTTCCTAATTCATAAATTATAAGAAACTTATAAGAAATGAAGAAGGGTTTGGGTTTTTCATTGGCTTCTATTGTACATTAATAAGCGCGACTCACCCCATGAACCATTGTTTTTCGCTGGTAATTGATTATTGTCAGTTGCCGTTATTCTCCCACCAACTTTAAATACTAAAACAATATTTTTTGACTTATTTTCGTATTATTAATCACTCATATTTTTTTTAATAAATAACTGGTGGTTATATTATGCACTTTTAATTATATTATAATATAACTAAAATTATGATGTGATTTAACTTGGTTGTATAAGACTTATTAATTTGTTAACATAATGTATATATATGTCATTCAGTTTATGACTTATTTTTAAATGTGTAAAGTTCATAATTATTATAAGGGATTTTATATTTTAGGAATGAGCTATATGTGTGTAATATATATGAAAATCATATGCCCAATTAATAGGAAGAATAAGTATAATATATGACATACTTGTGAGTTTTGGAAGTCATTTATTATATCTAATTATTTTTAGTTATTACAAATATATGTCGCGATATGCTTATATATAATTAAAAAAACTTAATCTAATTGAAATAATATTTGATTTTTTAAATTTTTTAGGATGCTTGATGTAGTGAGTATGTTTGAAGAGTTTCTTAAGAAAGAATATTATAGTTAAGCAAACAAGATTTTTTAACTTATTTTCGTATTATTAATAACTCATATATATTTTTTTAATTAATAACTGGTGGCTCTGTTATGCACTTTTAATGATATTACAATAGAACTAAAATTATAGTGTAATTGTGTGTGTGTTATTTTCCTTTAATTTGTAGTAAGTTGTGGTCATTAGTTAAGCTCCACTTTTTAAAAAAAAAATAAAAATTATGGTGTGATTTTTAACTTGGTTGTATAAAAATTATTAATTTGTTAACATAATGTATATATATGTCATTTAGTTTATGACTTATTTTTAAATGTGTAAAATTCATAATTATTATAAGGGATTTTACATTTTAGGGATGAGCTATATGTGTGTAATATATATGAAAAGCATATGCTCAATTAGTGGGAAAAATGAGTATAATATATGACACAATTGTGGGTTTTGGAAGTCATGTATTATATCTAATTATTTCTAATTATTACAAATATATGTCGCGATATGCTTATATATAATTAAAAAAACTTAATCTAATTGAAATAATATTTGATTTTTTAAATTTTTTAGGATGATTGATGTAGTGAGGATGTTTGAAGAGTTTCTTAAGAAGGAATATTATAATTAAGCAAAATTAATTTAATTCCGGTATACTAATGTCATTTCATTAGGTGATATTTTCATAACTTCCTACACTATTAGAAATTTGAAATACTTCATTAAAAATTAATGTGAAATATATATTCACTTATCTCGTTCAAGATCTTGTAATGAATTTTTTGTTTTTTTTGTTTTTTATTACCTATATCTACTTTTGGCTAAGAAAACATGTACTACATCGTGTATATTATTTTCTTAAGATGGGAGAAGTTGAAAAAACACTTTTGATATGCATATATGTATGTATGAGAACTTTGAGAAGTGAGACCACAACTCACAACCATAATCAGATTATACTGATCTCAAAAAAATAATTAGATAATACCATATCCACCTCCTTATCGACAATTAACAGCAATGTACTCTCAATTTAAGCACATATTTCAAGCTGACAAACTCTTTCACAATTCCAAATACAAGCATTTATTTAAGAATTTAATTTTTTATTGACAATTAATAAATTCTACTACTTAAGACTTATTCTATTGGTACTACATGCAATTACTTAATATTATTTAATTTGTTCATTATGTTAAAACATCTTTAGTTCCCTTTAGTTTTTCCTTCAAAAAAATAAAAAATAAATCCCGAGTTCACCATAGCTATGATGTGGAAACAGTCAAAATTTCATAAAGAATAGTGCCAATGATCTCATCGGTAATTAACTATCCTAGTTTATGTAAATACAAACCAATGCGAGTCATTATTTATTTCTTTTTTGATTAAGTGAGTTTTTATAGTTATTCAATTAAAAAATGGCACCAGATTTATTTATGATAATTTTTATTTTAAATATAATAAAGTTAATAACTTGTGGTAGTAGGTTTAAACTGATTAGTAATTAAACCACTTCTAATTTTTTTTTTTTGGATAAAATATCACCTCTAATATTGATGTCTATAGTTTAATTCCCCAACATTTAATATTAAGGAAAAAAAAAAGTGTAGAAAGAGAAGCAAATACGACAATCACTTTATATAACGCTACTCTATAATTTCAATAAAATCTCATATTTAAATAATTTAATAAAATATTATGAAATTCGTATATTAAATAGTGAGACTAAATAGGAAAAAAGAGAAGTAAATACGACACTCACTTTTTATAATTATCAGTAACATACGCTGTAGAAAGAGAGAACATAGTTGGCGCTTATCCGGGAAAAAAAAAATTATACTTAGGGGTGTGCTAAACTTGTTATGATGAAAAAATAGATTAACTCATAAATATTTCTAAAACTAATTTTTATTACCATGTCACACATTTAAATTAATTATTTGGATACCCAATTTCCTAATAAATCTAAAATACATCAACTCCATTTGGTTCACTCATTTAAATTGGTGTATTTAAGTAGAAACTGTGGAATGTGTTATAACTAAAATGAAAGACATTTGAAGTGAAATAAAGTAGAATGAATTGTATTTAGAATGAGAGATATTAGAATGAATCATTCAAAAACACATCCTAAGCTCCATTCTCATTCTAAGACACAAAAAACTCATTCCAATAATTGATGTGACTGATGAATCATTTGAATGGAAAAACTGAATTGTTGAAACAAACACTCATTCCAAAAAACCATTTAAATAGAAAAACTGGAATTGTTGAAACAAAACTCATTCCAATAGATTTTCTATTTGAATGGAATGGAATGTTTGAAATAAACAGGCCCATTATTATCTTACACATCTAAATTAGTTATGCCACCACTACCTGCAACACCCTATCATTATCGTCGGTCTCAATCCCGATCCTGATTCTAGCAGGCCTTCACTCGAACATTTTGATCGTGATTGAACTTGTACTACTACTTTTTTTAGGTAATCTGATTGATTTTCTGCCCATTTGACTGTAGTCGAAAAATCACGACTCCGGTCAAACATGGTTGGCCATTTTCCTTGCGATGTCTCTTTCATTTTTGAGTTTTTTAGCTTGGTTTTCAACTAAGGTCTAGTGGTAATTTTAGAATTTCGAAACACTAAATTAAAGCCTTAGTTTTGTAAATAGTTTATAAATTTTTTGGCCTTGTTTGGTTCACTCATTTGAATGATTATATTTAAATAGAAATTGTGGAATGAGTTATAATTGGAATGTGAGATATTTGAATTGAAATAAAGTAGAATGAGTTGTAATTAGAATGTGAGACATTAGAATGAGCCATTCAAAAATACTTTCCAGGCTCCATTATTATTCTAAGACACAAAAAACCTATTCCAGTGATTAATGTGACTGATAAACCATTTGATGAATAGAACAACTGAATTGTTAAAACAAACACACATTTTAAAAGACCGTTTGAATGAAAAAACTAAAGCCCTGTTTGGTTCGCCTATTTGAATGTGTGTATTTGAATGTTAATTGTGGAATGTGTTAAACCGTTTGGTTCACCCATTCCATTCCATTGGAATGGAAAATCCATTTGAATGGGTGTTTGTTTCAACAACTCTAAATTTTCCATTCAAATGATCTTTTGGAATGAGTGTTTGTTTCAACAATTTAGTTTTTCCATTCAAATGGTTCATAGTCACATCAACTATTTGAATGGATTTTTGTGTCTTGGATGAGAATGGAGGGGAAGAGGTGTTTTTGAATGGTCCATTCCAATACTCCCATTCTAATTATAACCCATTCCACTATTTTTTCCATTCAAATGTCTTCCATTCCAATTATAACCCATTCCACAATTTCCATTCAAATACACACATTCAAATAGGCGAAACAAACGGGACCGTTATAATTGGAATGGGAGACATTTGAATAGAAAAAATAATAGAATGTGTTGTAATTAGAATAGGAGCATTGGAATGGACCATTCAAAAACACCACGCCCTTCCATTCTCATTAAAGACACAAAAAAATCATTCCAGTTGTTAACTTTTCGGATGGACTATTTGAATGAAAAAACTGAATTGTTGAAACAAATACACATTCTAAAAGATCATTTGAATAGAAAAATTGAATTGTTGAAACAAACACACATTCAAATGAATTTTTCATTCCAATAGAACGGAATGGTTGAAACAAATGAGGCCTAAAATTATTGAAACAAATACCTATTCTAACGTGTTTTCTGTTTGAATGGAATAAAGTAGTTGAACCAAATAAATCTTTTGTTTTTACGTCACACACCTTAAGAAATTTTGGTCACATGCCTTAAGAAAAAGGTTAAAATTGATAAAATTAATAATAAAAGAGAAAATCGAATTGAAGGCTCATGAAGCCGACTCCAAGAACTGAAAAAGCGTTTATAAAAAATCAAAACATTTAAAAAAAAAAAAAAAAGAACTGATCACAAAAAATGCCTGCTTGGTGTGGTGAAGCACTGAAGGCAGCTGCAGCTGTCGCCAATCACAGAGAGCAATTTCGGAGAATCCGAAACCCTAGAAATTAAAAAAGAACCGAAAACCAAGAAAAATTAAAAAAATGAAAAAATAGGTTAAAAAAGCAACTCCAATTGAATGCGTGGCAGATCAAGTGGGGGCACCTTCTCCATTCTTCCGCCAGTGGGACTCGACTCGACTCTCTCTCTCTCTACCCCGCATCATTGCCCCGAATATTTAAATCATTTTCTTTCTCAGATATTTTCTCATCATGCCCTCCCTTTGGCCCCTTCCGTCTCTCTTTCCCTCCATGTCTCTCTCTCATATCATCATCCTCGTCGTCGTTTTGTACGGTACATTCGCCCTTCGCTGCCTCCCCCGGCGAAGCAGTTCGACCATTCTCTCTCTCCCCAAGCGTCGTTTCTTCCCCTTTCTAATCCGATTCTTCCTCAGATTTCGATCTTAACTTCCTCTTGACGCGGCGATTTTCGAATTTTTGCTTCGTCAAATGTCGTTTTCGCATTTCGTTTTCTGGTAATTCGTTCGTTGAGACCCTTTGCCTGGCGATCTCGATTTTCTGATCTCAAAGTCCCGTTTGGTTGCCGAGAAAACTGCAAGGAAAACGACGAAAGGCATAGATTGAACTCAGAATTCTACTCGTGATACAAGTAATACTATCGCTAGCCCTAAATGTCAATGTAATTACCAAATTTTCCTCCATTATTAGTTGTATACGTTGTTTTATATTTCTTTCTTTCTGTTTCAGAATGGAGCATCAGATTTCTATTGATTTTTGTTTATATATATAGTTTTCAGTATGTATGTGTTGTTTTGTAGTTTGTAAATTTATTCGGGTTTGCTAGTTCTTTATTAAATTCATTTGCATATGCTTATTTCATTATGAAGCATTGTACGGGAGAGACTAAAATGAAGAGGAGTGGGTTTTGGAGATGTAAAGATTTGCGTTCGGATTCCAGGTGAGAATTATGTATGCATCCCTTTGTCTTTTGGTTGAAGATATTTTCTATTTACCTTTTGTATCTCTTTTCTTTTTTTTTTTTTTTCATTTTATTTTTCTTTTGGATTTTGATTTGGATATTCTTTATGTGGTTTTGTGTATTGTCTTTTCGCTGCATCATTCGCTTTCTTTAAGTATAACTTTACCTTGTTATTGCATTATCTTTAGCCGCTAGCTAGTTGAAATTTTAGAGATTTTGATATAGAACAGTTCTTTTTGTAATACAATTGTTACTTTTTTATTTTTTTTTGGGGTAACTTTTGTTGCCTAAGGATCAAAATAGCGGTGATTAATGGGTTTCTTTAATAATATTTGTTGTTTTCTTGTTAGCGTATGAAGAAAAGCTACATAAAATATTTAGGGGAGGACCTTAGTTTTTCGTGATTTTTAAAGTTTCGAACAGACCATATATCTAATATGGAGCATAAGGTGGGAAACAGCTCCAAAGAAGTAGCGTGTACTCTGATTTCAGCAAAATATGCATTTGCATTGAACTTTTGTTGATTCGAAACGAAGCTGATTTTTTTTTCTTTGTTTTATTAAATGTGTAGAATTATTTTTAATTTGTGGCTTTCGTTTTTTCTTCTAGTACCTTCATGATTTCAACAAGGGGTACATAATCTTATTTTATATATTCACTAATAAATCGTACGATGTGTATAATATATCCAGACATGGAGTCTTTTTAGAGTTGAAGTGGAGAAATCCGAAGGTAAATTTCTCCCATTTAGGACAGATAAATTTTCTTATTTTATAATAAAAAGGACATAAGAGAAAAGACAAGTTTTAATGGTAATTAGAAGTACAAACATAGTTGGATAGAATTATTGGACAGTGTGCTGTGAAAGTATCATTAACTTCTTAGTTGAGTGATGAGTGAGTGAAGGTTGGGGTTTTAATTCTATCTAGATAAATGCAAAACAGAAAAGAAATAAAAAGGAAAACGTTGGGGAGTGAATAGAATATTAGGAGGGGAAATTTTTTCTCTTTTTTCTCGTACTTCTTCCTTGAATACTTCCAAAAATGAAAGGAAATGGAAGGAAATAAATGTTTTCTTGAACAGTTTTATCATTCTTCCCTTTAATTTCTTTAGTTTTTATAGATTTATTTTCTAACAATTATTGTTAAAACATTTATGTATAACGATATGTTTTTCAATTCGAAATTACATTATACCTCCTAGTATTATCACACATTTTCCATAGATAGTATTCTGGAAAATCGTGGTGTGATTTTGAAATTTATTTTAGATACTATGCTTCGGCAGTTTGAGGTTCATTCAACTGTTGACAAAATGCGGGGAACATTCTTGAACGGGGTTGGAGCTTCTATGGTCATGCCCAGGAAGAGTTGCCACGCTGGTCGCCCCCTTCTCCTCTTTCTTATTACCAAAAAAAAATGTTGACAAAATGCATAATAATACAAACAAAATAAAAAACCTTGGCTTATTGGATTACCAAATTGAGTTCTAGAATGTCCTTAAAACGTTTCATGTATAATGTACAACTTCTCCAACTTCTTATAGTTGATATTGCCTTATGTTATGCCTTGACAAATTCTACATTGAAAAAATATCTTGCTAGGATTTTTCCATTATAAAATGGTATTCTTGCCAAAAAAGTGAAAACTACAAAAACTGTTGATTTCTCTTGACTATTTATTTTATGTTTTTTTATGGATATGCTTATTCTTGCGCTTTAGCATTTGATGAGGGGTGTCCATCATCAATGTATGCTAACCTTTAATTTGAGCCATTTCTTCCTTGGATTATGAGAAATATTAAATTTCCTTTATTGTAGTTTGAGATGTTGAAAGTATTGAAATGGACATATGAGGCACACATTGCCTAGCACTTGATGAGGGTGTCCATCATCAATGTATGCTGACCTTTAATTTGAGCAATTTCTTCTTTGGATTATGAGAAATATCAAATTTCCTTTATTGTAGTTTGAGATGTTGAAAATATTGAAATGGACATATGAGGCACACATTGCCTAGCACATGGATCAAGCATAGAATGAGGAGAGTGGAACACTCTTTAATGTTGGTTGGCGAATAGAGAACGGGGGAGAAATGAGTAGGATTGTTGTGCTAATAATGTGCTACTAGGATTTTATTAGGATTGAGCTTCAAAATTTTGTAGTCTAGATTTTTATATTTCTACTTTATGAGGCTTAAAAGGAAAACCCAATGAGGAAAACTTCAAAGTACCTAGCTAAATATTAGAAAAAGAGAGGTCTAAATTGGTTTTAAATCCCATAATTAGGGCTATGAAGCTTAAGCCTCGTCCCTAAGCCTCCTAATCTTCACATTTCAATTTGAGGCATAAGTCTCGAGCGATCTTAAAAATGATGACCAAAATTAAAGCCAAGACAAAGCATCATCATGAAGGAAATTGACATTGATTTATCCCATGAAACCATGTAGTGTCCACATACTAGGGAGGGACCATGTTGCTTTGCATACCTTTTTTCTTTTTTTTTTTTTTTGGAGGATTCAATTTGTAATTGTTTAAATCTAAATGATTCGAGATTGATAAAAACTGTTGAGGCTTTATTCGGTAGGTAAGATAGGATATTGTTGGAGAGGGTTGTTTTGAAAGATTAGAATGGAATAGATAAGAGTGGATGGAAAGGAAAAGTTTTTAGTTAATACTATCTTGTGTTTATTATGTATTGTGATAATGGAATTATTACAGGCACACATAATTTATCTCTAGATTAGAGATTAATAACATCACATACAAAGAACGTAAGAAAACAATTAAAAGAATACCAAGAAATTATCATAGTTCAGCTTTAATAAGCCTACGTCCATGTAAAACTACTCTCTAAAGCTTTCAGTATGAATAAGAATAATTATACCTTCTTTCTCACAGTTTTATAACAAAGAGTCTCTCTCTGAGGTCCACAAGAATACCTGTATTTTTCTCCTTGATTGGTCTGTAGTTGCTGACCCTTGTAATGTATTTCTAATACAATAAATAAAATTAGCTGCTACCTTTTTTTCACTATAGCTTCTAGAATAGAATTGGGTAACTAATACTTGGTTGGTAATTCAATTGTAGACTTTATTTTCTTATTTTGATAATTCTGCCACCCATAGGTATATTAATCTCTCTAATTAGGATATAAATAAAACATCTTAATTAGGTAGTTGCCCTTATTTTAATTACACAACTAAATATGCAACAATTCTCTACCTTGGATATTAATTAAATAGTAGTTTCCAATCCGCCCCCTCCTGGGCCTAGTTGCTCTTAACCTTAATCAATACTTGAACTTTGTTGCTGGAAGAGTTTTAGTTTAACATATCTACTGGATTATCTTCGGTAGAAAAATTCTCTATGTTGTCTCCCTTTCTTATGATGACGTCTCGAATGAAATGATGATGACTATCAATGTGCTTGGTTTGTTTATGATAAATCTAAATCTTGGATAGATGAATGATATTTTGACTATCACAAAATATATTTACTGTTTGTTGCTTACCCCCTAGTTTATTAATCAATTTTTGCAACCACATTGCCTCCTTTATTGCTTCTGTATAAGTTATATACTTTGCTTATATCATAAACAAAGCAACCAAAGATTATATTATTGCTTTTCTATCATGTTAATGATTTCTTAGAGTCCAAATCACTAGTATAGTCTGAATCCACGTACCCAATAATATGCTCCTCATTTGATTTCACCCTATTGTAGAGTAACCCCGCTGAACTCGTTCCACCCAATTTTCTTAATACCCATTTTACTACTTCCCAATGTGCATTTCCTGGATTAGCCATATAACGACTAGCTACACTCACCACATGACTTAAATTTGGCCATGTGCACACTATAACATACATTAGGCACCCAACAATGCTTGATTAAGGAACTTCTAGCATTGTTTTCTCTTCTTTTTCGGTTTTAGGTGATTGTTCACGAGACAATTTGAAGTGTTGAGCTAAAGGAGTTGCCATAGGTTTGGCTTTGTTCATCTCAAACCTTTCTAGGACGTGCTTCAAATATCCTTGTTGTGATATAAATAAGGTACCAAACTTCTTATTTCTTACAAATCTCCATTCCTAGGATCCTATTAGCCGATCCTAAATCCTTCATCTCAAACTCTCTTTGTAGTTATTTTTTGATCTTTTTTACTTCGTTTTTCTCATTACAAACAATAACATATCATTTACATAGAGTGGCAAGTAGATATATGTCCCACCAATAAGCTTCTTGAAGTACACACAACTATTATGATCACTCCTTTTAAAATCAATCCTGAGCATAAATTAATAAACTGCTTGTACAACTGTCGAGGAGATTGTTGAAGACCATCCAAAGACTTTTTAAGTAGGCATACCTGATCTTCCTTCCCCTCTATTTTGTAGCCTTAGGGTTAATTCATGTAAATGTGTTTTTCTAGTTCTTTTTGAAAAAAATGTAGTCTTTACATGTATTTGCTCAAGTCCTAAATCCAAGTCTGCTACCATGGCCAATTGAACTCTAATAGAACTGTGCTTTACAACCGGAGAGAAAATTTCATTGTAATCAATTTCCTCCCTTCTACTAAGTGCATCTCTTAGGCACCAATCCAGCTTTATACCTAGACTTTTCTACTTCTGGAATCCCCTTATTCTTCCTGTAACAATCTGTTGACCCTTTGGTATGTCAACTAGAATCCGAGTCTTAGTTTTCTCCTATTAAGCCATCTCTTCATCCATGGCTTGACTCCAATTTTCACTCTTTTCACCTTCAATGGCTTCATCAAAGTTTCTTTGATCTGAATCTGCCTAGTCTTCGGCCACTATTAGAGCAAGTATGACTAGTTATTGAAACCATACTTTAGTGGTAGTCTTGTTGGTCTCTTCAGTTTGTCTTTTGCTATACTGTACTTTTTAATGTACTCTTCCTCAGTTCTAAGTTGCTCATGAGAGTGCCTTTGCTAATTTTTGGGAGCATTGGTTCCTATTGGTGGCTTTTTCTTGTTCGGATCATGACTATGACTCCACATCAGATAGCCCCACCTCAAGCTCCAAACTCTCTGTACTAATAGCACCTTCTGTATCTTTAGGATTTGATTTTATAGTATTCTTATATAATTCTGATTATTTAAAATTAATATCACAACTTATTAACATCTTTATCTTACTATCTTCAATACTCTACAATTTGTAGTCTTTTACCTTATCTGGATATCCGAGAATATGCACTTCTTGTCTCTAGATTCTAACTTACCTTGTTTAACGTGAGTGAAAGTCACAAATTTGAACACTCTCAAGTTGCCATAATCTGTTGGGTATCCTGATCACTTCTCCATTGGAGTTTTGAATTTAATGCCTATTGAAGGACTTCTATCGATCAAGTAACATGCTATATTCACTGCTTCTACCCAAAAGGTTCTAGGAAGCCCCGAAGATGATATCGTACAACTCATCTGCTATAAAGTGGTCCTGTTTGTTCTCTTATTTGCTAGGCCATTTTTTGATGTGTCTTTATCACTGATAAGTAGCATAGAATTCTAGCCCATTGTCAGTTCTCAACATTTTTTTTTTTTATTCAGTTTGATTTTCCATCAAGTCTTTTAGTTCTTTAAACTTTCCAAATGCATCATTCTTTTGTTTGAGAAAACAAACCCAAACTTTTCTCAAGTAGTCTTCCACTAGTGAGAGAAAATATCTACTACTACCATATGATCTGATTCTACTTGGCTTTTAAAGATCTGAGTGTATGTAATCCATGATGCCTCTTGTGTTGTGAATTCTTTTACCAAATTTAATTCTTGTACCCTTATCGTATATGCAATCTTCATAGAATTCTAGCTTGGTAAATCTATCATCCCCTAGAAGTACTTGTTTTCCCAGTTCATCGAGCCCCCTCTGACTAATATACCTAAATCTTCATGCCACAACTAAGATTTTTCAGTCGCTATTCTAATTGCAATTGTTGCCTCCCCCATTAGAGTCTTCCTAAGTAGCACATAAAGGCCTTTTAATAGTGTCTCCTTCATGAGTACTAGTGAACCTTTAGAAATCTTCAATTTTCTACTTTGAACTTTAATGCTGGAACCACTAGAATTAAGTATACCAAGTGAAATCAGATTTCGTGTTAATTTGGATACATATTGAATATCATGAAGTGTTCTCTCTATTCCATCTTCTAACTTGATCCTCACTGAGCCCATCCCTTGCACCGCACATAGCTTATTATTCTCTAATAAAACTTGACATCCATTCATCTCTTTGAAAGTAGCAAAGCACGATTTATTCGGACACGTGGTGGGAACAACCTGAATCAAGTATCCACTATTCTTCAGTGTTGTCTTTTATAATTGAGAGAACTTATGTACTTTTATAGCCTTTAGCAGCTACATCCACATCTTTATTGTTGACTTTCTTCCTTTTTTTTTTTTTTTTTTTTTTTTTCCCTTTTTCTATCGTGGAAATCTCTTTTAAAATGTCCCTTGTTGTGGCAAATAAAGCATTTTCTCTTTTGTCTTGATTTCGACATTATCTTATTCTGGTTCTTAATGACTCTTGTTTCAGGCCTTCCTCTAATATTTAGAGCTTCACTTCCTCCTCCATTCTTTGCTTCTACCATTAACTGTTGTTCCTTGGACTATATGACTAGTTCTAGCTCCTCTAAGGTTGAGGTTTCACAACTGTACGTTATAATGTCTAATTGGCTACAGGCGGATGGTAGTGAATTTAGCAAAACCACAGTTTGATTTTCATTGTCGATCTTCTCGCCTATATTTTCTAAATCGATGATCAATTTATTGAATTCGTCAAGATTCTTATCAAGACTTCTATCTTTCTCCATCTTGAAGCCAAAGAATTTGACTTTCAAATAAATCTGGTTTTTCAACGACTTTGTCATATAAAGACTTTCTAACTTGAGCCATATCCTAGCGACGATTGTCTCATTCTGAACATTCTGAAGTACACTATCACTTAGGTACCAAATCGTAATACTGTAGGCGGTCTCCATCATCTTGGATTAGCCTTCATCTACTTCCTCCATATCTCAGAATCGCCTTTCCCATCGAAACGTTTAATTTCTAATTTAGTCGCTACCATCTTCAACCTCGCTCTTGATGCCACTTGTTGTGATGACGTAGTTATTGCACACACGTAATTAACCTCTAGATTAGAGATTAATCACAACACATACAAAGAACACAAGAAAACAACAAACTAAACATCAAGAAATTATCGTGGTTCAGCACTAATAATCCTATGTCTACATGAAACTACTTTCTAAAGTTTTCACTATGAATAAGAATAATTGCAACCTCCTCCTTATAGTTTTACAACAAATAGTCTCTCTCCAGGTCCCCCAGAATACTTGTATTTTTCCCAATGACTAGTCAGTGGCTGCAACTTGTATCGTATTTATAATACAATAAATCAAATTAGTTGCTGCCCTATTGTTTACATATAGCTCCTTGGATAGAACTGAGTAACTAATACTTAGTTTCCTAATTCAATTGTAGACCCTAGTTTCCTACTTTGATAATTCTGCCACCCATAAGTAAACTAATCTCTTTAATTAGGATATAAATAAAACACCCTGAGTAAGTCGTAGCCCTTATTTTAATTACACGTCCAAATACATAATGGTATGGAATGGACTTTATAGGTTTTGAAAAAAAAAATGATAATTTAGATTGTAACTATCAAACTTTAAGGTGACATTTGCTTTGATGGAATGAATATTGGAGTAGAATGACAATCTATATTGAAAGACTAATCCTATTTGGTTAGACAAAAAGACATAGGAATAACTGTTCCGCCAAAATATAGGAATCCTTATTCCTTAATAGGACCATTGGAATAGTTATTCCTTTCCAAAGTTGAAATTAAATAAAAATCTTTCCTTAAATATCCTTACAAATACACCGATATATTTTATTAATATAACAAATTGAACCTAACTACTTTTTTTGAAGTATTTATAGGTGTAAATTTTGTATCCATTGCAAATTTTTATTTTTTATTTCTTGTATTATATAAATTTGGTTTAAAAAAATTTATTATTTTCTCATGCATCATCTAATAAATAAACCCTGGACTTGGGATGTCAAATTCAACTTGTGACATAAGTTATATTTGCTTTTGTATACTGTAATTGGTTATTATTATAAATTGAAACTTCAAATCTATTTAATTATAAATATTAAGGATAAAAATTATGGGGATTTTTTTTTTGGTTCAAAATAGTAGTTATTTAATTTTATTCCAACTTCGAACTAAACACAGTAATTATGATTTCGATATTAACTTTAATTTCAGCCAAATATAGGAATTGGATTTACTAAGTTGCTCATTCCATTCCTAGTCTTATTATATTCCATTCTGTTAAATCAAATGCACCTAATATTTAATCTCAAATAAAATAAAAATTTGACTTTAAACTAACTAGTAAAGAATAAATATAAACTTGCAATTGCCAACTTATTTTTTCTTTTGATATTTTACTACTATATTAAGATAATTACAAAACTTATCTGTCACTCATGATTAGGAAAACATAATAACCAAAATATTGCAAAATTTTTGCACATTTTATATTTCCTTTTAAAACATTTTACATTAAAACTATAAAATATTTTATTACCGGTTGAAGAAAATAATTGGTAGAAATGTGGTATTTTGATCCAAAAGTACTTTGATATATTTGATTGAAAATCCATCCATCGCTCCACAATTCTAATTTTCTTGGTTCTAATATATGTTTTCAATCTACCCCTTACAAGCCCTAAGTAAGGCCACCCACTTTTTTCTTGAGAAAATCCTTTTGATTTTCAAGGAGGATACATTGCCACCTCCAATAAATTCTCTCGTCTTCAGAAATTTATTTCCTATGTGGAAATTAGTTAAAACTACAAGGATAAGATGATGGTTCTTACAACATCTCAGTTTGTGAGCTCCATTCCCTAGTTACCAACATGATTCATTAATCCCCCCTTCTAAAGGGATTAGCTTTATGATTGGAGTGTGTTACTTTTATCCAATGATTCGTTCTATTCAAAACTCGACATTATTTTTTTTTGTCCTAGTTCCCCACTTCTAGTGAACTAAACACTTATTGAGGGATTTGGTTTTTATTTAGCTTTATTTGCATAGCTAACACTCCTTGATTCTTTGTATTTATTTTTATAGTGCTAACCAAATAGGCATTGCCATCATATATTAGACAAGCTA
This sequence comes from Trema orientale, assembly GCA_002914845.1. Taxonomy (NCBI): domain Eukaryota; kingdom Viridiplantae; phylum Streptophyta; class Magnoliopsida; order Rosales; family Cannabaceae; genus Trema; species Trema orientale. Next base: position 202,335 of record JXTC01000143.1, on the reverse strand, counting down.
GGAATGCAACTAGTAAGGTTCTTTCCTTTGGTTATGCTTTTGGAAGCTTTTTAGCTTATTGTTTGGCTTCAAGTTTAATATGGAAAGAGTGTTCCCGTGGGAATTAGCTTGGATTCGTCCAAACTAGATCAGCTTGCTATGCGTGTGGAATGCGTAGGTTTCGCCTTTGAGGTACCTGGGACCTCCTTTGAAGTACTTGGGATGGGAGTTCCTTTGAAGTACTTGGGTAGTATTTCAAAATGTGTCAAAGAGGTTAGATGATGGAAAAAGGTGTCTTTATAGAGGCTAGAGGCTTACCTTGATACAATATGTTTTGGGTTCTGTCCCGATTTATTTTACGCCCTTATTCAAAATTTCTAGCAGGATTATTTCCTTTATGGAATTGTTGATAATAGACTTCTTCGGGATGGGAAAGACAATGGCTCAAAAGCTCATTTAATGACTTTTAGTTGGCTTATAATGCAAAACTCAAAGGTGGCCTTGGAGTTGTGAATCATGAGCAGGAAATCGTGGCGTTGATGGGTAAATGGCTTTTGGCGGTTTTCTTTGGAGCAAAATTCTCTGGTGTTATTGGAAGTAAGTATGACTCCATATTAACGAGTGGGATGGGAATATGTTTGCTAGATGTTCTTCAGAAAGTCCTTGGAAGTTTATTTCCCAAATTCTCCCAAAACTTATTTTGTTTCTAAGTTGGAGGTGAGGAACGGGCTTAGAGTTAGGTTTTGGAAAGATCTCGGTGTTATAATGTTTCTACTTCTTTGATTTACTTTTCTGAGTCTCCTTCCTCTATCAATTGTCCTTTTCTTTTTTTTTTTCGGTTGTTGTAATCTTAACCATAGAGAAGCCTTCGAGTTTTCCTCTTTGTTGAATCTTCTTAAGAGGTTTGAGTTGAGAGTTAGGGGTAGATGATAAAAGGTCTAGTCCTTGGACTCATCATCTATCTTTTGGTGCAAATATCTATTTCCTTTCTTTGATTGACAACCCTTTGTCTTCGTCTTTTAAGCATTCTCAAGATATATGAAAGTAAGTTTGCTCCTACTATAGTCAAAATTTTTGCATGGTTTCTTTCTTATAAAAAGGTTAATACCTTGGATGGGTTGCGAAAGAAATGTCCTTTTTTGGCATTATCTCTTAATTTTGTGTTCTGTGTAAATTGAATGCTGGGGACACAGATCACTTGCTCTTGCTTTGTCACGTTGCTAGTCTTTGGCCCCGGTTAGTTAAGTTCTTTTGCGTTATTCCCCTTGTTCGTGGAGAGGTTTCATGCTTTAGGAGATAGTGGCAGAGGGAGGCTGTTTTGAATTCCTTGGTTTTAGTCCTTTTCTGGTGCTTTGGTTTTGGTCCTTTTAATTATTTGTATTTACTGTAGGAATTTGTAGATTATTAGTTTCCCAATTTGTCAATGGTTGCAAGTGAGCTTAGTTAGCTTATAAGTGTATAGATATCTGTACTTTTCCTTGATTGGAATTCAATTGAGAAATAAACTTTATCTTTTCTGCAATTTCTACAATTTCATCTAACCTAGGGGACACTTATGACATTTGTGTCATGGTCTAGGGGAGACGTTGCTCAAGTTTAAAATTTAGGATTATTTTACTTGCCTTAATAATTTAAGGGGATGTGTTATAATCTTCCTGATTTTTAAACTGGCAAAATTGTTATTGAGTATTATTTAAACCATTATTTTCTATAGTACTTAACTAAAGTGAGTAAAGGTACAAATTAGAGAACAAGGTGCTCTTTGAGTAAAAGTAGATAAAGAACAAGGAATAATGCTCTTGGTACCAAGTTGTTTATCAAATTTTGGCACCGCCATGTGATGTAGCAATTGTTTTATTATGTTGCAATTTGTAAGTTAGTTATGCATTTCTAGTTTTTAACCTATTGAATTTATAAAAGTTAATTGCTATATCACTTGGTAATCAAAATTTAGGAAACAAGTTGGTGCTTGTAAAAGGAGATTCTTGTATTCTACATAATCGAAAAAAGTAATCTTATGCCAATAAGATAAGACTCATCTTGGCTTTTGTCTACGAAAATTCTACAGTTTGTTTCCTAGACTACCTATACAATTTGACATTGCATATTTCCATGAAACAAACTTGATACAGACCTTGAAAACTTCTCTATCAGAAGAGTACAACAATGCTTTGGTTTTGTGTACAAGAAGCAGCTCTAGTAAACATTCAATTCCAAAGAAATTGCCACCTGGAAATGCAACAATATGTAATCTAAGACTTATAATCCTACTATGGGTAATAAAAAAAATAAATTTAGAAGACAGGAGGGTTTATTCATCACATGGCAATATGATTCTTGAGTTTCCATATAATCAAAAACATTCCTATCATTTTTTAGCAACAATAATCATGTTGGTATTGCATTATGATCGCCAATTGTGCCTTTGTCCTAACTGTCACCACATTGCAACTACCTAAAATCATTTGTTGATAATACAGTTGTTGTCCTAACCCAATCACTGATATGAGTGGGAGGAAGGTTTTTATTGGTTTAGACATGTTCTGAAAATTGTGAGCTTGGTGAGATAAATGTAGACAATCTCTATGCAAGGGGATACCCCGAAAGGTGGTATCAAAGTCAATTCTAGGTCATGCTAATATCCCACAACTAGGTTGAGAAGTTGCTAGTAATCAGGAGGATGGGTTTCACTTGTATAAACGTATTTTGGACACCATGAGACTCAGGTCTCAAATGGATGATATTTGTATAACGGGCAGTTCTTGGCATTATTTTTCGACTTGATACTTAGGCTTAATTACTTTTTGTAAAGAAATAACCTTTTACCCCATGTTAAAGGTTTTCATTTTTTGCTTTCATGATTTTTCATTATACTGTTCTTGTGTGAGGAATAATGGTTTTTAGTTTTTAATATAATATAGTCGGTTTTCTATTGGTTGCATTTGTAGAGAAAGAAGGGAATTGAAGATTTGTATGTTTGGTTGTATAAGGGTGAATGAGAGCTTATTGATTAAGTCCCATAGCTGTAGATTTCAGAAAATTGACTGTTTTCTCATTTTCTTGTTTTCTCTAAATCCTCATTGTTTGGGAGGATCCAATTTTGTCAGCTTACGTGAGAAAATATAACCAGTTTTCCTCCCATTCCTTGTCCTGCCTAATTGGAAAGAGAAATATAAGTAGTTTTCTCGTTTGCCCTCCCATTCTGTCCCTCCATTTTTCCAAAGGCAAAAATATGCAAAAAAAAAAAAAAAAAAAAGCACTCTTGTTAAGTGTATGTCCCTTTTCTGAACAGTGTGTATAGTTGCTTGTTTCCCCCAAAGTACTGATGTCTATAGTGATTCTCACTTGCCATTTCTCACCATGTTTCTATGACACTGTTTAAGTATGCTTGTCAGGGGTTTTCTTAACCACCATAATTCCTAAATTTGCTTTATGAGGATTTGCTGTTATTACATATTATTATCCAGTTATGGCTTTTTTTTTTTTTTCCTCAAGATTGTTATCCAAGGTTCTTCATCTTTTTCTTTCTAAAGGGTCTTAACAATCTCGAGTAAGTTATTCTTCTAATGTTGTTTCTTTATAATTTCTTTTGTTTCACTTGATGCTACTACGTGATGGTTATATTGGAGAGGTGGTCAGGTAAATTATGTCTAGCTGCACTACAACGTCGGCAAACTAATAAAAAATCTCAAGGCATTGTATTGAGGCTTTGAAATATATTTGTGGTTTTTTTGGTGCACCTGCTGGCTAAAAGAATTTGAATTTCTTTTGACAACGTGCTAGAAAGAGTTTGTAGTTTTCCTTGTTAAGATATTTCATATTGATTATAACATTAAAAGTAAAAGACTAATCTTTCCAAATCATGTTTTTTGTTTTGGAATAACGAGCATCACTTTGTTATATACTGTCATTGTGACCAATCATTCCTTGTTATAAATTTGTAGACACAGTATTCAATGTTACATGTTTCTTCTATCTAAAGAGTTTTCAGTCTACTTTTACATATTAATTCTGTATTGACTCTTCAATAGAATAAAGGCATAGTTTACGGGTCTCCAGTTCCTATTTTTAGGCCTTTAAGCTGTTTAACTCTACTTAGATGGTAGCATCCTATTATTTCAATTTGATCAATTTAAGTGTTTATTTTTGGACATCTTACTAGCCTTGTATGTATCAATATTTGTTGTGTGGCACTGGCCATTTACTTGCTGAGATTCCTCTTATATCCTTTAAATGCTCTCATAATTGATGTTAGAATTTGTTCAAAGTGTGTTTTGAAGTTTCATGCCGTTTCTCAAAGTACAGTTTAAGCTCTATCTTATTAGCTAAATTTTTCAAGCTATCTTGTAACTTGTAAGCCTTCTATTCAGTCTAAGACCCAACATTTTTATTTCTAAGATCAGTAACTGTCATCTGCCTGTTTAACATGTTCAAGTGGCAGTTGAGCTCACTTCACTTTCCCTTGAATTAGAACACATACATCAATAAATGATGGACAAAATACTACTAGGTTCTTTTGTTATTACTTTTGTTTTTCTGTTGCTCGCGTCTCCTTTTGTGTCTCTGATTTTTGATGGTTCTCCATCACAAGCATCGAGTTATATCTGACATTTGACTCTTGATTACTGGATTTAATGCGTGTGAAGTCCTTATGAGTCCTCCATCTATAATGTCTAACATAGATATATTTTCGCTTGAACGATTATCGTTTGAGAAAGGGATATGGATAGTGTTTGGTACCTAACCTAGATGATCTGGTTATATTTATTTCCCATGGAACACATATTTTTTTAAAATAATAATTCCTTTTACCAACAAAGTAAATCAAAGAGGTCAAAGACTTTTTTTATGGTGTTCAAAATATGGTAGCAGGACCCATTGTTTGCAATCTGGGAAGGTTCATAGTCTCACTTTCCTGAATGACTAATTCTTATTTCGTTTCAAGTAATTCATTATTTAAATTGCAGCATCACGCTGTCTTCTTCTTCTTTGGAAATCTGTTCTTTAATCTTTCTTCAAGACATTCTCTTATGGTTATTTGTGCAGTTTTATACCTGCTTTGGATTCGTACCTCAGCCACGTCAATTCTCTAGTTAATATCTATCACTTTCTGTATGGTGCTTGAAGCTTCAATTTTGAAATTAGCAATCTGAGCATATTTTTTTGCATGTTGATACAACTAAATCATATTTGGGCAGTAAATCAGCAAGACCAGCTGCTAGTATATTGCTTTGGCATTTTCGTGTGTTAGAAAGCTGGGAATATATAAATCTCTTGGTGATAATTTGTTCTAGGAATGTATTTTTTCCTGTTTCCGGGGCTTCCAGATTTATGGACTGCAATGAAACTAGAAATATCGGAGATGAAAGAAATATGAATTATATACTTACCTTCTTATGGTAGAGCTGCTGTAGTTCATAAATTTGTGTTATTAGCATAAAAGAAATTTGATTTTCACTTTTACAATTGACAATTTCTGCTGGCTTTTTGTTTGAAAATTTCAGTTAGTTCGTTAATTGTCGCAACCTAGACCTATTTTGCTATTGTAAAATTGCTTTCTCTTATGCATTCCTTATTTCATCCCTGTTTTTCATTTGTTGCTCTATGCTTATGCTTGTGTGTTGTGTTTGCAAATCTGTGTCTATAAGGTATTTTATCCAGAAGATAACACCATTTTCATTCAGTACAGATAATAGTCATTGCCAGCATATTCAAGAGATCAGTATCTCAATTAGTCTATACGATGTTAAGCTAGAGCGGAAAAAGGTACATATTTCATCAGCACATGTTGTGAATAACTTGAGCTAAACTAAGATGCATGAATGGAAATCTACAGGTTTTGCGTTGCTATCAATTATTGTAGTTTCTGTTTCCCTAAACCAAGAGTATTATAGTTTATATCTCAAAATAACTGCTGCTCTTGGCAGTTGTGTTCAACCATCTGGCTACACATGATACGAGAGTATATTTACCAAGGAATGCAAGTATCAACCCTTAAAGCTATTTTGATCAATATTTTTCTTCCCTTGGAAAGCTCAAACTAGTTTTCTTTTCTCAAGGATTATGACAGATCTAAAAGGACTATTAAAATGTTAAATCACATCAAGAATTCAATGCACATGAAGTGCAACTTCAATTATTCTGTTATATCTAACTTTTACCTTTACATAAGTGGCTGGTGTCTTTATCACAAGATTCACAACACACGTGATACATTGTTGCTTGTTTCAAACCGAAGTCTTTTTGTTGGTTGGGCTGTTGCTCTTATACCACCTCACGCAATAGAAGCATAATTTTGTAACTATTGTCCTGTTGATATAAGTCAACATCCATCACCAGCTGATGAATCTTTGCTAGTGTAGTTGTAGTCTGCTGCAGTATCTAGGAATAAGTTTGGGATACAGATTTTTGCAAAGTAAATTGCCAGTTGTGATTTATACTGTAGTTTTATGGAGGAAATCATACCCCAGTTTTGTAGCTCTTGTTGGTGTTTCATGGTTTTGCTGCTGCTGCGGCTGGCTAAGCTGGAGATGGACGGGTCCATGTGAGTCCTCTCCAATACCCAGACCATCCGTGAGGAGGGTAGTTCTATTTGCTCCATTGACGTCCCTTGTTCCATAGACCTAGTAGGTGAAGTGTTTCTATTGAGGGTTGCTATAAAACATCTTACAACTTTATTTAGGTTGCTTTGAAAGTTTTTGTTCATTTTAATTAATAAAACTCGTTTTAGTTATCCAAATGAATACCTTCTTATACAATTCCATGTTTTCTTTGCGAATTAGGTTTACCTTCTTATACAGTTCCACATTTTCTTGGTGAATGAGGTTCCCCTGCACACAGCGACATCAAAATTTAGTTCCTTGAATATTAAGAAACAAAGCGAAACAGACTATTGAATAAATCTGAAAATCTGTAATTTTTATTTGCGGGTTGACCTTTCTGTTCAGCTCTTGTATTTCATGCATCAAAATTTGGTCCTACAAATATTTTATAAAACAAAAAAACAAATAAGTATTGTTCACGTGCCTCATACAAGTAGTAGACTTTTAGACAATATGCAATTGCTTGGTACTAAAATTTCATACCTTTTTCATACGGACGCCTTTTAGACTCATTTCTAATTGGCTCTCCAGATTTTGTAAATCCTTTACACTCAATCCAGAAAGCTCTTCACCCATCATTTGCCTGTTTTTATCATATAGAATTGTTAGTCAGGCTCTCAGCTTAGATATTGGAAATTAAATTCTACTTGTAATGCTTAATAATGAGATGCAAAAATAATTTGATATTCATTTTGGCGAGTTTTCTACGGAATGCTTTGTTTACAGTAGACTCTAGTTACCTTTAGATTACTCAACACTACATGCAATTAATTTTTTTTTTTGGAAGAAACTACATGCAATTAATTTATCTTGTATAAGAATGTGCACATGATCTATTCCTCATTTTCCACAATACAACTTCAGAATTTAGTGTGTGTGAAAAGTTTGTATTTATTTATTTTTATTGTTTACTTCATTTGTGACGTTTCAAATTCTGGGACCACCTTTAACTTTTATTGTATCACCAGTGTTGTCTGAATTCAAGATACAACCTTAATCTGGCCTAGGGTAGCATATACCTATCCTCTACAAAGAAATCACTCTACCTGCCTTATTGCTGAGTTGGAAAGTAACTAGGCATTATATTTCAGTCATCTTAGGAGTTGCCTTTATTCAAACATGAAAGAATTCAGATGGCTATACAAGACCTGTTTCCTTTGTCATATTTTCTGCTTATCCTTGTTGGATGCTACATTTTTACTGCATCTTTAACGATATTGCCCGATATTGCCCTTTCTCAGTGTTGAGCCTTTTCTTTTTCTTTTTTTTCCCCTTAAAAAAACTTCTGTATTCCTTTGGTGCTTACCCCGCATTTACTTGAACCTTTGTTCTTTTCGTCTCCACACCTCTACTTTTTTTTTTTAATCATCAATTGGTGTGACTTCCATTCTTAGTTGTACATTCTTCTTTTTCATATTGCCATCCATGAATCTTTATACATGCATCTTGACTGTACTTATTTTTTGAACATATCTTTTCAATTCCAGTATTTTTGAGTACCAAATACTCATATAGGACACGTAGTGTTATAAGGGTCATAGAAGAGTTTTCCCCTAAGCTTTATAGGCTTTTTACAAAGTAAACAAAATATAAAATGATTGTTCTTTCACTCTTTGATAACTCTTGACCATTATTCCCATGTCTCATGTCTCAACTCATTAAGTCTCACCTCTTTAAATCTACAAATGCTTATGTGTGAAGAGATTATTTATTTATTTTTTTTCTTTTGTAGTTCAAACTTAAATTTATGCTTCATTTCTACCTTTTCTATTCCAAATTAATACCTGTTATAATTTCAGGAACTATATAAAAGTCATCAAAGCATAGGATGCTACGTATAGCTCTTTACTAATCATCATAAAGAACAAATATACAATATTAGACAGTCGGAAATTAGTTTTGCCTCTTCTAGGAAACAAGTAGCTCCTCCTTCATGGATTTCCTAATTGGCATCAATATGATGAAGAATAACTATTATTATGTTCACCTAATTAGATAAATTTCGTTATCCTTTTTTTCTTTTGTCCTTCTCTTTGCCCTTAATTCCTTTTCCTCATCCACGCTTGCCAGAATGTTATTGGATCAAATCTTATTCATTTTTACAGTGTTATTCTATTTTACTTGGAAAATATACATCAGCAATATACTTGGAAAATTCTATATCTTGGATCAGCATATTAGTCTTCTATAGGCTGAACTTGGGAATAATAATTTAGAAGTAATAGATGATCAAGCAATATATTTGAACAAAAAATATATATATTTGCTTGATAGGTGAAGTGTTTGAAAGTACCATGCCAAGAAGATAACTAATTTTGATTGTTTTGTGCTGAGAATACCCTTTTTCAGATTCTAAAAAGCAGGACAAGCTAGGGTAGTGACCTTATAGTCTATTAGCTATCTCACTAGTAGACAGAGGTTGGCTGCATCAAGGCCCGTGAATGACATCTAGGTAGCAACATTTTTATTGGAAGTGTCTCTAGCCCAGCCCCCATTACCGTAATAGATTCGAACTATTACTAGCTAGAAAGACAAGAAATTTGAATCTCGTTTGTGATTAGTCCTGTATCTCTATGTTGTATTTTCTCTAGTATCCTAGTTTCTTGAATAATGAATCATGTCAAAATAGAAGGATTATACCGATGGTTTTCTTGCAAGCTTTGTAATTGCTGCCTTAACATTGCCACTTCCCTTTGCCAAAACTATCAAATAAAGCACACTTTTTTAGTGATGAGTATTACCATAAGCATATACAATAAAAATTGATAATGTCCAAAATAACAAAGACTTCTTATTTTGAAAGTAATTCTTTCACTCAAGTATGTGAATGTAATGAGCATGAAAAATTATTAAGGAATAAATTGATTAGAATGTATGTATCTATATGTGTGAATGCATGTATCAAGATATTCTATGCAAATATTAGTGTATATGTTGACATTCATTGCTGTTGCAGTGTCAAATTCTTCTTTTATGGCAATAGTAAGTATTTGACTTGATGAAATTCACTCAGAGGGTGCAATCATACTAGCTATGAAAATAAGTTATGAAAGTGATTCAATAGATTAGGCTTGGTTTGTCCTTGTTTAATGGGAACTCTTATAATTTTCGATTTGCTTTTTCTGTGTGTTATATATACTGAAAAAGCTCTTTGGTTTACCTACTAGAGTCACATTAGCCGTATTGAACCTGTGATCAATCAATAAAGTGCTCTTTAGATATTAGAGTTCCAATCTCTTGCACTTTTGTATGAGAGTGTATCTACATCCAACATTTTTATGCTTCTTTTTGAACTCTGTATTTTCTCTTTTTCATTGTTGAGAAGATAAGCACATTTTGTATGCTTTCATTATTGATGAATTCTTAAGAATGACATTGCTAATCAAAGGCGTGATAAAGTAGGCATTATTTTCAAGGTGAAAGGAAAAATTCTGAAGTTAGACACGTTAGGTCATACAACATGATACATGATTTACATCAAAAAAAAAAAAAAAAAATCCATCCTTCATACAAAACATAATTTCAAACAGGACTAAGGAAATCTCTGTCATAGAAAGGTTTGATCTTATGAACTTCCCGCCCTAGGTGTTTTATGTATTGTGGCATGGTGCTAAGTCTATTGAGCTAAAGCAAGGACCTTGAGATAAGTCTATCTGGCTAAAGCTAGGGGCTTGAGGTCATCTACTGGGTTTCCTCATTCTTTGGGCTTGTTTGGGATAGTTTTTACTTCTTGAAGTAAAAGTTTAAAGAGATCTTCTTAAAAAAGATGGTAAAGATGGTGGGTCCATGCTTCTTTAAAAAGATCTTTTGGATACAAAAAGATCTTCAAAAAATCCATCCAAACATTCCTAAAAGATCTTTTGAGCTCTAAAAGATCTTTAAAAACTATGCCAAACAGGCCCTTTCTAGTGTGTATTTAAGTTGAGAAACCTAACGAAGTGTCTACAAAAGAAAGTAATGTTGCAATTATGTCAAAAAGTACTTTCTAGTGGTCAACCAAATGTACTGCATTGCAAAATGACATGTTTAGCTATCTAGAATAGACTATATTCGTGTGGTTAATAGTATGTTAAAGAAGGAAAAGTAATGCTATGAAGACCAATATTGTAATTGATAGTTGTTGTTCATTCACAGTCATTTGGATGACATTTATGTGCGTGCATTTTTTTTTTTTTTTTTGATAAGAAACTAGGATTTTATTAGGAAAAAGAGAGAAGATATAGGGAAAAGATGATGAGATATCATCAAAGGGTAATATTTATGTGCATGCATGTATGCTTAAGGTTTGAAAATTGTGCATGATGAGCCTTCATTTCATGTTGTGCGAAGTTAGAGGGAGACCAATATGCATTAGTATGATGCTGATATGGCTGGTTGTAATTTTCCACAGACCTTCATGCAAACTTTGGCAAGCAGTTGTATAGAATACGTCTATGGTCATAAATGGAATTCTTATAGTCATTTCTTGTACATTTAAACAAATGGAGCTTATTTGCAATTAGCATTGCTAGTTGGGCAGCACTATTGGTCAAAAGCATAGAGCAGTAACAAAATCCCCTGAACTAAGATGCAAACCTGGAAGTAGGAGGAATATACCGGTTGAGCATTTAAGTTTGATTTACACGAGTGACAAGTTCAAAATTTGTGTTCTCAATGACTTGTAGACCCAATTTCTTGTGGATTTTATTTTCCTGATTGCATTGCTTAAAGGGGACGGAAATTTTGATAAAGAAGTAGAAAAAACCCTTATACTAAGGGCTTGCTTGGATTCACTTTTATTTTCTATTTTTTGTTTTTTTAAACAGAAAAGTGAAATTTTTTTTTGGAAGTTTGCTTGATAACTTTATTTTTATTTTTTTTGTTTTTAAAAATTGTTACCAAAAATTTTAAAAAAAGTGGTAACAAAAAATTTCTACTACCTTTGTTTTTTAAAATAAATTTTAAAAACAAAAGAATATATAAACATTTATACACAAGCATGTACATACATATATATATATATATATACATACAAATATAAGTCTATGTGACTTTTTTTTTATTATTTGTACTTTTTCTCTTTTGAAAACAAGTAGTGAAATAAAGTTTGCTAAGTATATTTTTTGTTTTTAAAATTTGAAAACCAAAACAAAATTTGTACTTCTATTTTTAATTTATATAAAAAAAAAAAAAAACTAGAAGTGAATCCAAACAAGCCCTAAGGTTTTGCTATATCCAGGATGACACTTATCATAAACCACAGTTATCTTTAGCATGGTTTAGTGTTCCATGCTTCCATGGAAACAACGTTGTCTCCTCATTATCATCCAGAAGGAAGTCACTCTAGGAAGGTTTTTTTTTTTCTCTCTCTCTCTCTCTCTTCAGTAATGGAAATAGAGTTATTCTACTGCCTTGTGTTAGTAAATATCTCTCAGAGTTAGCAATATGTCTTGCCTCCTAGTTTTGAATATTTTCTTATGAATTTATACTTGAAATTGCTTTATTGTTGCTATGATCTTTCAAGACAAATGAAATATATTTTAACGGAAGTATTTGAAATTTGTGCAGCTATAAGAGCTGTCTCTAAAATGCTTGTCTTGATATCTGGCTGCTGTCCTCCTGTAATTGCAAACTGAATGGCCCTAGGTCAAAGCTTTGGCTGATGCAGGCACATTAATCTGAACAAACTTGGCTTTGAAACTCTAGGATGTTAGTTATCTTCTGTACCCTTGGTGCTTCTTTTTCTCCTTTCTATGGTAAAACAAGAGTTGAGGAATGAATTCACTTCCTGAATTAATCTCTATTTCAATATTTTTCAGTCACACCAATACCACCGATATTGTGTTGCACAACTTGTAATATTATCTACCATCTCAGCATTGGCTTAAAGTTATATATATCACATTAGTGACGAGTAATAATAGTTATCTTTCTGAAATTAAACATTATTTCATTTGGCTCAAGCTTGCGATATTTATTGTTATTCAAGGGTAAAATTTAGAATACCACAATGAAGAAGCATATCCGTAAGAGCCTAAGAAAGAGGAAAGACACCAGTATAAGATTTTACTATATATGTCATGTCTTTAACAGTAAGCATACTATTTGAAGTATTGGGTTGCTTGGAAATATCTTCTGCTATGTTTTTGAGAGAAATACATAACAATTGCCCCGTTTGGTTTATCCATTTGAATGGGTGTATTTAAATGAAAATTGTAGAAAGGGTTATAATTAGAATGAGAGACATTTGAAGTGAAATAAAGTGGAATGAGTTGTAATTAGAATGGATCATTCAAAAACACTTCTTAGACTTCATTCTCATTCGAAGACACAAAAAATCCGTTCCAATGGTTGATGTGACTGATGGACTATTTGAATGGAAAAACTGAATTGTTGAAACAAACACTCATTTCAATGGGTTTTCCATTTGAATAGAATAGAATGGTTAAAATAAACAGGCTTTTCATGTATAACTTCCTATTAGGACATCCATAGGGTTTACTTTTGACTGAGGTCAGCATCTCTATTTTTCGTTCTCAGGTCTTGGTATTAACACTATGAGCCCAGCATTCTCATTTTTCACTTTCCTTAAAGATATACTGTTACAATTATCATAAGGTCTGAACATGATATTCTCTGTCAGAAACGAGTGTGTCCAAATAATCTACATTTCCTACCTCTAGTTTTTCTTTTCAATCACATATTGCTATTTTTGATTGTTTACATGTTCAGCTTCTCTGCCTTGAACTTTTGATTGTCAGACTATGTTTTTGACATGTGACTATTATATACTTTCAGCAAAGGGCTCTGAAAATGATTTTTATTATTATTGCAAATTTTGTAGTACTCTGTCATGAGAAACCAAATTAGTTCAAACTTTAGTCTTATATGGCAAAGGTGCATTTTTCTTACTTTTCTGGTGTGCATAAGCATGTTTTGGTGCTTTGGATGTTATGGAGAGGATTCTTTCCAATATCACGTGGATATGTTTTCTCAGCACCAAGTTTAGCAGGATCTGTAGATAAATCTTATGCTAGTAAATGAGAGCTAAAAAAGTTGGGATTAAAATATTGCATTCTCGTTGCTTCTCGTTTGTGTTTTTTAAAGGAAAATGAACAAAACTTTGAGCTTGTTGACCAATCGAAAGTTTTGCTTTTGGAAAACCAACAATGCTTCAAATGATGTTCTCAGTGTTGTTATTTATCAACAAATGGATAATGCGATCCAAGAGCTTTCAAAAGTTCCTAGAGGGAAAAAAAAGAAAAAAGAAACAAAAAACAACCAAACAAACAAACAAACAAACAACAATGGAAGGGCTTAAGGACCAGAAATTGTATGTTACCTTCACTTCAGAGGTTGGGTTCCCAAGTTGATGATGATCCTCTTTCGCTTTATTGTATCGTTCAATTACTGATTTCATGCTGCCAAAGAAGACAGAAATTTGATCAGACATGTTCTTTATCTTTTTCTGAGATTATGGGAAAGGAATTCTTTTGACGTAATTTCAGGAATCTGTGGACAGCATGTATCAGAGGAACATTCATATCTGCATACTTTCTGTTAATATTCTGTAGAATGTGAATCTTGGAGTTGATTCATTTAAGAGAAAAGCTATACAACATCAGAACTACAGTTATTTAGTAGTCTTAATAAATGGTTCTGTATGGTTTCTTTTTCAGAGTTTTGTGTCAACAAATTTTAGGCTGTGTATATCTTTCGACTCAAATTCAGTAACATTTGTTTGCATTCTAGATGTACTTTCTAATCAATTTCCCATCAGTATTTCATTATGGACTATATAATCATTCTGCTGCATTTTCCGATTCTATGGCATGTCAGTTAATCTGAAATAACTGAAAGTGAGTGCAGTGATCCCTCTGAAAGTAATCAATAAAAGTGTGTTGCACTTCTACATCCTGTCTTATCTCAACAATATTGCAATTGATTTTATCTTATTAAAGTGGTTTGCACCATTATTTTTCTCCATGTTATAGCAATAAAATATCCTAGTTCTATTTATTAATCATAGCGAGGTTTCAAGTCTCACTGGTCCTGTCAAGAGCAAAGCTGCTGGGTCATCACAGAGGATGAATATGAGAGAAAAATTCAAGACAGAGGCAAGTTCTCATCAGAGTAGGAACAATATCACTGATTTCTCAAAAACCAAAGCAAAGCCTGGGGCAAAACAGGGGAATCAAGTGAACCTTGGCTAAAGAAATAAATAGGTAACTAAGTATATTTTTCCGAACATATTTAAGCCTTTGATGTCAATATGGTCATTGATTACTTTCAGGACAACAAAGTAACTGCATGTATTATCAGGTGGTAGTTAATAGGTACCCCTTCTTGAGTTATCTAGCTAGCAACAAACCATAAATCCCTATCGTCTTTCTAAACCATAAACTAGTTTCAGGTTTGAATATAGAAAATGTTTCATCTCATCTGCTAATATTCCTTGATGGAATAATTTGTACATGTGATGATTATACAGAGGCTTTGTGTGGAAGTCAGGGAACAGATTCAACAGAACTTGGAGACGAACGCCCAGAACGACTATTGTTCCCCCTTCTTTTTTTCTGAAAATTAAAGGTAATCTTTTCTCCTCTTACACATGCAAGAATTTTTGCTAACCTCTTGTTAGTTTTTCATCTTCATTTGACAATGGAAAGGTAATATTCTTCTCTCTTGTGAGCAGAGTTCTGAGACTAAAGCAAACTAGAGCTTGGGTTTGAAGTCAATGCAACAAGAGGGCTTTATGTTATCACTCATTTGAAAATGATGTAAACTCACTAACAATAGAACAGTGGAGCTCTTTGGCTTTATCAGGCAAGTTCAATCTGCGTGCAACATAAATTGAGATCTTAGTACTCTATCACCAAGCTGTACGTGGGTTTTACTTTAATAGAAGCAAGACATCACTCTTTTTAATGTACCATTACGTAGCTCATAAGCTTTAGCTAAGATACACAAAGGGCATACATAAATGCGCTTGAAATTTTTTTTTTTTTCGCAAGACATTTGCTATAACCTATGATCAATTAACCATGAAATTTAGCCTTATATATTAGAAATTTTGTTATCACTTCAGGAAAAGTTTTATGTTACATGAAATGTATGTCCTATGAATATTTATATTTTGCTTCAATATTCTTAACTTTCTTGGTGTGTGTCTTATTTTTCGAGGTTCTACTCAAATACTTCTTTGAGGATAGTCAAGTAAGCTGCAATTTCTCAAAGTTGAAAGTCAAATATAATCCTATTGAGATACTTATAGGTTTATGATTCATCTTAAACATGTTAAAGAGCTTTAAGGCTCTCAAGCATTCATCCATAATCCATATAGACGAGTTCAGCTATACTCAAATACCAAGGTGTGCATGCATGTTCCTATTCTATGCTTTGCTTAAATTAGGTGGATAAGTAGACTGTATAATAAACAAAAACCTTTTCCTTTTGATAACAGGAAAGTAAAAACTACACGTAGGTTTTGCTTATTGTTGGAAGATAGAAGCTCAGTGGTAGAAACGGTAAGAACTTAGTGAACTAAAATGTTACGTGAAGCTTTATCTTTTAGCAGTTCTTATTAAGTCAAAACTCAAAATACAAATTAAAAGCACAAAAATGAAATTACCGAAGAAAATTCACAACAGAAGCAACTTGTACTAAAAAAACAAGAATTAAGAAACAATCAAAAACAAGATGATTTGGCTTATAGTCTAATATAACTAGGCATGCATGTTTCGTGCTCTTAGTTTAAATTGGGTCTTCTCGTAGCTTAATCATGTCAGGCCCTTTCACCTCCCTTTGTACTATTCTAGCTAGGCACAACAAGAAAAATGGTTGTGCTTAACAGCACATAGGTCGTGTTTCCATTGCAAGAACCCAATTTGCAACTCTATCTTAATTGCATTAGATGAAATTAGCTTGAAAGACACAAGACTGCAAAGAATTTTGACTTTACAAGCTCACGTATCTCTTCAAAAACAAAAGTTACTTTGTTAAAAGACCTGGTTACTCAAATCCTATTGTATTAATGAATTAATGTTCTAGTTAGAAGAATGGACAAGATAATTGTATATGTTAGGAGCCAATTGTAGGAAAGTAGTTGTTCTTTATTATTATAATTATTATTATTTGGTTTGTCTCACTCTTTTCTTTCTTAAATATCTTACCGAGGGTAAAACACGTTAGCTTTGTTCAGGTCATTCTAACAACAAAGTTGTATGATTAGAAGAAACCAAATGAGTCTGTGAACAAAAAAAGAGCTAAAGAGGTATACATTGTTGGTGTTAGCATAGATAAAAAGTAAAGAGGTATTTCTTGTTTGTGTCAACTTAGCACAACACAAACTTTACAAACTAAAAGTTAGGCTTCCTAAAAATGTTGCATGATTATTAAGTGTGTTCTACTGGGACAAGCACTAAATTTCTGTTGTGCTAGGCAATTATTTATATTGGTACCATCACAAGCACAAATAGACCCAGGTTCCAACATGATCACGGGCATGGATAGACCTAGGAATAATGTAGACACAAGCACACGTACAACATGAGCCTAAGCATGAACAAACTCTTTTTTCATCACAATTATCTATCATATGAATGCTACTTGATTTGAAAATCATCTACATGATATTGTGATACTATAAACAACTTAACTACCTTAGGAGTGTTTATCAAGGTTTAAGTAGGTTTGTGTCCTTGTGGAACAAAAATGATATTTGCCTCTATATCATACAATTTGCACTTAACAGAGAAGAGGTTGGGCCAAAATGCAGAAAGGCTATGTCTGGAGGGTAGGGGCCAGCCCTTTTTATGCAATATCTGGCTCCCTGCAAAGTTAGATATGTAAAATTTCAGTTTAACATCTTTTGACTACATGTTTATTAGTAAATTTAGGTTATGCCTCAATCAACTTGAGGATGTATTAAATATAATAAATGACTTCTTTACTAATGCTTTAGCGAAAATAAATAGGGGATAAGATATGAAGTAATTGGATAAAAATTTGAATAAGAAGGAAACATGTCAATGTCACTAAGATGATTACTATACATAATTTAGGAATCAAAATGAGAATTATACTTATTTTTATATCAAATGCTAGTGAGCATGAGAATAAGAATCAGAACAAGTTTGATTCCAAAAAGTCCCTAAATCTAAATTAGTTTTTTCAAGGGTGTTTCAAAAGAAATGTGTGCTCATATTATTAAGAAAGGGAAATTCAATACTAATTTATAGATTGATAGAAAATGAGAATCATTTCCAAATTTGACTAACTTATTAAGTAACATAATGATTGTGGTAATATTATTTGTTTTATCATTTCTCATATTTCAAATCCCGCATTGCACATGTACTTATATGGTTATGAGTATCCAAATGGTAGTTTAAGAATCGAAAAGTATATTCAACAAGAACTTGAGTAAGATCCAGTGATATTATATTTGGTATCAGAGCTGACCTAACCCATCACCCATGGGATATTGCCAATTGTAGGTTACCACAGACCAGGATTGTGGTAATACGTGAGCAATAGAATATAGATCCTCTAAGATACTAAAGCCCTCAACTAGGGAAAATTGTTATGTCCCAAGTCGCACATTAATTATGTGCATGGAAGAAAGTATTTCAATCAAGAAATTATATTTATCTAGCATTCTAGGATGAATCTCAATGGTATTACACATCTCTATTAATGTGCAATAAAATAGAATATTCTTTTTTGGGCTAGATAATTTGTGGTCAAATTATGAATGAAAGCAAGAAATGATAAAGGATTTTGTAATAGAGTATGCAACTTGGTTTTCTAATTACAAAATTATAACATAAAGGTTACTCCTAATTTAACAACTTGGAGTACCAGTATTAGTTTCTCACATCAGAATTTCACTCAATTAATTTTCTAGGTCTAATGAATATTAGAAGGGTTAGATTACTTCGTATATGCAATAGCTATCTCTTTGGGATTCATGCTTATATTGTGAATATGTTAACTTTGACCAACCGTTCTTAGGTTTAAATAATGTCAACTATAGACTTTGAACAGACTACGAAGGACATCTTCTTGTGGATTTATTTCGATTTTAGAGAAACAATAGTGATAGAACTCAAATAAAATGATTGTAGATGCATGGCTAGTACTGCCAAAATAGTTGTGAATGAGTATAAGTTTTACACAAACTCATTACATTTAAGATACACTCTAGCTAATAAAGTCCAAACATCTCAATTTGTTTGCACAACCCTTAAACTTAAAGTGTTCTTCTACACACTTTCGGATAGAGATTTTTTTGCAAGGTGATGAACATAAAAAAGCTATATCACCTACTTGTGGCTATCTACTTACTAATCTTTGGAACAAATTACTAAGAGGAATCTGAATACGATGGCAAACATAGGAACTTCTAGGCATTCACACAAAAGGATCTACTAAATGCCTATTTGGAATTGGCATAGCTTGCACTTTTTAAGGCCTAAAATTTACTTTCGGAAGTGTTTGGGTGGATTTTTATAAGCACTTCTTTTATTTAGAAGAGTTTTCTAGAGAAGTCATACCTTTCTAATTTTCTCAAAAGTGATGCCAACAAAACTAGGAAGTTGTTATGAGGTATAATGAAACTTTTATTCCATTTTTATCCCTATGATAGAGTAAAAGAAGTACAATGTTTTATCGTGGTCGCAAGTTTAGCTTGACTGGTAACTATACTCACTTCTAATCTTAAGGTTGAAGGTTCAAATTTCCCACCCCTTATTAAAAATAAGAAAAGTACAATGTTATGTCTAAGTAGTAAACATTTAAAGCCAAAACTATATAATCTATCTTAGACGAGTCTACATACAGGCCTCAAGTATGTTTAAGTTAGTCTATCCTTAGCCGCAATAGGTATTAATGTCTTCTTTTGTTTGAAACACTTTTAAGTTATTTTGTTTTGTGAAGAAAATTTTAACCAAGTAAAAAAGGAAAAGCAAATCATCAACATTCTTGAAAAAAGATGGTGATATTTTGCTTTGTAGTTTGTACTTTGCAAAGTCTGACTTCTTCATTGAAAAAAAGAAAAGAAAAAAGGAAGGTAAACATATACATTACAGCCAAGCAAGGCCTCTACAATTAATTATCACTTGCTATAGAATGGACTGAATTTTTTGATCGTATCATAAATTGACATCTGATTGTGAGAAACAACTCTTACCAAGCATTAATCAAAGGTAACACTAAATTATAAGCAAATCCGATCAAAGAGAGAAAGAGAGAGAGATTAATTCCCTGGCATACCTTGCTCACTCAGGAGTACCAGCACACTCATATTTTACAGTTCATGGTAAAAACCAACATGGAACAGGCTTTGTATAAATTCACAAACCTTTCAATTTACAGTTAATATAGGGGAAAAAAAAGAGTAAGTCTTGGAAACAGGTTTTTGAAACTCCTTTGTTTATTCGATATTTATTTCTCTGAAGTACTGTGATGCTTGGAGGTGGGGGCTGCTCATTGCTTTGAGGGATCTTTAGAACACTGTATCAAGGAAATTAAGAAAATGTGATGGTGGTTCGATATATTTCTTCTTCTTCTTCTTTTTCTTTTTCTTTTTTTTTTTCCCCTTTCTGTAAATTTAATGCTTGATTTCATCTATTGACAAACTGTCATCAATTAATCAGCTTTTGCAAGATGTACGATGTGAGCTATTATATAACTCTATGCACATATCTTGTTTCTACAACTAACATGTATTTTAGTTTAAGCTGAGCATAAAACTAAAATTTAAGTCACTGTCTTAGAATGTTATTCTGTTCGACTTTTATTAAAGATTTCTAGTGTAATTCTCTTAATCCGCAAGTACGTGGAATTGGCCTCTTTCTGCATGCATATATAGTTAAAAGTGACGGTAGTATCTTTATTTAAAGGGCACCAATCTAGTAGGTTTTTTTTTTTTAACCTATGCATAGGTATCAATTGGGCCAATGAAAAATTTTTTTGCACATTTTTTTATATTAAAAAGTAGGAGAGAAAAAAAATATTAATGATGCACGTCTTTTCATGCATCTCATTTTAGCCGTTAGATCATTGTTAGATAATGATCCAACGGCTAGAAAAAAAATACCTACATATAGGTAAAAAAAAAAAACCTACCGGATTGGCAACCTTATTTAAATAGTACAAAGGAACTACATTATAGCTTTATTTGGAAACAATTCAATAATAAGGAAAACATTGCCCTTAAGTTTTAGAAACTTTTTTTCCCTTTTCATATTGAATTTTATGGTTTAAGAAATTCCCCTTCAAAAAGATGGTTTAACAATATTTATATTTATATTTGTTAGTATATTTACGTTTTAAATACTTAAATATAAAAGTCAATCACCCTTTTTTAGTTACATTATTTTTTTCTTCTTCTTTGTTTATGATATTGAATAATAATTAAGGTAAGAGGAAGAAAGTAGATAAAGAAAAACTACAATAGAATCAACAAGGAACTGGCCGCACGTGTCCTTGTTATCACTACAATTGGATGAATAATTCATTTGCTATAAGTACACACAAAATATAGAGTTTAGTGATATTTTAAGTGGTTAATGAGATTGATATTATACAAATTTTCTCGCATTATTATAATTCACAAACAAGTTAATAAAAATGAGAAGAGAAACATAAGCAACCTCTATGAACACTAACGAAATTTCCCTTAAAATTTTAGATCTAGAAGTTAGATCATTAGCATATTTGCAAGTTGATTTTGGCTAAAGAACATCATATATAGCTTGATTCTTATCGTTTCTCATCTCCTTGAACTGTAAGTAACATGTCATCGCATGTAACAAGCAATGGCGAGCAATGGTGCCTCCACATGACTTTATGAGCACATAAATGATACTACGAAAATCCCTAGATTCGATTTGGTCCTCCTAAACTTGACTTTCAAAATAATGTCAATGCTAATATTTGATAAAGTTAAAAACTAGAATGCATAGTCATGTGTATAATTTAGTTGTAACTGCACATTCTCCAAATGTGGGGTATTAATTTAAATTTCCACTCCCAAGACAAAATAACTTCTCAATGTGGTTTGATTTTTAAATGTCTTCATTTAAACTATATAATTCTTGTAATTAAAATATATTCCTCTTAAAACTCAAGTTTAATTCTTGTATACGTGAAAAGAAAAACTAATGTAACATAATTTTTGCAGATTTTAAAGTTGACATTGTTTTCTTTTTTAAAAGTTTTAAGAGTTTTAAGACCAAACTAAGATTACTAATGTGAAATTTGAAAACGAACTAATAGTTTGGTAAAGCTTTTCAAATAATATATGTTGAAAGTCTCAGTTTATTTCCTGATTTTCAGGGAGCCTTTTACTTTTTGTCATTGTCTTTTTATGTCCATATTTTCTGCTGCTTTTAAGGGTTTGTCTAGATCAAGTTTTTTTTATCTTTTTGTTCTAGTTTTTATGGGTTTCTTTACTTTTTAGTTGACTGTGTTGGCAGCGTGATGTACTAAAAAGATCTATATAAGTTTCTAGTATTTCTATTGTTGTAAGTAAGTTGTAATAAGAAAAGACATGTTTTTCTCTCTGTCAAAATAGAGTTTTTCTCTCTGTCCATGATCATTTTATCCTTATTTTCTTCATGGTATCAGAGCTTAGATTCAGCTCTATAATCTTTTCATTCCCAATGGCTGCTCCAGCCACTTCTAAGTCGGAGGTCACCAGCCTAGAGAACCCAATTTCTAGCAACGGTGGTGCAGCCAAAACCTCCAGCTTTATGCTTGGTTCTCCTCCAGGTTTAAACCAAAGTGAGTCATCAGCCTTGGCTGCCCATAGTTCCACTATTTCTAAAGAAAATCAGCAGCAACATAGAAATGGAAGACCATGGTGTGAACACTGTAGGAGACTTGGACATTACAAAGAAACATGCTGGAAGTTACATGGAAAGCCTACTGATCGGAAGCAAAGAGGTGGAAATCAACCTACACCTGAAAGTTGTGGTCTTGTGGTACTAGAGAAGAATAAGTTGCACCTGACTCCTCACTGTTTAGCAGAGAACAACTAGAGCTGCTCAAAAAACTGATCAGCTAACAAAACTCGGCACCTGAGATAATAGGAGCTGTTACCATGGCACAACAAGGTAATTTCCCCACAACTTTGAGTTCCAACGTGAAGAAATACAGCCCTTGGATTGTAGATTCAGGTGCGTCTGATCACATGACTGGTAATTCTGCCTTATTTCACACTTTTAGTCCTTGTTATGGAAATTACATGGTGTGAATTGCTGATGGTTCAGTGTCAAAGATAGTTGGAATGGGAACTGTTATTGTTACTAAAGTTCTGATTTTAAAATCAGTCCTTTTGGTTCCCAAGTTAACCTACAACCTATTGTCTATTAGCAAGCTTACTAAGGATTTAAGGTGTATTACTCAGTTTTCCTCAACTCATTGTATTTTTCAGGACTTAGAATCAGAGAGGACGATTGGCAATGCTAAGGAGTGTGCAGGACTCTATCTTCTCAAGGGGACTAGTAATCCTAAGGAACAAGCTCATCATGCATGTGTGTCTTTATCTAATTTTTCAAATCTCTCAAATCAAGAAAGTGCAATTTTGTTGTGGCATTTTAGATTAGGACATCCAAATTTCCAGTATTTGAGAAAGTTATTTTCTACTTTATTCAAAAATGTTAACCCTAAACTTTTGCAATATGAAATCTGTCAATTTTCGAAGCATGTGAGACACAATTATCCCATTCAAGGTTACAAATCATCCAATCCTTTTGCTATGATACATAGTGATATATGGGGACCTTCTAGGGTTTAAAATGTCTCAGGTTCTAGGTGGTTTTTGTCCTTTATTGATGATCATACTAGGTTGACATGGGTATACCTAATGAAAGAAAAATCAGAAGCTAGCACCAAATTTAAAGACTTTCATACCATGATTCAAAACCAATTCCAAACTAACATAAAAGTCTTTAGATCAGATAATGCCAAAGATTATTTTAACTCAATTCTTGGGGAGTATTTCAAGGCACATGGGATAATACACTAAAGTTCTTGTATTGACACACCTCAACAAAATGGGGTAGCAGAAAGAAAAAATAGGCACTTACTTGAGATAGCTAGATTTATTATGTTTACCACACATGTCCCCAATTAGTTCTGGGGGGAGGCAGTTTTGATAGCCACATACCTCATAAACAGAATGCCATTTAGGGTGCTAAATTTCCATACTCCATGTCAAACTCTACTTCAAAACTATCCGACTTCCCAAGTTATTTCATCCTTACCATTAAAAGTGTTTGGAAGTACAGTGTTTATTCATAATCATTCCCAAAACCAAAGCAAATTTGATCCTAGAGCTATCAAATGTATTTTTCTGGGCTACTCATCAACCAAAAAGGGTTACAAATGTTACTCACCCAATACTAGAAAATTCTATACCACAATGGACGTAACATTCTTTGAAAATCAACCCTACTACCACAAAAATCCTATTCAGGGAGAGATCTCACAACAAGAATGCAATTTTTGGCTTGAAACTCTTAAAACTCAACCTTTTCTACCTTCTTCACTCGAGAACCTCATACCAATTATTCTACTTGATTCCACTCTTGCAACTCAACCTTCTCCATCTTCTTCACATGAGAATCTCACACCAATTATTCCACATGATTTCAACACTCTTGCCCCTATTGAACATATTCAAAATGTTCATGAAAATGAGTTACGTGTTTATACAAGGAGGAAGAGACCCCAAGAGGAGATAGAGAGTCCAATTCTTCCTGAGCAAAACCATGAGTCCAACCTAATTTCAGAAAGTCCAGGTAATAACTCTAAGGACACAACTGGTTATACTGATCTTGATGTTCCTATTGCTATTAGGAAAGGTGTACGAGAATGTACTAAATATCCTATTTCTAACTTTGTGTCATATGAAGGCCTATCTCCAGAATACAAGGCATTTACCACTAATCTATCCAGTGTTGAAATTCCACAGAATATTCATGCTGCTCTAGAAAAGTCAGAATGGAGGGCTGCCATTGGAGAAGAGATTAGGGCTTTAAAGAAGAATGGA
The DNA here is from genome assembly GCA_002914845.1 of Trema orientale. Lineage (NCBI taxonomy): Eukaryota > Viridiplantae > Streptophyta > Magnoliopsida > Rosales > Cannabaceae > Trema > Trema orientale. Next base: position 177,714 of record JXTC01000143.1, on the reverse strand, counting down.
ACGCGGGAACTAGCTGACTTGCCAGAGGGAAAACGACCAGTTAGCTGAAAGTGGATATTCACCATTAAACATAAACCAGATGGGAATATAGATCGCTACAAAGCAAGGCTAGTTGTAAAATGTTTCACTCAAATATATGGTATTGACTATCAAGAAATATTTGCTCCAGTTGCAAAGCTCAATACAGTTCGTGTCCTCCTATCCTTAGCAGCAAATCAAGACTGGCCTCTACATCAGTACGATGTTAAGAATGCCTTCCTTAATGGTGATTTAGAAGATGATGTGTACATGGAAATTCTACCTGGTTTTGAGACAAAAGTCAATGCCAACAAAGTTTGCAAACTCAAGAAGTCTTTGTACGGGCTAAAGCAGTCCCCTTGGGCTTGGTTTGATAGATTTACCAAGGTAATGAAGAAGCAAGGGTATTATCAGGGCCAAGCAGATCACACATTGTTTACAAAGTTCTCAGAGAAGGGAAGAATTGCTATTCTCATTGTGTATGTTGATGACATCATTGTAACTGGGGAGTATGTAGAAGAAATAGTTAGGTTGAAGGATTTCCTTGCTAAGGAATTTGAAATCAAGGACCTAGGAAATTTGAGGTATTTCCTAGGTATGGAGATAGCTCGCTCAAAGAAAGGAATTATAGTATCACAACGAAAGTATGTCCTGGATTTATTGAAAGAAACCGGTATGCTGGGTTGCAAACCAGCAGACACTCCAATGGACTCAAATTAAAAACTTGGTTTCAGGGAAGACAGTTCTCCAGTTGACACAGGAAGGTATCAACGCCTTGTTGGTAAGCTCATTTACCTCTCACATACAAGACCTGATATTGGGTTTCCAGTTAGTGTGGTCAGTCAATTTATGAACAAGTCTAATGAAGATCATCTTGAAGCCACGTACAGAATACTTCTGTATTTAAAAATGACTCCAGGAAAAGGCATATTTTTTAGGAAAGGAACAAATAAGAAAGTGGAGATCTTTGCAGATGCGGATTGGGCAGGTTCAATTACTGATAGAAGGTCGACAACCGGCTATTGTACTTATGTTTGGGGTAATCCTGTCACCTGGCACAGTAAGAATTCTATAATTATATTTGTAATTACCATATTTATGATGATCAATTTGAGAAAAATTATCCCTTACGAAACATGCCAAAATGGATAAATTTGTTACCATTTACAAATCTAACGTTATAAATTTATTACTCCCTAAATATAGGGTCAATTCAAGACTGTATTTTAAAAATAATTAAAAATTAATTAGTTCCATAAATATTTAGCAATAAAGTCGATTTAGCCAATTATTGATTAGTGGCTTGGCCAATTGTAGTGTACTAGTTATGGACTTTTCTACATTGGTTTAACCTGCCTATGATATACATCCCTTAATAGGGATGCGAGGGCTTCAACAAAATATTCTAACGATCCAATCTTATTTTTCGACATATTTTGCGAGAGAGATAAACCTATTTTAGTAAAGGTTACCACTTAGTATAAATAATGCGCTAAAAAAAAAGAAGCATAAATCATCATAAGTTATGCATTCCATATGTGGCTCGTATCTATGAGTAACTAAAAGTAATTACTATCATTGTCCATTACAGACAATGCCAATTTGAGTTATGAGAGTAGAATTTGTTGTTGCTTAAGTACTAAATGATATAATAACATCCTATATAATAGTAAAAACTGAAAAATTCAATACTATCTTCTATCTCATCCAATGGAAATAAGCTAGGTTTTGTAGAACTTATATTGCAAGTGAGTCATCAGACTTTTAATAAGAGATTGAATCAGGCTTTTATCGGCTACTAAGTCTCATTTTCTAACTCCATTCACTACATTTTTGAGTGAACATATAAAGAAAAACCCTCAAATAGCTCAGTGTAAACATGCACAAAGAAATTGTGCACTCATCACTGGTGGTGCTAGAATAATGGCAATATTGTATGTCCTACTTGGAGCATTTGCTTCTAGCTATTCAAGATTCAAGCTTCGTCCATGCAAGAGTATTGACTAGTATATAAAAGCTATATAGATATTTATAAGACCAACAATTTTTGAAGGCACGGGAACAAGAGTTCTTCCTATGCCACATATTGTACCAATAAATTCCTTAAAAAATGAGTGTTGGATTGGGGCTGGGGTATATTTCTTTATTATTTAGAGAGGAGAAAAAGGAACCATTAACTCAAGGAAGATGTTATCGAAGAGTTTCGAAAGAGAGTTATTTTTGTTTTCGAGAAATGTTCTAGAGAAAAAAAAAACTATCGAAAAGTCACATTGGGATTTACCTAAAATTAGTACTACTTAAAGGATGTTTGAGTACCTAAGTCAACAGTATTTAAACCATTATACGGTACGCCTAATTTGAGACTTGCGGTGTTGCAAATTTCCCCATTAGCATCCTCACCTTGAGTAATAGGATACACATGATCCTGTTGAGACTTCAGTGTCTTATACTAAGGGGTTCACATTATAAAAACTACGTAATACTTATGTAGAGTGATTAACATTTACGACAGTCGCAATTTTGGTCATTTAACTACAAAATGAGCCAATCGCCACACACGGGTAATGGTTTTGGTCAACTATGATATTATGACATACTAAAAATGTTAGCTTAGGGTACTTTTTGGGTTCCTAATCTCACCATTAAATACTCGTTTATCTCTTCATTTCATAATTAGTTTAAAATAGAGGTACTATATATTCAACAGATTGAAATCACCCTATTTAGACATATTATATTTAAACCACTCTAAATGTGGATTTCATAAATACATCTAATCGATTCCCACTATAAAAAAAAAAGGTCAATTGATCCAATCCAAACCTCTAATATCCAGATCAGATTAGGTATTTAAGCCAGATCTTTTTTTTTTTTTTTTTTGATAAGAAACAAAACTTGTATTAAAATAAGGGAAAATACAAGTAATGATAAATAAGAAATTCACCAACGAAAACAAAAAAGTGAAAAATACAATAAAAGGGGACTCCAATCCCTAACCATGTCAGGGAAGGAAAAACTACCAAAAACTTTTACATCGTGTAACTATATAGCTACCCAAAGTCTAATCTTGTCCCATATTGATTCTACGCAATCTTCATCTCCTCCAAAGATCCTTCTATTTTGTTCCATTCATAATATCCAATAACCTACTAAAACAGCCACCTTCTAAAGGAGTCTTGCTTTCTTGTTCAAATTAAAACCCTGGCCTTATCTCATCAAGTCGTAATAAGATCTTGGGATCACCCAACTTCTTCCAAACTCCTTCAACATCTTACTCCATAGCTTTAGAAAAAAACTAAAATGAAGAAATAAGTGATCTGTAGACTCGCAATCCTTTTTATAGAGGATACACCATCCCGTGGATAAAAGTTGATAAAGTCTTCTTTTTTGTAACACCTCTGGAACATTCAATTTTCCTAAAGCTAACAACTAAGTGAATATATTGACTTTAGATGGAGCTGGAGTTTTTCAAAAGATGTTAGCTATAGGAAGCATTAGTCCAGTAACATCGTGGCTTAAGCAAAGAAATGCTGACTTGCACGTAAAAATTCCTGACTGATCCTTCATCCAAACTCTTCTATCTTTGATGTTAGAGCAAAATCTTATTGATGATAGCCGATCGATTAACTCCAATACATGAGGAACTTCCCTATCACTCAAGTTCTTCACAAAATGAAAGTTCCAGCCTATTGAGTCTCGTGAATTCCAGGCCGGATCCTCATAAAAATCTGAAACGAGGTTATTTTTAGAAATAGATTATCTATACAAAGAGGGAAAAGTACGATGTAAAGTGTTGTCCCTTACCCAAAAATCCTCCCAAAATTTGATTCTTGTGCCATTGCCTTCTTTAAAACTCACATGCTGAAAAAATTCTTCATAAAGTGAGGATATGGCTTTCCATGGACTCCTAAAAGTCACAATTTCTGCCACCGCAGTATCCCACTGATTGAGATTTAGTCTATATTTGCTTTTGATGACTTTATACTATAGAGCACTCCTTTCATTAGGAAACCTCTGAAGTCATTTCGTTAAAAGAGCTTTGTTTTTGACAAAGACCTTTGTTTCTTGCCAGATCATTAAGTACGTATAATTCAACTTTATTTATATTTTGTTTTAAATTATTTAGTTTTAGTTTTAGGTTTAAGATCTTTTTGGTTAATAATCAGGTAAGATACGGTGTATAGTAAAAGTTTATAACGCCTTAAAATACAAATAGTAAAAATTTATAACACCTTAAAATACAAAATATGTATAGAAATTTTTGTGTGTGTATAAATTAAGTTTGAATTAGATACTTTCAAATTGAAAGTGCATTTGATTCACAGAAGTGTATATTTCAGAATTTCAATCCAATTCAATTTGTATGTGTACAGTTGTCCACAGTTTGCAAATTAGATTGGATCAATTTGTGCATATTAGATTAGTCCTGTGCTTATTTTGAACCCTAGTTTAGAACTTTAGGGATTACTAGATCGTACATATGCTTTATAATCCCATCAATTTATATGATCTATTACGAATATGTAACATATATAATAGATCTCACCTCATGAGAAGAGACGCTAAAGAAAATTATGATAGCATCTAATGCTAAAGATGATCATGATAGCATCTAATAACACATAGAATGTATTTCTACTTATTAAACACGTGTGGTTTTATTTTCTATTTGTTGGATGGTTATATATGTTGATACGTCCTAGTTAAGCTTATACTAACAAATAATGTTTGTTAGCCTAATATTATATGAGTTAGAAATTTGTAGATTTTGATTACATATCTATCTAAACGTTCAACTATCGAATTGGATATTTACCATTAGTTTAAGATGTTATTGATAAAATAAGATATATATATATATATATATTTGTTCTCAATTGCACATTTTAATTTTACATGATATAAATGATCATGATCTTAGTACGTATCAATAGAGACTTAATTTGAATTATAAAACAAATGCATGACTACATGCATGCCCTTTTTTCCGTGTATAAGTGGGAGATTTTATATTGGACTGTTTATATATTGGGACTTGACCTAAAATATCAGTTCTCTAAATATTGGTGAGAAGATCCCAAGAGGTAAAATTTTGATAAATTCTTGTTCTATGTGATAAATAACAAAGAGAAACGATTATATTATCGTTTCACTTGAATATTGTGACAAGTTTGATATATCATTATCTTAATTAATTAATCATACTAATGACAAAATGTACCTCGTTTTCTGACCTAAATTTTGAAGGGTTTGCCATATACTATTTCACAAACTATGTTACCTGTGGAATAATGATCCTAAAGAAACAGCTTCCTAATCTTATATATATATAGAACCAATATTTGTGCAGTACTTTTGGGTAATTAAGGAGGAAACATTCTGTCACCAATACTGTACTAGTTATCTTCACATGATAAAGAACAACGTTAACAGCCTAATTGAAGCAACTCTTCTAGATCTAACTCTACACACACACACACACACACACATATATATATATATATGTATATATATATATAAGCAGACGTGTGTATATATACACACACACATGACACCTATAGCCGGTTGAACAGTACATCTATTTAAGTCTTAATTACTTATCTACAAATTTCTCACACAAACTCGAATCTAAACTCTTAATCAATTTGCACTTACATATATATATATAAATATATAATGTTGTAGATCAAAATTAAATAGCATGAACATGGGTTAGCCTGGAACATTATGTCGTCCCTATTGTAATTTGTAAGTTCTCATGTAACTCAAACTATATACATAAAAATTCCAAGGTCTTTTCTGGTGAATATAATGCTCGGTGGTCTAACCAAGTAGTGTTGCTATATTGATTATTTTAGGGCGGCCTTAATTTTCCTATTGTACGGAATTTATTTCGATAAGTGATCATGTAATTTTCATTAATTCCTACAAATTGATAACCTATAGCACACTGCATTTTCTATGTATATAAATGGCATTACACGGAGAGCTAGCCCCTCAGCCTCAGGAATTCACATAAAAAGCTATATTAATCGACACATAAAAAGCTACGCGATAGAATAATCACAATCGAAGTTCATGCCCACATTATAAACACCAAAAGAATATATAAAATCAATCATCAAATTAAACAAATAAATACATTCATACATGGATCTTGGTCTGCGAATTTATGCTGCTATATTAAATACCATGAAGATAATTGCGCCAAATATGAGGAAAAATCAGGTATTAAGTACTATAATAAGCTAAAATAAGAGCATATTCAACAATATTAAGATCGTATGTAAATAAATAATAATTAATAATAAGATGAGGACCTGGTGCTTGAAAAATCGTAGAGCTTTCCCGTGCTGGAAAATATCATAACTCCGACCTCCGCGTCGCAGAGGATCGCGAGCTCCTTCGCCTTCTTCAAGAGACCGTTTCTCCGCTTCGAGAACGTCACTTGCCGGCTCGTCGAATTGTCGATCCTCCTTATTACGATCTTACCCCTCCCCATATCCCCCCTACTCCTTGCTTCCTATATATTCACCTATCAATTTCAAGACATTTTCAAAATAATCAGCAAAAATTTTGATCATCGTCGAAACAAATCAAATCGAATTAATGAAAGCTTAATTAACAAAAAGCCTTTAATTAAGTTAATCAATATCGGTGATTCGAACAAACAAAGATGTTTAACGACTTGGAATGAAGAACTAACGATTTCCCGAGAAACAAACAGGAAAAAGAGCAAGAAATTAAAATTGTTGGAAGAAGAAAAGAAAAAAAAAAGATTTTTTTTTAAAAAAAAAAAAGAAAAACAAAAAAAAAAAAAAGAAAGAAAATAGAGACTTACTTGGAGAAGCTTTTTAAACAAATGGAGACAAACCGAGAGGTTGGACTGAACAAACTTGGTGTTTTTTTTGGCCGTACTGATGAAATCACATCAGCAGAAGCTATATAAGGAAAGCGTATCCCGGTATTAGAAACCACTTTCTTTTTGCGTAGAAAACCACTACTGGTTTTCCCTCTTGGGCTTACGTGGACCAATGGGAAGCTGAGAGAATTTGAACTTTCATATATAGCGCCGTCCACCGTATAGATCGCTGACGCGTGGGTCTACGAATACGTAGACCGTAGTTCCTATTTTTGGGAAAAAAACTTTTATTTATTTATGTTTTTTTTTCCCCCTAATAGTATGGGAGGCAAATAAAGGTTACTACTAGGACTAGTACTACGTATTTTTGGAATGGCCATCTTGTCCCCTCGGAGTTAGAGAGGAGTAATGCTAAAGTGACAGCGGGGTATCATTTTCAGCAAAGCACGACCCAACATATATTAATTTCTTCATCTTCGTATTGGCTAGCTTTTGACCGATTGATATGTATGATTTGTGCGGTAAAAGGGAGTCTATTTATGGTACTATATAATTAGGTCCAATCATATACATACATATAGTCCAAATAATCCAACATCTGGAAATAAATTAGTGCAACTTGTTACTTTAAAAATCATTAATGGCTAATGTAATAGATTATGCTTGTCCAACAATGGCAACAAGTGGGTTCACAATCACAAAGTAGTATTCAGGGTAATGCTAATTTGGGGTTTACATGAGCTTATTGTCTTTTGTTTTTTTCCTCCTCTTCTTTTCTTTTCTTTTCTTTATTTATTTCAATTTCCTGAAAGGTAGTGATATATTTGTCGGTTTCAAGGCAAGATATTAAGCATCCGAAAGAAGAAAAAAAAAAAAAATCATGATACTAAGTAATCAATCTAAGCCTACCCACTTACTTTTTAGCCACAAAAGAAGCCTACCCACTTGCAAATAATTTACATACACACATATATATATGTTCAACTCTATAGCAAGATAATATTTTTTTGGACGCGTGATTTTTCTTTCTTTGCTACTACTATTATTAGAATTTTGATTTACACATTTAACATATTTAATTTATTTAATAATAGTAGCATGGAATAGATACAGTATATTTAATTAATTCATTCACAAAAAATCCTAATTTCTTAATTAAATTTATTGAAGTATTTTTGCTAAAGGTTCATGCTTAGTAAATAATTTAGATAAATCATAATCATGTTCAGCAAAAATGGAAAGATAATGAACGGCGAGTAATTAATTAGTCTTCAGTAGTGAAGTCAAATCAGAGAGCCATGGACAATTCACGAAAAGGCCATAATGGACTATAATTGATTATTGCCTTCAATGCAGATTGCTTTCAAGTGTGAAATGTCTTATCCATCTAAGGATGTTTCCTCTTTCTACCGAAAGATAAAAAAACAAAAATAAAATTTGCCATTTTAATAATTGACGCCAAAAAAGAGAAGATTCTTGTCGTTTTGTTAAAAGGGCATGGGGGGCATATTTGGTACTTCACCAGAAGAGAACAGCACGAGGATCACGAGAAACTAGTTGGTTTTACCTAATGCTCCTATTTAAGTTGCCAAATAGCTGGAGATGGGCGAGTGGGAGCGCGTATGAGGAATATTAAAACGCGGAGAAATGATGAGTGGAAAAAGCTAAAGCCTAAAGCTAAAAATAGAGAAATTTGGTCCCTTTTGTAATTTAAGGTTACCAAATTTGGAAATTGGTGAGCCTGCTAGGAAAAAAATATCCATGACTTCACACTTTGATGTTGGCACTTCCCTGGCGGAGAGTATCTGATCCTCTTTTTTCGGTAAAAACCTAAATATCATAAGAGTACCTCGCCCTCTTACAACTTTGTCTCTCCTCTTCTAAAGAACAAGTTCCAAAGTTGGTACTTCCCACTAAAAGAAAAAAACATGAAGGGTTGGCACAACTATTTTTCACCCCATTATGTGTGAGATTAAATAAAACTTACCATCTACTACCTTAGGGAAGTCCACTTATTTATCTCCATATCTTGGTGGAGGAGAAAAAAGAAATGAAAAGAAAAAAAAAGAGCCTGTATGGAATAGAATAGAAGTTGAGATTAAAATAGTACAATATAGCTAAGGATATAAATTTAACACTTTAGAGGGTTGAATTGATCTTTTTGAGAATCGAGGATATATAAGTTATGATAATAAAACGCAATAAAAGTCTGTATTTCACACGCATAAAAGTAAAATTGGTTATGATTACAAGAGTTTCATATCGCGACAAAATGACAGGTGAGCTGTTTTAATCGGCTTACCAGCTAATCAGAAGCTGATTTAATAATGCTTTAAAGTCATAGTCAATTCATTTTTTTTTTCATGTAATACTTTAGAAATGCTTTATTAATAACTTAAAAAGAATATAACCCCGATATAAGAAATGAAAAAAAAAAAAATCAATGATGACTCAGATCCAATATGATATGGAAGGAGAAAACTAAAAGGGCAAGTGTTCGAAAACGTAAATCACATTACATATACGTCTTCTTATCATTATGTTGCCTTACCCACAATATGGTTGCAAGAACAACCAAATAAATCAAGATTATACATTGAGAGTAAATTTAAGGGCAAGAAACGTGTATGGAATATTGATTTTTCTTATAACTTAAAAGATTGAAGTTTATATTTCCATTCCAATTTTTCACACAAATATAATTAATAAAGTTCTGATCAAAAAATACAATGCTAACTAACAGTCAGATTTATATATTCGAAATTTGGAATCTTAATGTTTGAAAATGAGATGAACTTCTGGCCATGATGTTTCATTTCAGCTATATAGGAGGGCGCCTTATAGGTTAAATTAATTTAAGACTTCTCTCTCTCACTCTCTCTCACTCTCTCTCTCTCTCTCTCTCTCTCTCTCTCTCTCTCTCTCTCTCTCTCTCTCTCTCTCTATTTTCCCCCTCTTTTTACTAAGAATAAGGTACTATTCAACTACATTTATAGAGTATAGAGATCTGGTTACCATAACACTATGCATTCAACCATATATATATATATTTCTTGCTAATTTGGTCTTTAGGAAATATAGAGTACAGAAACGAAACACTTAAACTGTTCCTTTACTTAAGATCTGTAACAAACATGAATAATTTCATCATTCTAGGTGCTCGTTACTTGTCGTTATTTGAATTAATATTATATATTTGGTCAAGTATGTGTAGTGATCACCTCTTCTTGTACTTGTAACTATATGCGAATATATTAGTTCGCACACAAGCATGTATAGAATCAAAATAACCTCTTCTCAAAAAAAGTAAAAAAAAAAAATCAAAATAACCTGATGCTTGAGATGAGGAGTAAATATTTTTATCTTTTAGTATTATTTGTGGACTATCTAGATATGTCAACACATAGTTACTTCTACGAAATCACCAAATATATGTCTTAAAATTACAGGTTACTATACTCATGAACAATTAAACTTCTTAATCAAGATTTATTAGGATAAGTCAACCATTAATTTCTTTCATTAATTAGTCAACGATTCAATGCATGATGCGTGAGTGATAGACAACGGAAGTTGCGCGGGATTACTTTTTAATTAACGATTAATAAATTAACTGATAAAATAAAAATAATTATGATCACTTGTTGATCATATCATAAGATAGAGGGATTAGTGCTTCAATATGGTATATTTTTTAATGAAAAAAAATCATAATTTATAAATATATATATGTATTTTTCTCCTCTCCGATCTGATTAATTAACGTCTCCCGCTAAAAGTTCCTAGCTAGCCGTGCCCTTGAAATTGAACCATAACAAGATGTCCCTTATCTTTAAAACAGGAATATTTAAAATTTCACCAAAATTGCTCATCAAAGTGTATGTGGGTTCAAATAACACTAAAAATGTCAACCATTAATAAATAAGTGATATTATTATTCCCAACTTCCCTCAAAGAAAATGGAATAGAGATGAAAGGTATAAGTGGACTCCAAGATCGTGCTTAGAGCTAGCTTTTGTGGCTTTCATCTGACTTATTAGGCTCATAATTTGTTGTAATATTTTGTAATTAGATTTACAATTAAGCATTGCACGTACGTACTGCGTATACATATATGCATACATAAATATATTTATATGCATCAATTGATGGCTGAACTATTTGTGATTTTATCATGTGTGTTGAATTTAATTTCACAATAATATGTATAAAATTAGCTTCTTTAATGGATGAGTTTTAACATAAAGTAGACTGCAATTTTAATGATTATATGTCAAACTTCATAAATCGATCGATCCCATCGTCCCTATCAAGCTATCTACATACATATATGCTTATAAGTTACAATACCAATAGATATATCCATAATTTAATATAATATCTAAACTGTTATTCTCTCTTTTTTTCAATTCCAAAAAAATACATTTATCTTTATAAGCATGCATGGGAAACAGTATTGCATGTATAGGGTATCCTGATTAGGAAGTAACTAATTATTATACACAAAATGCATATCTTGATTTATCATTCTAGATAATTAACTTTTTTCTCAAACAAGCAATTGTATATATGTCAGGATAAATTACTTACATATATATACACACACATATATCTCGATATATTAAATCATTCTATATACATTTTGCCAAACAGACGGGAGCAATGGCACGTGAAAACAACATTACATTACCCAATCGAGGGTGCCCTTGTCACGCCTTTATCGGGTTTAGTCCAATGACGAACAGCTTTAGACCAGACCCACCTCAATCCTATAAATCTCAACTTCGAAAAGGATATACATTATACGTACCTGATTCACAATTATTTAACGAATGATAAAAACCTTACTGTGTTTTGTGTAATAAACATCATTTTGAAAAGAAATCTCCATACCCAATAGCCAATTACACATTAGTTTTTATTATTATTATTTGTTTTAAGCCGGGTCCCGGGGTTCTGTAATGGCTGAATATTGCGGTCACATCATATTCTAGGGTTTGAGAACATATATATATGAATATTTCTTGAGCTCTGTTTTATATTGGCTAAACCCACGTGAAAAAATTTGGTTGGACCAATAAGATTCGCCTGTGGTATATGGAATTCACCAATGGGATTCAATTCGAGAATGTGCAAGCCGGAAATCAAGGGCGTGGATTAAATTAATTATAGCTGCCCAACTGATCCAACCTTTGAAATAGGACAAGTGTCAATCATCAGCTAAATCATAGTACGCAGACCGAAAAGGTATGAAAAAAAAGTTGACCTCCCATAATGACTTCTATTTCCTTTTTTGTGCTATTGAATTCAATAGTACTCTTCCATTACTTTTTTTTAGTATAAAATATTAAGATAAATTATGCAATTGCCACTTTATTGATTCTTAAAAAAGAAACGCTTTATTTTTTGTGGAGTCATTTTTTTATGGGAAAGAAAAGGATAGGGACCAGTAGAGAGTTATTTAACTAGTTACTTTATTTATCTGCTTTAATATTTATCATATTGTGAGCTATATATATTACCTACTAATTAATCAATATTAAGTTAGGAGACTTGATATGTAACTCTCCCAATAAGGTTAAAAACGAACATGCATAAAAAGATTAATTAGATGATAATGATTGATTATATTAATCTATGCCAGAGACCCTAAGTATGCTTCAATAAGAGCTCAACATTAATTGATCAGCTATACATGTATATAAGATCACTACATATAAGCACTTTTATATATGTCAAGGTAGCCGAGCTATAACTTGATCTCAGTTTAACATATATTAACGCCTGATATGGTGCCACATCTAAAAGTAGGGCATCCATGATCAATTAAGCTTAATTGAGAAAACAATTAGTGGAGACCGTAAATAAAAACTCTCATTTCTTAAAATGGGGAAAAATTTTAGAGAAGGTCAACGTTATAAGAAAATTTTCACAGCCATTTTACTTTTTAATGCTCACATCCAAAATATATATAATACCATTTAAACTCGATAGCATATTATTACTTTCCACTTCCAGATAATAAGATATAAGAGAATTGTGGCTACAGTACAAGAAATTAAAAAGTTCCGAGTAACAGTTAAGAGAAAAACGTGGAAGAAAAAGAAAGGAAAATAATACGATGTTTAAATTTTTTATACATATCTTTGTGGTAATTAAGAAATATGTATGGAAATAATTTTTAGTAACTTTGTATTTTTTTTTTCGGACATTAAAAGTAACTTTTGTACCTAAATGTAATATAAGTAAAGAATAGTTCTAGAATAATATAATTTATATATCAGAATGAGGTCGAGGGAGAGAAGAACAAATATAGATGATGTCCACTACTTTCTTTTGGGATAGAACCACCCTTTTATTTAGATAGTATATTTTTTTTATTATGTTAAATTGCTAAATTAGCATAGGAAGAAATTATTTTCAATACAAAATTATCTTAATTAATTTTAAAAAAATGATTTCATGAGTATTTGATAAGGTGGCAGAAATATTCATATATTTCGCATATCAATATGTTATAATATAGCTTCCATTTATAGAATGATCATGGTACACTGGACGTGATGTCATGTACTCATGATCATTTGTACAGTTTCTCCATTTGGTAAAATATCATATATTCATTTGTGATTCTTTTTTTTTTTTCATTTTTGTATTAGGAATACTAAACACATTTTTTTTCTCTCTCTTTTTCACATTTTCTAGCCTCATAGTTTGATACGTGGATTCCACTCTCCAGTTTAATATTTTAATAATACAATAAACCAGAGAAAATCCACATGTTAATGAGTGAGATTGAGAGAGTACAAAAAAGAGTATAAAAAAGAGTGTTGCTAGTACTCTTTTTTTTGTATATAATTTGTGAAGGACACCGCATGTGATTGCAGCTGCATTAACACTTTATTCTAATATTAATTTCCATTTTTCATATGTTAAGTAGGGCCAGTTGAAAACCCAAATTTCGTATGTTTTCTTTTCTTTTCAATTATTTGTCTTTATTTTTTTGTTTTGTTTCTCCTTTGTGCTATACCCTTTATTATACATTTAGAAATAAATTAAACCAAGTTGCGCTAATGCCATGTTATTTATATCGATATATCCAATATATTATATGTATAAGCAATATCATCGATCGCTTTGTATATCTTAAAAAAATTATAATAGTTTTTGTATGTTCTGGGGGAGTCTAATTCTAGTCCTGAAATAGGTTGAAACTTCGGAATCAATTAATAATTCAAGCACGTGGTTTAATCTTACAAACAAATCACGTTGTTTTAAAAAAGATTATCCTAAGGATAAGCGCCTAGCAAGCATTAATTAAATTTATATTTAATTAACAACAAACTGAAAAACTATGTTAGTAATATTTCGATTAATATATTGTATTCTGTCCTTTAAGCTCAATTGAAAGCCAAACCCTGGAAGTCTTAAAAAGCAGTTATTTCTTTCTATGGTAATCGATAGATATGGATATCTACGTCACTCCATTTCATCATTTTACTTTTATTATTTGAATATGTTTGTTTTAATTAAGAAATTGTGGGAAAAGGGTTTCCGGAATATCTAGATGAAAGGTGTAACAACGGGGAATTAATATTGTAGTTTAATTTTCATGGTAGTTTGAAAATATACGTAGCAAATATACCAGCCCCGTATTGGAAATTAAGCTCTGCCTTAATTTGAACCCTACAATATTTAAACATGCTTCAAATTAATGCAGCATCATTGTAGGGCTAGCTCTCTGCTCCTAAGCTTGACATACCTACCCTTTTCATCATTCATCGCCAAACAAGATAGGGAAGTTTGGTATTTGGCACCATTATTTATTTATTTATAATTTACTATAGAATAACTTTCTATAATGACCAAACTTTGATTGTACATATCACTTTCAACGATACGAACGACTTAGATGAAGAAAGTTCTTTGCCAGAAAGTTCTTTCTTTTTTTTTTCAATATTAAAGTTAGATCAGTGTGTTGAAGGCTGCGAAACATTATATTTTTCCTAATTAACGAGATATGCACTGGGAACATACAGTGATGAGCTAGCTAGGAGATAAATTAAAAGAAAAAAAAAAAGATAGTGGTGAAGGAGAGCATGAGTGAGTGTACACGAAGAGGGCTCACCACTAGCCTAGCTACCATGTTTAAACACATGGATATATATATATATATATAGCATTGTAAGTTAGGTAATTATAACAAACATTACTTATACAGTTTGATTATAGCCTAGCAAAAAAGTACCATTTACAAAAATATTATTTGTATCTATAAATGGAGCTTTAATGATTAATTGGTACTAGGACAAAATTTGATTATATAGAGCAGGCAAGTGCGAGCTGATTTTTATTTATTTATTTATTTTGCTCCAAGAGCTGATATTCTTCTTAGTATTATACCTAGAATTTTTGATAGGTAGGTTTTAGTGAAGTATATTCTCAGTTGATTTTTTTGCGAGTTCTAACTTGTACGTACGTTTTCAACTTTTCTCTGGGATTGTTTCTAACCGATTGTATTATTATCTTTTTGGTTTACTATACCAGCTCTTTTAGTATTAATTTGTTGGGCAAAATAATAACCATTGTATTAGTTGGGTGCTAATCTAATTAAGATGCTTCTAGTACTATGCTTGATGCTCCTTAAATTAGTAGTTTTTAATTTACAAATTCACACAAAACAACAACCGAGCCATGTTAAATAATTGCAATAAAGCCGATACCCTTGTGCGAAAATTAAAAAAATTAACAAGTAAATTTATTAAGTTCGTCGTTACTATTATTCATTCAAGAACTTGTTGATGAATTTGTATCCAATTGTTATATATAGCCCATTAGATTAATAAAAAGGCTCTTATAACTAGTAGTGGATAGGAAAGTCAGAAAGTAGTAATAATAATGGACAAGCTAACCAATCAGTTAAGCTAGTTTTGTTAGGTATGAAGAGATGCAACCTGCCTCTGAAAAAATCGATATATGATTCGTACGAACGGGCTAAAAAGATTTTAAAAAATATTAGTATAAATATAAGCTTCTTTAATATGGTGGATATACCTCCCACCACCTTCCCACTTTCTCACTTGAATTCCCATTTTCCATTCCCAAGATAATAACTTATGGCTTTATACCATACGGTAGTACAACCAATATTTTGTGTGTGTATACGTATATCTCGTCACATTATTGTAATATTCAAATCGAGAATATAGCTTTATTTATTTTTCATACAAAATTAATACTTTATTCGGAAAAAGTAGTTTATGCCTTAGTGGTGTAAATTTGCCTCATATATACTACATGCTTGCCACGCAAATTTAATCAATAATCTATATTTTAACAATAAAATAAACAAAAACAGGTATCAAATCTTTTACTTTAATAGAATTATAGAACGTACAAGGCTTTCCATGTTTTTTTTTTTTTTTCAAAAAAAAGGGTAATATATCACCGTTGATACACATTGTTAGTTTCTTAATTACCTCGGTCACGTTTGATTGGATTATTTACTTTTATAGGTTTGAAAGGTTCATGTATGTATAAACTGGAAAATGAAATAGTTGAAATGTACACAAAGAAGTTCACTAATATAGGTCCATCCATCATTTTCTTACACTTTCTTTGTGATTAAAATAAGCTAAATATTTTTAGTTTATTTTATTTTTGAAGCATGCTCTCTCTTATATTTTTCTCTATAGTATTTAGTTGTTCATTCTTCACGATGATTATTCACCATATCTCACCGTAGGATATTATAATATGACATACACTACTAAAAATTTAGCTTATCACAGCGCGTGTATGGACATGCCGTGATAGGAAAAGGTCTACCACGGCGCCTCTTAGACACCGTGATAAACAGGACAGAACCACGGCACCTTTTAGGCTCCGTGGTAACTGAAAGATACCGGCGCCCTATAGGTGCCTTTATATCGCAATAAGACGGCGCCTGATAGGCCTTTAGGGCACCCATGAAGCGTCGTGTTATGGCCCAATATATAAGGGCCCAAACCCTCAGAATCGTGGGCTTCATCAGATTTTTACCACTCTTCTCCTCCAGCCACGGCAAGCATTTCCCATTCTCCCATTTTCACCATTTTTTCCGGCAAACAAGGTAAATCTAAGCTCTTAAACTCATTTTTATCACTAAAATTGGAATATCCATTGTTTTAACTATGATATTGACAAATTATTTTGTATAGATTTCATGTTTTAGGTTATATTTGAGAGAGTTTGAATTTAGAACCCTAATTTATGAAATGTGAATTTCTTGACCATGCATTGATAATCTTGACTCTTTTAAGTTTTAGCTAGACTATTTATTTACTAGAAATCATAGTTTTGGCTATGTTTTACTATTTTTGTACGAATTAATCCGAATTTATGATTTTATAATTTATTCTTTTGTTGATTTTAGGTATTGATATACCCAATTTATTTTTATTTATTTTAAGTGAATTGTGAGTTCATTTAGGTGAGAAAAATTTCAAATTGAAGGTGTTATATCAATTTGCCAATTTTATGTTTTAGATAGTGTGAAAGTAAGTTAACTTGAGATCATAGATTTTAAATTTTTTTATTTGTTGGATATACATTATTGTTGTATAATTCTATTTCAATTTATATTTGTTAAACTTCTTAGTTTGCATATGTACTTACTTCAAATATATGAATTTTCAATTTTAAAGTATTGTGGATTATAGATATTGAATTTTATTTAACATTTATGTGTATAGATTTTAGTAGAAGTTGGAGTACTTAGCTTACTTATAAATTAGCAAATTGAGCAAATTGAGGTATGTTTTCTCAAATTTTTTCTTTTATTAACTTATGTCACTTTCTACATCGGTTTTTTCTTATTATTTTGGAAAGTTTAAAGTAGATGAGATATGATATCATATAGGAAATTATACGTAAATGATGTTATAATTGTGTGGGATTGATTGAGTTTATTATTTGTGTTGATGTTATTTTGTCATATGTTATATTTAGTTGATTGGCAACTTGTTTATAACAAAGGAGACCATTTAAGAAATAAATTAAGTTCTCAATTTGGTAATACTTAGAAATATGAGAATAATTTGAAATAAGTATTAATATATAATTAGTGTTTTAGTTACTCAATTAGTTAATGCTCGAAATAGAGGAGATTATATGCAATTTTTTATGGTACCCAATGTATATATATACTTAGCTTATAGACTATATGGATATGATCATGATCAAGTTATTATGTTAATTTAATATTAATATATAAATTTATATTTATACTCCATTTTATTTGAAATATTTAGTGTATGTAATGGATTTGGATTATATTTATAAAATTCCAGGGGGTAATATAGACAAATATATTAAAAATATCCCCTGGAAATATGTACCACGGCGCTTATAGATTGCCTTGAAAAATAACGTCCAAGGTACCTGGTAAAGCTCAAAAAGACCTACCAAGGCGCTTATAAGGCGCTGTGGAAAGGTCTTCCACAGCGCCTTATGAGCGCCTTGGTATCTGGGACTTATTACGGTACTCAGAACCAAGGCGCTTTTTGGGGCGCCGTGAAAGGCCTTTCAAGGCACTCAAAAAGCGCCTTGAAAGGCCTTTTTTGTTGTAGTGATATTTCATCTCTCATCCTTAAGCTTTGTTTTTCGGCTACCCCTATTAAAAGAATATAGTTAAAATTCGTAAACATTTTTAAAAATATAAAAACCTTTAGACTTCGTTTGGAACCCAGATTTTGGAAGAAAAAAAATTGCGAGAAAAAAGTTACCGAAAAAATAAGAGGAAATACTTTTACTAAAATTTTATAGAATTTATTTTGAGATTTTTGGTTTTACTAATTAATGTATCAACATTCTATATATTAAAAAATGATATCAAATCAAACTCTCGTTTTTTAAAAAAAGAATTTCTATCATTTTCTGTTTCAATTCATATAAGAGAAAATAAATTCCTTAGAATTTTTTTTTCATTCCCTCCAAAAATCCCAAGTTCGAAATGAGCCTTAATCTATAATATGTGAAAGTATAAGCATATGTATTAGGCCAAAAAAAAAAATTAAATGCACATGTAACTGATCGGATAACAACGAGTGTTAGATTTATCTAATAGATATTTATTTACTTTTATATTTTAGCTTCAATGCATCAGCAGGCGCATAAGATATAAATATATATATATATTGTGATAAATATATCAGCAACAATTGACTACCTAGTTCGATAAATTAATTACCTAGCTAGTTCTTTTTGCTTCTTTTGAGTTGTAATAATTTAAGAATTAGGGGCATATTTACAAATATGTAAGAATTGCAAACGAAAGAGTTATGAATGAGAACAAGTGTGCCACATTAAAAGTTGTTTCCGAAGGCTACGTCTACTAATTGAGTGGAAACGGAACTCGTTGAAACCAAAAAAAANTAAAAATAAAAAATAAAATATTTACAAATATCCCACTTTTTGATAACTACCCACTATTCCTTTTCACTTTTTCCCACAAAAGAGGGGATCATGTTCCCCACTCAACAAAACACGTTAAAGTGTTTTCAAAACAAAAAAAAGAAAAGAAAAGAAAAAAAAAAGACTCTGAGGTTGGTCTATAAATAGAGACATCTAAAACAGAAAAAAGAGAATTTTTTTTTTTGGGCAGTACAAAAACACACGACAAAAAAAAAAGGTAAGAAAAGGAAAAACACACGACAAAAAAAAGAGAGAGAAAAGGAAAGAGTAAAAAGACAGAAATTTTTGCAACAAATACGTTCAACCAAAAAAAAAAAAATGAACGAGTTTTCTCCCTACATCTCTTCATCTTACTCCTCTTTCTAAATTTCTCTTTGATTACCCTATGATCTAAGGCATAATATGGCCAATAGGTCGCCAATGAAGATCAAGTTGTAATCAAGGTGAACTTATCTTCATTATATGGTCTTTTCAAATAATTTAAAATTCTAGATTTCGTTTTGGTTCCACCAAGACCTAGGCCAATTAAGCCAAATAAAAGGTTTAGGGTGAGGTATGGCCAAAGGGGAACTAGAATTTTTGCCTTCTAAAAGTCGTTATGCTGCCAAAATTATTCCCAAAAAATGATACGAAACTTTAAATTTCGTTTTGGTTCCACCACGACCTAGACTAATTAAGTTAAAAAAAAGGGTTTACGGTAAGATATAGCCAAAAAAGAATTAAAGTTTTATTCTCTATGAGGTGTTATGCTGTCAAAATTTCTTCAGAAAGAAAAATTAGGTTTTAATCTTAAGATGTTGGGACTATTAAAGAGATATGCTTAAATCTAAACGATTAAAATTATGGTCTTAAATAAAATAAGAATTTTACTAAATTAAATCCTTACTGATCATTTCTATAAAAAAAAATAAAAAAAAAATATTAGATTCAAATATACATGGCCGTGAAATGGGTTTGATAAGTGACGTGGGTTCAAGTTTTTAAAATTTAGTGATGTCTAGATAAGTATCCTTTTTAAACAAAAAAAAAAATGAAACGATATGCATCAATTTATATGTGAGTTATGTATTTGATTTACTTCGGGTTGGCATCCTTACGGATCTGATAACTATTTTGGTATAGGCCTAATAAACGAAACAAAGACCACTGATGTAAATAATGCCCAATGTCTTAAGTACAGTCCAGATAAAATATGCCTACTGTTTTATAGCCCAAGGAAATTTCAAGTCTAATAAAGATCTAAAAAAATACAATCTGAAGGCAAGCCCAAGAGATTACAATGACCCAAAGGAATCTTTAAACAGTGGCCCAATAAGAATTTCCAAGACACCCACGAGGCCATCAAAGTTTTCCAAAACACTAAAACCACTTCTTAAGGCCCAATATACTAGAACCCAAAATCATGACCCTGAGTTTATTTGGTCCAAAGCTAAATGTTTGATACAACACAGGCTGTGTGTGCGCTTTCAGCGTGAGTTTTCAACAAATAAATAACCAAATAAAAAAAGGATATCATGAGTGATGGTATATGAACTGAAGTGTTGATAGCATGCAACAAAAGAAAGCGAGGTCAGTACTCACCGAGGAAAAATGGGGTTCTCAGTATGAAGCTAAAAGGCTTGGCCCAAATCAGATTCACAAGAATTTCTTTTTTGCCTATAAAAAAAATAATAATACAAGGTAGATAAGAGAGATAATTATATTGGATATAGAGCCGGTTAACATCCAATTATGATTAAAAAAAAATGGTTTCACCTCTTAATATGTTATCGGTTTCACCCAAGCAATTGATGGCTTCTGAGAATCAAATGAAATTCTAAATTTAATTTGATTTTTAAGAAGCTACCAACTAAACATAAAAAAGAAGGAAAACAAGAGGGTTACTCACTACAAAAAATCTCTTTTATCTCTTTCTCCAAACCAAGTTTGCTTTGATTTTCTTAAGTCACATCACTCTCTTGATTTTTGTCAAGTAAATTTTCCAAGTGAATTCTCAAAGTGCAAATACGGCTTATATAGGCTTATATAGACATGAAGCCTCAAGTATGCCGAAACTCTATTTCGAATGAAAATTCTAATCTTAATAGAGTTTCAAAATTTGTCAAAATCAAGAATTCCTCCCATGATCACCTGAGAATGGTTAGTGAGTTTGAATTTGTAACAAAATTCGTATAACCACTTCAAAATTTGGATTGTTTAAGCTCTAAAAGTCCATTATAACAAAACTAGGCCTTTTTTTTAAAAAAAAACCCATAAGAAATGGCCTTACAATCTATCTTTGGAATAAAACTTCATTTTACTATCCACCGATAGATTATTGGCCCAATAAGTTGTGAGAATGACATAATCCACATTATTTATTATTGGAATAACATAATTTTTAGCAATGATAAATTCTTGGATTAAAATGTCATTCTAAAATCTCAATGAGATCTTCAATTTCAAAAATTTCAAAACTACAATATTTATCGAACTACGTTGACTTGATTCCTTTAAAAGGATACGTAGGCAACTTAGTCATAAGAAAAATTAAGTGCAGTCATAAATTTCAAATTGAATTGAACTTTCTCAAAATTTCAAGAAAGTCATTCATCACCAAATCTAAACATAACTCCTAGAATTCCAACAAAGGTCACTTATCTAGGAATTCGCCAACATTTAAAATTCTCCCAATTCCGTGACATGGTCATTTACCGAAATTTCATAAATTCTTAAAAATTGTTATAAATTCCTGTACAGGGTCATTCATCGAAATCTTCTAGTTTTCGATTCAAAATTATTAGAACTACAAGTGGCTTTATCCCTCAACGGAGTATGTAGGCAACTCAATTAATTCAGTTAAGTGCAGCCGCAATCCAAAATCACCCAAATTTCCACCAAATTACATAAGTAAATTGACGTCATTATAATTGGAATCAAAGGATTTTCTTTTATACCAAAGGATTGTAATTAAGAGGTTATTTTTATAACATTGAATGGGACGAACTTAAATTAATAAACTCTCATGCCCTAGATTTGGCATAGGTGAAAATATGTTGTGTGACTTCTAAATTTTTTTAACCCAATAGAACTAATGGGAAAATAATGTATGGAAGTAAGAAATAATGATTGGAGAAGGTTAAGATTCCATTTCATGTGTAAATAATTGATATGTAAATACGTGAAAAGGAAAGCATTTTTCTTTTCTCATTTCCTTTCCTCTCCATTATGGATTAGTAAAACATTCCCCAATTGTGAAGCAAATATAAAATTATAAGGGACGAGAAAGAACAAGACTAGAACATGCCACTTTTTATTTCCAGATAAATTTCTAATGCTATAGTTTTATTTTAGATAATTTGTGCCACTTTTTTTCCTTATGGAATGCCCTGGTCATTTTTCATATTTAGTATATCAAAATATACTGACTTATTTTTGAAAATTGATTTACTTTATAAAAGATAGATCAACTAAATAACTGTCATTTTTCAAAATAAAATAATTAAACGGTCATTCATTAAATAGGTTTAAAAAAAGGCCATTTTTCAAATTGATCTTAAAAAAGGACCATTTCGTATAAATAAAATTGTAAAAAATCAAATTCGTCTTGTTACAAAATTCTAGGCCCAATGTATCAAAAATTGAAGAATAATGGGCTGAATTTTGTGAAAAATATTTAGAAAATAGAAGTTTTTAGAAGTATTTTTAGAAAATAACATTTTTATTAAATATTTAGAAAAATGCTACTTTTTCTTCAAAATTATTGTTTTTCAATGGTGCTCGAGATCACCGGTTGAGTTACTTAGGGTAACCAATTTAGTTACTTGAAGTAACCAATCAGGTAACTTGACTAGATACCTAAAGTATCTGATCAATTAATAAAAAATGATATTTTTCTAAAACATTTTTATAAGTGGTATTTTTCGAATAAAATCCGGGATTTTGTAAATAATTTTAAAATCCAGGATTTTTCAAATTTTTTGAAAAATGCCCATAAAAAATCAAAATTTCCTCAATCAAATTTCCTCTTGAAACAGATGGAGCCCAACAAATATAGTTGACAACAGCCGAAAGTTATGGGCCGTGGACCTTATCCAGCTTGACCCAATCCAATGACAGCTACCAGCTCAACAAGAGCGTAGAGCGTTCATTACACACGCTCCATAGGTGAGTGGGAAACAATAACATGTTTCTAATAAATGTGGACTTAACTTTTTTTTTTTGGCTAGAAAATGTGGACTTAGTTAGATCCAAAAGTATTTTCCCTTACTTCTCACCTAATTACTTTTTCTTTTTCTTTTTTTTCTCTCTCTTTTTTAAATATTAGAATAATAATAAAAAGAGTTGTTAGACCAAAATATTCATTCAATCAAACTAAACCAAGCCACAACCCCCATTTCTTCAATCCTTGTTTGCTTGCCTTTAAACAGAAAAAGAAAAAGAAAAAAGAGAAAAAAATATATTTATTTAATTATTTAAGCTAAACAAAACAACCTGAAATCAAAAGACTCCCGTAATCATCCATAGTTCTTCTCATAGCTTTCGGTAATTATCTAAATTTCAATTTTTTGATATTCTAGTCTCCAATTTTGGTTGTCATTTTCTACGATTCGTTGCCCTAACTTTCTTTCTTTCTCAATCTGTTTTTTTATTTATTGATAAAAATTTTGTTGTATCGTTTAAGATTTCGATCGAGGGCTGGTTTCTCTGGGTCTCCATGGCTGTCGCATCTGAGGAAGCTCGAAGCCTATGCAGTCACTGGTATCATATATTGAAATTTCTCCTCGAATTTTATAATTTTGGTTGTATATGTGTGTGTGTGTTTGTTGTATATGATCGTTGTATTAATTGTATGGATGAATGTGTTAGGTTTATTTGCCATAATTGGAGATAATAGCTAGTATGATCTTACTAAATTTATGATTTTTTTTGGGTGAATTTTGGTTAATTATTTGGTTTTAATTTTGGACCATGTTGTTATTCAGAGTTTTGCGACTTAAATTGTTCTCAGTGAGTCAATTATGCGTTTTCTTGTGTCTTCAATTGTTGGTGGAGTACCATGGAATGGAGTGTAGCCAGATTTATTTTGGGGTCTAATATTTTTTGTGGTCTGAGTTCACAATTTTGTGATTCTAAGAGATAACCTCAATTTATAGATAACCCATCTTCACGTATCACATACAATATAATTTGATCATAGCAATGATGTTTATGTTTTTTTGCTTCGATCTCTTAATTAGTGCTTTTGTATCATTTTGTTGGATGGTATAGTTTCGATTGTTAGGCATCCTTGCTATTTTGATGACTTCTGAGAGTCTAATGGTTGCTTCCTTCTGTCCGGTTGCGCTGCTTGCGCATTTCCCTTGCATCTATTTTTAATTCCGTATGGTAGTCCACTAACTTGTAGTTTGTTTTCCAATTCGATTAAGTTTGCGGTATATTTTTTGCTATCTCCCCGTAACTAGGATTTGTATACTTCATTGTAACTAGGATTTGTATAATTCATTGTTATATGGATCCTTTCTTTTTTGTCAAATTCATTTGGCCTCTAATTTCTTTGCTCGCAAATCTTGATACTGCATTTTACATCAAATATCTTTTCATTTCAAGATATTTTGATGATGCTGGATGTTGATGCATTTATTGTAATTGATTATTAAACACAACAAGTCCCATCTCGAGTGATCTTTGGTTGTTTCATCTATCAAGATTATCATTGGTAACCTCCATTTATATTTTATCTATCATAACTCCAATATTGTTTACTATGCTTGCTGTCTAGACTTTCAGATAGCCTAAGTTGCTGGTCTAACACAAGTCATGCAAATTGCGGACTAATACTTTTGTATGTTAACAGTGACAGAGCCATCCCTTCTTCAAATATAGATTTGCATTTTGCTCATTGCTCCCGCAATCTTGAAAGATGTAAAGTCTGTGGTGATATGATTCCGAAGAGGCATGCCGAGGAACATTACTTAAACACTCATGCCCCGGTATGTGTACATTCTAGTTTCTGCGCACTTTTCTATCCAATGAACCTGAAGTTAGATACTTTGAAGGGTTTGTATGATTGTTAAACTAACTTAGAAAGGTACTTTTAGTGTTTAATTCTTCTTGCATTTTAAATGGCTTCTGTCGGTTACCTTTTTGCTTTTGTAAACGCCGGAAGTTTTGTTCATTACTTGATCATGAGATTTACCGAGCAAGCTAAAGTACTTGCTCATATGCGCAAGTGTAGATGTGGTGGGTGTTGTAATCCCATGTAACACTCATATCATATTTGCAATTATTTCTTCTTGTTTCCTTATGTGATTATTCCGGTGGGGGAGGCTTCTAAGTAATTATTGGAAAAAAGAGAACGTGTCAAAGCCAAGTTTGTTTGGTTAGGATTCTCTTGATTTTGAGTCTGGATTTGTGATGTTTCTTTAGTGCTCTGTTCTAACATGTCTTTCGAAACAGGTAGCATGTTCTCTATGTAGTGAGACAATGGAGCGTGAAATACTAGCCACTCATAAAGGCGAAAACTGCCCCCAAAGGATTGTCACATGTGACTTCTGTGAGTTCCCGTTACCTGCAATTGATCTAGCTGAACATCAGGTAATAACTAGGATTTTAGATGTGGAGAATTTACTTTAACAAGAAGTCAACGTGATATAACGTGCTTTGCAATTTGCATACAGGAAGTATGTGGGAACCGGACAGAACTTTGTGCTCTTTGTAACAAATATATTAGACTCCGGGAAAGATACAACCATGAAAATAGATGCAATGGTGCCCTTGACAACGTTGTGGGGACTTCCAGGTAGATTTACTCTCATGGATTTAAACTGAATTTCAATTTTCACGTGTCAGTTTTTCAATCCGCTTATGCATTTTTCTTTTCTCTTGAATAATTTGTGGTCCTTTCGTGCTTGGGAAAATTTTGATGTGATTTAGAAGCACTACTTGTGCGATATGTTCTTGATGTTTAGAGATGCTTCCTGTTCTTTTGACAAACATTTCTCAAATTCTTTTGAAACAAACTTGTTTTGGGTGAATTTAATTGTTTTGAGGCATCATTTGCTCCGAATGTATACTCTCGGCTCATTATGTGTTATGCTATCCTACTTAAGATCTCACCAATAAACTGCTATTACCATCCCATATCTTCGTTATTACCTCATGGATGTGTAATGTATTTTGATTTTTAAATGAAGGGATGCGAGGCCGCCAGCTGAAAGAGAGCAAGGTGCTCCGAGACGACAGCCGCCACCTCATGAGTTTTCACGAAGACGCATTATGTTTACTATCGCAATTACTGGCATTGCAGTCCTAATAGGATCACTTTTTTTCCAGAGGAAATAATAATATATATTTGTGTTATGTACATTTTCCAAGCTTCCATTGTCTGTATCCTAAATTATCTGAGAACGTACTTTTATTTATATTGAAACTCATCATTGAGATTGTGATAGTATAAGTATACTGACAGCTCTTCCCAGTGTTGATTCACTAGCGTCCTACCTTTTGATCTGCACCATTTGTTTGTAACAAGCAACTCTACTTGAATCTCAGAACTATATAATAATA
The DNA here is from genome assembly GCA_002914845.1 of Trema orientale. Taxonomy (NCBI): domain Eukaryota; kingdom Viridiplantae; phylum Streptophyta; class Magnoliopsida; order Rosales; family Cannabaceae; genus Trema; species Trema orientale. Next base: position 150,833 of record JXTC01000143.1, on the reverse strand, counting down.
AAATTTCAATAAAGTGACATGGCTCTTTTCGTTTGTTTTTAGGATAATGTTAGGTATCTTAACTAGTTTACCACAACTCATGTGGCAAGTGAGTTGCTAGTTTACCACATATGTTGGTATTAAAAATTCAAAAAACTATGTGGGATGTCAAATATTATCCTGTTTTTATTCTTTATTGTTTCTTTTGAACAATCAATTTAAACGGAGATTACTAAGTTAATACTTGTTTTAGATAACATATTTGGATAACTACCGGGTTCTTAATTTTTAATAGATTTATACCTTTATTGGATAAATATATACTACATGTGTATATATATCTATCTATATATAATAAGCTTGAATAAGCAGTACTTCAACTATTTTTTCTTTCCTTTTATACCATTTTTTGTTTTGAATTTCAATAAAATAAGGCTAATTTGGAAATTCTTGATTTTTGTCTTTTTCAAAAGAGTAAATTATTGGGAAGTGGGCCGTTCATAAGCCTGAGCATTTTTTTTTTTTAATATTTATTTCCTTTCCTTTTTTTTTTTCCTTTTTAAATTATACTTCACGTATGTTTTTTTATTTTATTTGCTCTTAATATTTCTTTTAAAAGCCTTTTCTCCTTTAGTATTAGCTTTAAAAGGAAGTGTATACTAATTCTTTCTAGCATTTAGCATCTGGTTTAGATTAAACGAGACATTTTTTTTTGTACCCTTTTTCAATTGCCCAAAAAAAACATGTATGATTTTAAAGTTATCTCAATTAGTTAAACACCTTCTCGATAATATTTATTATTTAACTGAAGAAAGTAATGATTAGAATTTGTTGATATACTATATACATTTACGGGCCACGTGCCTCAGGCACGTGTTTTACACTAGTGTGTATATATATAGATATATTTTTTAAAGCATGTAACCTGGTCTAATTTTCTCAGTTATTACAAGTCTCCTGATAGGGAACAAGCTTTGAAGTAGACTTGTTAAAAGGGCTGAGCTAGGCAACCGTTGCCCTGGACTGGGCACCTTACAGGACTATCATGTTTTTTTAAGGGGAAAAGTTCATAAATACCGGTTTTTAAAACCATATTTTCATAATAAATACCCGTTTTTTATTTTTATTTCATAAGTACCCGTTTTTATACTTTTTTTTGAGAAATGTGGACCACTACTATTTTACACATGAAATGTAGACCACGGTATATATTTCATGCATTAAATATATACCGTGATCCACATTTCATGAATAAAACTTACACCCAAAATTGGCACACATTTTAAAATGTATACCGTTCATATTTTACACATAAACTGTGTACCTAATGGAAAAAATATACATTGTAAATGTGGACCACTCATATTTTTCATATAAAATGTGGACTACAAAAACGGGTATTTTTGAAATAAGTTTTAAAAAATAGGTATTAGGTGTAATTTTCACTTTTTTAAGTGAAAATTAGACATTTTTGTATTTGTATAAAGATCTGGAACGGTTGTTATTAGAAAACGTCATTTTCTAACAAAAATTTAGAAAAAATGTCATTTTTTAAAATGGTAAATAGTTAATGGTAACTATTTTTTTCAAAAACTACTAACTAGTAACCAAAGATATTTATATCTAATAACTGATAACTAGTTTTCAAAAACTAGTAACAATTTTAAAAATGGAATTTTTCTAAAAACTTTTTAAAGTAATATTTTCTATTAAAAACCGTATGGAAATTAGAAGATAAAAAAAATCTCGACCTCCATATTGTCGTAATTCTTTTTGGTATTTATAGGTCAAAGTATTAGAAACCCTTTTTTTAAAGTACAACTATAAAACATTAATTAATTAATTAAATGGTAGTTGCAAAAAATTTTCAAAACAAAAGGAAAGAATAGGAAATAATTTTTAAAATTTGTTTAAAAATAATTATATTATTCCTTTCAAAACAAAAAAATATATTTTTTAAGTGATACCTTAAGGGGGAAAGTTTTTCCAACTATTTAAATAAATTTTATATAATGTTATTATTTCAGGGACCATGGCCAAAGACATGAATCTTAGGTTCAATGTGGAGTGCTAGTTGTACTTTTTTTTTTTTTTACTCTCGCTAAAATGTATCACATTTTAATAGTATTAAAAATTATGATGAGTTTTACATGTCAAGCAATAAAACATGAAAGTATAAAAGATGGTAAAAAAAGTGCAACTAGCATTCCTTGAGTTTACCTATGCAATAGATATGAGCTATGCTACAATCACTAATAGTGTCCAACACCACATGAGGTTTAATTATATTACTGGGTGATTATAATCAATAAATTAGGTCTTATATGGGTCTCATCTGAAATGTAATTATAATTAAGTAGTAACAGATTAACATATCATATAGTGTTGAGTACCATATGATACCCCTTAGCATTACTCAATAGATTTAGATAGGTAAATTTAGATAAGGGGCCACTAGTCCTAGTTCATTACTAGACAATAGATTTTTTGAGGTGTATTTTTTGTAATACTTTAAGGATCATAAATGTTGAGATATATCATTCTTTTTTTACTCTCCAATCTCACTATTTGACGTATGAATTCTACTAAAGTATCTCATAATTTAATAATAGATAAAATTTAGTAGATTCCACATATCAAGCAGTAGTGATCTTATCATTTGTCTTACCAATCCTTTATGATTGTTAAATTTTTTCAATCTCTTTTCCTTTTTTTTTTTTCATTCGATTCCATAGTTAATTCTTTGTATTTTTATTCTCATTCCTTTTCATTCCTTACTTCTCATTATTATTGTTATCAATTATATACAAGTATATTTTTCTTTCTTTTTAATTTTTTTTTCCTATACGCTCTTTTTTTTTTCTAGGTTAATTATTTAATGAAAACTAATTATTTGACTAAAATAGTTGTATAATTTATTGACTCGTATAAATTCTCTCTCTCTCTCTCTCCTATATCACATATTATCCTTTTTTTTTGAAAAAAACATATTATCTATTTACCTTTATACTCTTTTTTGATTTCACGTGAATTACTTTTTTTTTTTTTTGAAGAAAATGCATTACCTATTTACCTATTTCTTTCTTCCCTTCTATAATTTTGGATCTTTTAAAAGAGGTTGAAGTAGGATGATATTAATATAAAAAAACTTATATATGATTAATAGAAGAACCTTTAGATGTCATTTTTCAATGAAATTCATAAGTAAATTTACTTTGTATATAGTTCTGTAGATGAGTGTTTTAGTTCACATTAATTGATTAGAACTATGGACATACATCAATAGTTTAGAACCATAGACTTGCGCTTGACGGTTGGAAAAATAATCACTTAAATAAGTTTCGATCCAAATATTCCTCTTTGTGGTTATTTGGTTGAGTAATAATATATTGTACTCTTCATAATGACTCTTTTTATATTTAGAATTATCAAAATAATATACATGTAATATACATGTAGTTTTGCTCACTCTTTATTATTCTTAAGTGAAAAGGACATGAGTAAAACTAATTTGGCTCAAACAGCCAAAATAAATTTTTTGTGCATTTTTTTTTTTAAAAAAAATTCTTTTTAAAGAGTATTAAGAACGCTTTGAACTATAGTCAAGACTTTATTGACCATGAAAAACTCATAAATAACGGTATTTTTATGGTCAAGAAGTCCTGACTACAGGTTAAGATCAATGTCTTGATACTTCTAAAAATATCATTTTTGAAAAAATTCAGAAAAGGTTTTTTTCGCACAACTTAGTCATACTCATAATATTTTCATTTTCTCTCAAAGGTGTCTAATGTGCTAATGAGCTTTCTTAGTCTTTAGTTGTCATTTTGTTTTTATTTCTTAATGAACTTGTTTTCAATTTGTTTGGAACATTTTTTTAATTTTTTTTTTTTGGGTTATGGAGTCATACACGGATGGTGTTTTCATGGTCAAGAATTTCTTGAATATAAGTTAAGATGTCCTTGATACTCCTAAAAGTATCATTTTTGAAAAAATTCACAAAAAGTCTTTATGACCCAAGTTAGTCCTACCCATGCCATTTTCTCTTACTCTTAAATGTGTGTTTGACTTTTAGAACTATTATTATTAATTTTTCTTTTTCTTTTTTGTCATAGAGTCGTATGTATGAATAGATGTAAATGAGATAATAATCTTAGTCATATACATATATATATATGTATATGAAACTTTGATTTTTTTTTATAATCTTAGTCGTATGTGTATATATATATCTATAATAATATAATAAACATGGATGGGCTTTGGAAACTACACTGTTCCTCTACTTATCCTGCTTCACCAACTTCCTTTTTTTTCAGATTTATTTTTTGTCAATTTTATATTTTGTATTTATATTACTATATATAAACTAACATGTCATTATTTGTACTTTCTACAATCATTGTTTTTTTAATATTTTATATTTTTTCTTTGGATTTATTATATGATACACATATATTCAATAAAATAAAAAAAATATGTTACATATGATTATTTACATATTTTTTACATGCATTTAAACCCTCCGCTTATTATAAATTAGTTGTTACATTGCGCGTTGCGCAAGTTGGTATTAATATTGTAAAATTTTAAAGAAATTCCTTAGAATTTATAAGGGATTTACTTGTCTATTTATTTTTTTATTCAATCTTTAAGCTTTATACTTTGCCTCGATGGTTATGTCATGATATCCTTAGAAGCTTATATGCGATAGATAGACCCCATAAACTATGATATATATATTTTTATTGTCTATGTCTGATAAGGAAAAAATAATAAAGAAAAGCTGAGACATATGATACATTTGTCTATTTGAAAAATAGATTATAATATTAACATATACTCTAGAGATTGTTAATGACAGAAAAACAAAAGCAATAAAATCTTATAATCATACATGTCTTAAGCCTAATTTATAGAGACTGAATATTTTACAACATTAAAGAATGTATTTATCTACACATTCAAGAAATAAATGTAACAAGATAAGGATAATAATAATTTTTTTAGATGAATTAGCACTACTAATTATTCGATGAATTAAATTTAAGATAAGCTTGTTAATATTAAAGTAAATATAATATTATATAATATATATATGTCACGATCAGTCATAACATGGAGAAATAATAATAAGATCAATCATACTATTAAAAAATATGAGTTGAATTAGAAATTTTCTAAAAATTTTAAAAATAGGATACTAATCAAAGAAGCTATCACATTTTTTCACTCTCTGCTTCAGCCTTAATATATATATATATATACATCCAAAAATAAATGTATTCACTTAATATAGGTATAAAGCTAAAGAATCCAGTTGTACTTTGATCAATATTATTTGAAGCCAATAAATTAGACCAAATTCAGCGCCTTACTTTAACATTGAAGAATATTATTCGAATCCTCACTCTCAAGTCAGAAAATAAATAAAAAAAAGAAAAAAGAAAAATAACGGAATATTTTTATATAAATATTTATTTATATATTCTTTTTAAAAAAATGGTTGCCTGAAAACCTTGTGTATAGGAAAAAAATTAATACTAAAAACTATTCTTAATAATTGCTCGAAGAATATTTAAAATAATTTATTCGTGGACTAATAATTATTGTTTATGTTGATCCAAACAATAAAGATTAGTATTTATAGTTTAGAAATATTCTCATATAACTTTTGGGATGAGAGACCAATGGATTGAAGTATTCGTGGGAAGAACACAATATAACATCTATGTCGATATACTTAAGTCTTCGTAGATTTAATATTGATTTGTTGTTAACAGAGTTTAAAGTTAAAGGATATACTAAGCCTAATTTATAGTTAAGTTCAATGTATTATAATATTAAAGAATGTATTTATCTCTACATTTAAAAATAAATGCATTAAGATAAAGATAATAATTAATTTATCTTGATAGAATGACTGTAGTACTACTATTTATTCGATGAACTTAATTTAATCTAAGCTATCATTAATAGTAAATTAAATATAAGATTATATAATATATCATGATATAGAAAAATAATAATAGAACCAATCATGGCATGAAAGAATAAGAGTTAAATTAGAAATTTTCTGTCAGATTTTTTTACACTTTCTCTCTGCTTCAGGCTTAATATATATATATAGATATAGATAAATGGGTTAGATAAGGAATCATTATATCTTATAGTACCATTAGTTTTTTTTTTCTTCCTTTTTAGGGATATTAGCTTTTGGCTTTTTAATATAGTTATTTTAAAAATTTTGACTTGGATTATTTTACTGTACCCTTCTTGAGCTTATTTTCTAGAATAAAGAGTATAATTATTTATTTGTTATTCTTATTACTTCAATATAAACTCAAAGCTTTATATTAATATTTGTTGTTTGTTTGAAAAATAAAACTTTATCACATTTAGAATATTCTCCATATATAATATCCTTTTTAGCTAAGGAAAAAAATTTAACTAATATCATGTCAAGAAATTAATAAGAATAACCACATAATTTTGTGTTTCAAAAAATAGAATTTTCAAAATATCGTTTTTAGACACATTTATCATTGTATAAAACATTAATTAATTTATTTTACTTATATTATAATTATTTTTATCAGCAACGGGTTACATGCCCAAGGCATGTACCCTAAAACTAATACATATATATATATATATATGAAAGTATTAAATAGTTTGTTTGATTTTTTTTCTTTACAACTTTAAAACTAGCCGTATATTTAAAATTAATAAATATTAATATTTGTTATCAAAATTTTTTCCATAAAAAAATCATTCCAAATTGTTTTCTTAAAAGTCATTCTAGCAACATTCCTACTTGAATTAGAATGATGGATGAGATTAAAAGAATTAGAATGAAATTATTATTATATTTAATAAATGTTTTTAATACTATATATAGAACTTCCCGCTTTTAATGTCGTCGTGGGTGGGTACTGAGGAATTGGGGAACCGTTAGTGCGAGGGGAACTTATAAAAGGTCAGAAAGACGGATAAAAACCTTGACTTGTTCTTAGTTTTTATTCGACAACGATATAAATATAACCAACGTTCAACTGTACCAAAATCAGGCGATCAAATATTTGGTTCCACCCATTTAAAGGGATCGGATCGGATCGGATCGGTTCAGAACCTTTAGCTTTGCCCTGCTTTCTTATCTCTCATTTCTCTCTCTCTCTGCTAACCCTAATACCCCGATTATTATTATTTATTTATTTATTTTTGAAATTGTTATTTCATATAATTTCCAAGAAAAATCATAGATCTAAATTGAAACCAGCACTTTTTTTTTTTTTTAAGTTACATATTTCTTATATTTATGTCCTTTTCTTTCTTTTTTGTCTATATAGTTAATAGACATTTTTTCACTTGACAACTATGTCTTTTTCACACAGACCACGAGTCACTATTTATGTCCACATTTAAAATTTTTTTAAAAAAATTGTATTATGTCGCATCTTTTTTAATTTGATAATCGACTATATGATGTTAAGCATTCTAATAGTATAGTAGCATAAATATTTGTCCAATTTTTCTCAAGCTTCTCTCCAAAACTTTGGTTTTCCCTTTAGTTTTTCAGGAATTCTGAAACTGGACGCATAGAAATTTGACATCAAAGGCCTCACCATGTCGACTCCAGGGTTGCGGTTGCATATTCAAGGCAGTCATGTAAATCAAATTTTGAGTCTTGCTTGCTCCTATTAATTATGATCGTTATATTGTTCAAATTTTGATGTATTTGAACTATTTTTATTCTTGTATTTCAAAATATTTGTATTGTGCTAAATTTTGCTTGAATACAAATAAATAGATATTTTTTTTGAAAAAAAAAATCTGGGTTTTCTTAAAGTTGAAGGGAAAATGCCCTTTTGTATTACTTAATGTGGTCTCACTTTAACCTGCTAATTATTTATAAGTTTATAACACAATGTACAGGTGATGATGGACAATGGCATACTTCAAGTAACATTGTCTGTTCCAGATGGGATTGTTACTGGAATACGGTATAATGGCGTCGACAATCTTCTAGAAGTTCTTAATAAGGAGTCCAATAGAGGGTACTTTCGTTTTACAACCTATTTAATCTGTTTTCTTCCTCTTCCATTTTGTAATTTATTGTTCTGATCCCGAAGTATAGGAGGGAAATGTTTCAAAAGTAATACTTTCTTAGGCGTACTGTAAGTTGATAGCTAAAACAGGCAAAGCTTTTTGCTTCTCCTCTGTTTGGTTATCTAGGTAAAAGCTAGAATGCCTTACATGGGTCAAATTTAGTAGATAAACGATGATTGGAACTTTAGTTATCTTCTGTAAGAGTATTATTATCCATGTTGTTTTCAGTAACTTAAGTTTGAAATGATTGTATTTTGGATGAATGTGTAGGTACTGGGATCTTGTTTGGAGTGCACCAGGAAGTAAGGGAATATTTGATGTGTACGCCCCTCTAGTCTCTTTTTCGTTTTCATAAACTAATATACTTGAGAAATAGTCTCAAGAAAATTTTCTCATTGAAGATTTTTCTGTCACCACTACTAGTCGAATTTTGTTTACATTGATGAGATGATGACTTGATTATGTTTTTAGTTTACCGATCATTATGTAACTTTATTTATTGCTTCAGTTGACTGGAATCTCACTATAATGTTCTACTTACTCTTATGCTAGTTGGTGAACAAATAATTGTTTCATATGCAGGATTAAAGGTACTTATTTTAGGGTTATAGTCGATACCGAAGAACAGGTTGAGCTTTCATTTACAAGAATGTGGGATCCTTCACTTGAGGGGAAGTTTGTTCCCTTAAATATAGACAAAAGGTCATTGCTCGTAAAAGCCAACTCCAGCTTTCTGGACAAAGACTTATTTGAGTTTAATATGCATATGTTTGATTTCTACAGGTTTATAATGCTCCGTGGTTCCTCAGGCTTCTACTCTTATGGCATTTACGAGCACTTGAAGGATTGGCCTGACTTCGAAATTGGGGAAACCAGGATAACTTTCAAGCTCAGAAAAGAGAAGTATGGCATTTCACTTCTTAGTATTTCAACATGAAAATCTTTTGAACCTTGTGATTTGATTGGATAGGTTTCAGTACATGGCAATAGCAGATAATAGACAAAGATACATGCCCCTTCCTGATGATCGGTTACCAGGAAGATGTCAATGCCTAGACTACCCAGAAGCTGCCCTACTAGTCAATCCCAAGATGCGTGAGCTCACAGGAGAGGTAGGTATACTTTTTCTACAAAATTTTCCTCACAAAAGAGTAGGTCAGGGCAGGGTTTTGTAGACCAGTTTAAGACATTATTAAACAGTTATTTATAATTGTTTGTTTGACCAAAAAAATTATTATATAATGGATCTTGACTATTCTTGGATTAACAATATGGTATGATACTATGAGTCCTCAATATGGTGTGATCTTTGAGTGAAAAAACATTATTTAATGGATGTTGACCATTCTTTCGAGTATGGTTTCTTCCCTTCCCATGTAGTCTCAGAATATATGCAAAGAATTTCTTGTTTCTCAATTATTTCTTGAGTTGCAGGTGGATGACAAGTACCAGTACTCATGTGAGAACAAAGACAATCGGGTCCATGGGTGGATATGCACCAATCCACCCACAGGATTTTGGCAGATCACTCCAAGTGATGAGTTCCGTTCTGGTGGAGCCCTCAAACAGAACTTAACTTCACATGTTGGTCCCACCACTCTTGCGGTAAGCCACTGATCAAGAACATTGGTGATTAAGAGATAATCATTTTTGCATTGTGGGTCATTTTCATGTTATTGGTGTGACTATAAAGATTTATTGTTGGCCATATGTTGCATTCTAGTTAATGTTTTTCTACTGGTATTGTAAGATGTTTCTTAGTGGTCATTATGCCGGACAAGATCTGGTGCCCAAATTTAGAGCTGGCGAACATTGGAAGAAGGTTTTTGGCCCTGTCTTCATCTATCTTAATTCTGCACCCATAGGAGATGACCCATTTTGGCTGTGGGAGGATGCTAAAATACAGGTGATATGGGAAAACAGCACTATTTTGTTTATCATAAAACGGAGGTTTGTGGCAGAGAGCCATCAATGAATAAGACAATGATATAGATTAATATTCAGATGATGACAGAAGTTCAAAGCTGGCCATATAGTTTCCCAGCTTCTGAGGATTTTCAGAAGTCAGATCAACGAGGCAATGTCCGTGGTAGACTGCATGTTTTGGACAGGTATGAAAGATTCAAAAACTGCTAGGTATACTGTCTTGTCTGGTTTAGTTCGCATACTACCTTCATATCCATTGTTATAGTGGTTAACACAAGGAAGCATGTATATGGCATGTTTGCAGTATTATGATTTCACAATAATGTACAACGGTAATTTCAATTTTTTTGCATTAGTGAATTTGATCACCATTTTTATTTTTTTATGTAGGCATGTAAATGAAGACTGGATATCAGCAAAAGGTGCCTATGTTGGTTTGGCACCTCCAGGAGATGTTGGATCTTGGCAAAGAGAATGCAAGGTGATTTTAAAAGTGTGATGTCCGGGTTTTAAGATTTTGAGTGTTGAGAGTGTTAAACAAAATAAAAACTTTTCAAAGTGTGTGCTAGTCAGCAAAATCTTCAAGAATCTATCAAATCTGATTCACACTTTGATGAATACAAGGACTAATTGATTACATGACATGATTTTAGAAGTTTGACTGCAGAGTTAAACACTGAATATTTGAGACTATTAAGCCAAAAATGAACTTTTTATAGTGTGAGTTATGGATTTTTTGGTCAAGGAAATTGTATGTTCAATTTTCAGAAAAATCTTCAAGAAATCTACCATATCTAATATGACTCTCTGAAAATAGTTGCATTGCTTGTTTGACATACATTTCGGTTGGAGAGGTATCCAAAAGTAGAATCCCTTACGGAACTCATTTTCATCAACTTCGTAACACCCATACTGATAGCTTACTTCATAGGACTATCAATTCTGGACCAGAGCAGATGAGGATGGCTATTTCTCCATTAAAAATGTACGTACTGGTGACTATAATCTTTATGCGTGGGTCCCTGGTTTTATTGGAGATTATCGATATGACGTTCCTGTTACCATAACCTCAGGTATTGTTTCCTTAAATTTCTTTTAAATCTTCTAGCTGTTTTATCATATAAAAAAATGTGGTTTTGTTAACTTGTAATACAGGTTCTTGTATTGAAATGGGCAATCTTGTGTATGAGCCTCCAAGAGATGGGCCCACATTGTGGGAAATAGGTATTCCTGATCGATCAGCTGCAGAGTTCTATGTTCCTGATCCTGATCCAAAGTATATTAATAGACTTTTTGTCAATCATCCTGATAGGTTGGTCTCTTATCAATTTTTATAAGGAGTTGATTTTCTTTTTTAGGTTTTTTTTTTTCAATTCAAATTACAGGGATCAAAATTCACAGCCATCCCTTATTTCCTGATTCCTCACCAACATTAGAGAGATTAGTTTCAATATTCTCTTGTATGGCTTCTGCCATTTTCTTGTGCCCTGTGTCAGTATAGTAACTCACTAGTTTTTTTTTTATAATTTTTTATAATTTTTTTTATTATTATTATTTTTTAAAAAAATAGGTATGGTTGTTAGCCCATGGAACTTAAAATCTGAAGCATCTCATTTGACTGGCAGGTTTAGGCAATACGGATTATGGAACAGATATACAGAATTGTATCCGAATGAAGATCTGGTTTACACTGTTGGTGTTAGTGACTACACCAAAGATTGGTTCTTTGCACAGGTTCCCAGGTATTTTTCTGTAAACACTTGTTTGGCAGCTCACACATGCCAACACTACTACTTCACATGCATTTTCCGGTACAATATTTTTTGCCTGTTGGAAATTCATATAGTTTGGGGGATGTATAAATGTAATAGCATAAAGTCTTTCCTTCTGTTGCAGGAAAAAAGAAGATAACACATATGAAGGAACAACATGGCAAATCCATTTCAGACTTAACAATGTTGTTCGAAACAGCACATACAAACTGCGTGTGGCAATTGCATCTGCAACTCTAGCTGAAATGCAGGTTAGTGAAAAGCCTCATGATGATTTGTTACTAAACTATATGAGCTCTACTTAACTTCTATGCTTATTTGGGAGTCACGTAACAAGAAGTAATCTGCTCCCTTCTCTTTCTTTTTTGTTTCTTTATCATTCCAACTAGTTGACACCTTGATAACCTTATTTGTTTGAACTTTCGTTTTTCCTCAAAGGTTCGAATTAATGATCCAAAAACAAGGCGACCCCTTTTTACTACTGGATTGATAGGGAGGGATAACTCAATAGCAAGACATGGAATTCATGGGCTCTACTGGCTCTACAGCATCAATGTACAAGGGGTTCAGCTTGTTGAAGGGGATAATACTCTGTTTCTCACACAACCCAGAAGCACTAGCCCTTTCCAAGGGATCATGTATGATTACATACGTCTGGAAGGTCCCCCATCTTGTTGAGCTCAACTAGAAATCTGCCTGCAATATTTTTCCTTTTAATAAAACTTAATTTACAAGTTAGCCAACATATCAATATGACTTATAAGAACATTCGTGTGTATATGTTATGTATATAGAGATCAAGGGGAAGAAAATACTGGCGCATAGAGTTGAATGCACTGTGCATTTATATATATATATTTATTCAAAGGGTATACCTGCAAGTTCTGCAATAAAAAGCTCCACACTTGTATGGCTAATTTCATTTACAAATTACTTGCGTTGTTTCTTCTTTTTGTCCTAATAATGGACCTTCAATTGGGCTTATGAAATGGGCTTGGACATTTGGATTTGGGCCTAACAAATAATAAGGCCATCTTTGTTGCTCTAAAGTTAGTTGACTTTCTGCAAATTAATTTGTGTTTTGTTCACCATTTATGTTGAACTAATCATCCAAAGTTTGTCACGTAGTAGCTAACAAAAAATATTTTGAACTACAACAGTTTTTACCTTGAACTACAACAGTTTTTACCAAAGTTACCTATGCTATGATTTTAAAATTCAACCAGTTAGTTAGTTGTTAAAGAAAAAAAAAAAGAAAAAACAAAAAAAAAAAAACCGTCAATAGACAATCTTCAACTGAGGAAAATTAGGAACAAATTTGAAAATTTAATAATCATGAGAGGCTTAGTAGACCCTAGTTGTAAATTCCCCACACTATTAAGATTGAAGACTGTCGAACTTAAAACTTGTGGATTGTCCTATAGAAAATGAAGAACTCGAGGTTGAGATTATGATACATAATCGTTGAATAAGTTTGCTGTAACTTTGCATCTCTGCAACCTTTTTGAGTCAGTTGCTTTCCATTCACAACATTCACAATTGCATGATTGTGTGGTTAAACGAGTCTGGACGGTGCAAAAATTGGAGATTCAGAAGTTATCCAATACCAATGTCGTATTTCTCGAACTAAAACGACATTATATATATTTATAGGAATTCAAAGCTTAGAATTTTCGTATGTAGTAACCATAAATTATAACGTGCTCTGGCTAATCAATTTAGCGACTCTTGCACGATATATCCGATCCAACAAACAATGGTGGCGACTAAGCAAAGTGATTATAAAGAAAAATTGGCAAAAAAAGATTATTTATTGGCAAAAAAAGATTATTGCTTTATCTTCAAGAATTTCCACTAAGCCATATACATCTATAGTTATAGCCATTATATTAGATTTGATATTTCACTGCCAAAGCTTGTAGCAGTGGAAGTAGGAGTCCCTCAAAAAAAATGCTCTCCTCAAAATTACAGTGATAAAAATTTTATAGGAATTAATGTTAGAATTAACTAGTAGAGAGTTCTCCAATAATATTTGGAGGAATTTTATGTGTCAGATATATTTTTAGCTAGCTATAGAGAGCTTGGTATAGCAATATTGATTTGTTAAGAACTCTAATAAGATATGTCGCCGCTTGGAGTGAAATTGCACATTCAAGATCAGCATGTAATCGAACTTACTATAAAACATTTTCTCTTTCATATTGAATTTTATTTATTGTAAACTAATCTCTTTTTTTTTTGATCGGTCGATAGGTGATGATGGACAATGGCATAGTCCAAGTCACATTATCAAACCCAGATGGAATCGTTACTGGAATACGATATAATGGCTTGGACAACTTGCTTGAAGTCCTTAACGAGGAATCCAATAGAGGGTAATCTGCCAAACTTAGTATAACATTTCATAAAAATGACTTTAAAAAATAATGCGGCTAGCTAGCATTGACATATATTGTGTTCTGATCATCAATGTAAAGCAATGAATATATATATATATATATGCATACATCTTTTATTTATTTATTTATTTGTACGTGTTTATATATAGGTACTGGGACCTAGTGTGGAACTCACCAACCAGCACTGGTACAATATTTGATGTGTATGTGATCTCTATATCCTCACCCTCTTTCTTCATCAATAGCTCATCGTCATGATCTTCTTAATTTAATTCCGATCCTCCTTCATAATTAGCATTGCTAGAATATTACAAGAAACTTTATTAGTGATAAGTCATAACTATTTTAAATCTTATGTAACTAATTAAAAATTGTCACTAATATCAACTTTTATCATTGTTTAAGTAGTATTTTTGTGATTCAAAAACACTGATGATTAGATGATAAAAACCATATATAATATATGACACAAATTGTGCTTTAGATGTGCAGGATACAGGGAACAAGTTTCAGGGTTATAGTAGAAAATGAGGAACAGGTGGAAATCTCTTTCACCAGAACATGGGATTCCTCAATGGAGGGCAAGCTTGTGCCCTTAAGTATTGACAAAAGGTCCTTAGATTTTAAGAATATTAGATATCATACACTGATCAATTTCTAAAATAAAAAAAAAACATAATTTGCATGATTCTGATAATTGGCTTTCCGATATATGTGTGTATATATATAGGTTCATATTGCTAAGGGGCTCCTCAGGCTTCTACTCTTATGCCATTTACGAGCACTTAAAGGATTGGCCTGGTTTCAACCTTGGTGAAACAAGAATTGCTTTCAAACTCAGAAAGGACAAGTACTTGCCATGCTTAAATTCGTCACCTCTCTTAATTTCCTATTTTATAAAAAATTAATTTTACCGATAACAAAAGTGATTCTACATGGCATCTTATTACGACGCTGACACCACACATTAATACTATAGTATGTGAGTCCTATATATAAGAGATTTTACGATACTTTATTAGTGTGTGATGCAAGGACCATATAAGTTTCTCGTAGCATTGATCATCGATCGACCAAATAAAAGAGCTTATTGACTGTGTATTATGAACAAGTAGGTTTCACTACATGGCCGTAGCAGACAACAGGCAAAGAAGCATGCCCCTTCCAGATGATCGGTTACCACCTAGAGGCCAAGCCTTGGCTTATCCAGAGGCTGTCTTACTTGTGAATCCCGTGGAGCCGGATTTCAAAGGAGAGGTACGTAACATTTTCAATTTTTATGTTTTTATTGGACAGATCATATGAATTTCATGGGTAGGATCAATTTCTTTGTACTAATTACTAAGCCAAAACTAAAATATATTAGGTGGACGACAAATATCAATACTCGTGCGAGAACAAAGATATTCGGGTTCATGGGTGGATATCCAAGGACCCTACCGTGGGGTTTTGGATTATCACACCCAGCAATGAGTTCCGATCCGGTGGTCCTGTTAAACAGAATCTCACCTCCCATGTTGGCCCAACTGCTCTTGCGGTATATATGCCAATTCTTTTCTGCATATATACATGAGCATAGGCACTTAACTATGCACAAGCCAAAAATTGCATGAAGCAGCACATTTTTTTGCACCTATATGTCTTTACATTACTTATACTTGAGTTAGATATCCTACACATATACATGCAATATGTATAATCATATTTATGTAGTACATCTCTTTTTTAGAAACTAATTAGCGTTGGTTCTAACATAACACAAATGTTGTTACATGTAGCAAACGATTTGTCGTTTGTTATTTTTTCATTCAATGAGCCTTTTATGATTATGAAATAAACATGAACATCATGTTAATAGGTTTTTCTGAGCGCTCATTATTCGGGAGAGGATTTGGTGCCAAGATTTGGAGATGGCGAGCAGTGGAAGAAAGTTTTCGGCCCTGTTTTTATTTATGTCAACTCTTTATTTGATGGAAACGATGACTCACTTCAATTATGGGAGGACGCTAAAATACAGGTTCATTTTGACAACTTTAACGACCCCTTTTTTTTTTTTTCTTCCTTTCTTCTACTTGAACCATATATATATAAACATATATATACATATATAGCTAGGCACAACTTATATTACGTCTTCAATTGATACGCAGATGAAGATTGAAGAGCAGAGCTGGCCTTATAGCTTCCCAGCTTCAGAGGATTTTCCCAAATCAGAAGAACGTGGTAACGTTAGCGGAAGATTACTTGTAAAAGATAGGTATAGACAAGGAAAATTTTAATTAAACAAAAATCATAGATTGTTTGTACGTTATAGAAAAATGCTTTTTCTTATTATTTATATTTACATAATATGTATATATTTTTTTTTAAAAAAGTGGGGCTTAACTAATGACCACTACTTCCTACAAATTTAAAGAAAAATAACACACACACTCTACCAAGGTTTTGAATTCCTGACCCCCCAAACTCACACACACATCCCTCAAGCTTTGGACCAACTGAGCTAACCCAGTTGGCTATTTACATAATATGTATATAAACATAGGTATATCAACAATGACTACATTTTGGCAAATGGTGCATATGTGGGGCTAGCCCCACCCGGAGAGGCTGGATCGTGGCAGCGAGAGTGCAAGGTGACTTGTGTGATTTCTTTAAATATTTATTCCAATATGTATGCAATTTGATCAAGTACTTATTTTTTAGAATTATGCCTTATGTATACATTGATTATGTTGCTTGTAGTACATAATGTATGTATTTTTAAAAACTTGGGATTAGGATTACCAATTTTGGAGCAGAGCAGACGAGAATGGCTATTTCTCCATCAATGATGTACGTACAGGCGACTACAATCTTTACGCGTGGGTTCCTGGTTTCATTGGAGATTATCGCTACGATGTGGTCCTTACCATAACATCTGGTACATCTTTTTGATCATCACTATACTATTCTCTGTCTCAGACCAGTATATGTTACTATGTAACATAGATGTGAGTTCTATGTTTAGATTCTATAAATGGGACCAACGTCTTTATTAGTTTGTAATATTTATGCACTAATACGCTTTTACCATTACGATTTGCGTCCAAACGTTGTCTTTCATATTAGCGAGCAAGCGTGGCGTGTCTAGTACCGCAGACTAATAAAATTATGCATCCCATTTGTGAATTCGATAGGTAAATTCATAAATAGGTTTCATATCGTATTAGTCAATGATGTTTTTAAAAGCATTGGTCTTACATATGCTTCGTCTCAAACCATAAAATAAAGGTTTTTTTTTCTTTTTTTTTTCCCCCCTGAAAAGTAAAGATTTGGTTTGGTTATACAGGGTGCTACGCTGATATGGGGGATCTTGTCTATGAGCCCCCAAGAGATGGACCAACATTGTGGGAAATTGGCATTCCTGACCGCTCAGCTGCAGAGTTCTACGTTCCTGATCCTAATCCCAACTACGTCAACAGACTTTATGTCAATCACCCTGATAAGTAATTAAGCATTCATATTACTCCCATGGAAAAAAATTCAAATTCATTTCCTTGGAAAACTTAACGTGTGAGATTAAGTAGCTCTTTCAGCACAGTTTTCTTAGACTAGTTTTGCTCACTTGCACTATATAGTATACATCACTTCATATACAATACATTGATCATATATAAACACACAAATCTAACATTGTATGACTTTTATTTAATTGGCAGGTTTAGACAATATGGACTTTGGGAAAGATATGCAGAACTTTATCCTGATAAAGATTTGGTGTACACCGTTGGTGTAAGTGACTACAGCAAAGACTGGTTTTTTGCTCAGGTTACCAGGTGCCATACTCTTCCAATATTCTGTAATATCGCTATTTTTTTTTTCCTTTGTGAACAAGTTTCAATGCAGATGGAAACCTCTTTCTCCTAAAGTACATAGTTACATTATAACAATTGCAAATACATGTAAAATTTGTTCCAGATAGGAAAATTAAACCTACAAGCTTAAATATTTCTAACTTTACAGGAAAAAAGAGGGTAATACATATCAAGGAACTACTTGGCAAATCCAATTCAAGCTTGACAAAGTGGACAAGAGCTCAACCTATAAGCTAAGATTAGCACTGGCATCAGCTACTCTTTCTGAATTACAGGTATACATGCATAAGAATAAAGAATGAGTTTCCCCTAAGTCAAATTGATGAAACATTTTCTAGTACCCTTTTTTCCTATTTCATTCTTTTTTTACCAACTTACTTTTAAAATTTAAATACATGACATACAAAAAATAATACTTGACAATATGGAGCATCTGCTAATGACATATCTTCTTTGTTTTTTTTTTTTTTTTTTCATGAAATTAACTAAATGTGTTGCCCCTTAAGTAGGTTTATTATGTGCAATCTACAATATTCAACATACTAATATATTTCTTCAACAAAAAAAGAAAAAGAAAAAAAATACTAATATATGCGTGTGTGTATATATGTATATTAAACGTTGTATAGGTTCGAGTAAACGATCCAAAGCTGGGAAATCGACCTCTTTTCACAAGTGGATTAATAGGGAAAGACAACTCAATTGCGAGACATGGGATCCACGGCCTTTACTGGCTATACAATGTGAACGTGCCAGGAACTAGGCTTGTTGAAGGAGATAATACATTCTTTTTAAATCAGCCTAGAAGCAACGGTCCATTTCAGGGGATTATGTATGATTATATTCGCTTAGAAGGTCCCCCTATTTGATCTTCTCCAACTTTATAATCAAATTTAATTCCAAATTTGTTTTAAGTAAATGAATATGTGTATACGTATATTTTGATGTTTTGTAGAAGAAAATTTGAGACTAATTTATTTAATTATTTAAATGTTTGATTATAACTGATCCATGTTGAGTCTCTCTTTCCGAATAAATTAAATAACTATTTTAAGCCAACAACAACGGAAATTATAACGAGTTAAATTTTAAAATAATGTGAGTACTGAGATTGGTTAATTGGTTAGTTGATATTTATATTTTCAGCAGTATTGCATGTCAAAGAAATCCGGGGATTTTGTGAAGAAAAACGCTCTAGGTATAAAGTAATCAATTAATTATATACTCTAATTAGAGGAGTATCCCAATCCCCTCAAAGGCTCAAACTCCTCAACAAGTTTATTGAACTTTTTGGTTGGCAAAGACCGGGGTCCCTAATTTTGCTCCAATTTCACTGTTTAGTAACACTTAAGTCCCTCATAAGAGTCATAAGGAAAAGCCTTTTTTAGATGATATTTGGTGGGTATTTAAACACACATATAATCAAAAATTTGTTCGTAATTGCATGCATAGCCCGGTGGCAACAACACCTAGCTCCTCCTAATATAAAGGATATATTCTAAATTAAAAATGCCTCACCACTGGAAAAATAAGTATGAAAACCAAAACTTGAGTTCAATAATAATTTTGTTTTTTTCTCAGTATAAATATTTACATTCAATAATACCAACACCAAGGTGAAAAATCACCGCAATAGAATGTTAATCTCACCTATCTCCGTTCAGATTCCAATTAACATAGGAATGAATTTTCGGAATTTTTTCCTCTATGGTGGAAATGGAATAGAATTATTTCATTTCAATTTAATTTAGTTATGATTCCAATCCTTTTTTTATTTTTTCTCTTACCTTTTCGATTTAATTTTTATTTAGTTGAACTTAATATGAATAAAATGTCTTTTGGAATTTAATTACCAATCAATGTTTTCTAGGCGTTGGTGTCGATGTGACTTTGTTGCCTCTTTTATTTAAGTACATTAAGATGAATTAAATTTTAGGGGATGGCTACGGTAGGGGCGTCCCTACGTAGAGTCATGCCTTAATTATCGAATAACGGGAATCTGTGGAGAATCTATTTATATACAGATTCCCATCCAACGGTGAATAGACAGGGCCTACGTAGGGGCGCCCCTACTGTAGACGCGCCCAATAATAATAATAATAATAATAAATTAAATATTAACAAGAACCTAACCTAACGTGTCTGAGACTATGAGTTTGATGCAACGCGCGTCAGACCACTGTTGCGTCAAGTTCTTTTTTTAATTCTTTTTTTTTTATTTGTTAACTTTTTCAGTTGTCTTGTTGTCTTTTATATTTCTTTTTCTTATTCAATTTTTTTTCCTTCTTCCATTAAATTATTTAGAATAATTTTTTCATTTTTTTTTGTTAGTTTCAAAAGATAGAAAAAATAATAATTTACAGCAAAAAAATATATATTTTCAACAATAAAAAAATATATTTTTTCAACAATAAAAAAATATTTTTCAAAATTGATATTTTTAAA
Organism: Trema orientale; assembly: GCA_002914845.1. NCBI lineage: Eukaryota > Viridiplantae > Streptophyta > Magnoliopsida > Rosales > Cannabaceae > Trema > Trema orientale. The sequence goes on along the minus strand of JXTC01000143.1, from coordinate 130,346 downwards.
ATTGAACTGATAAAATGTTGTGCAATCTAGTTATTTCTGGCATATGAATTTTGAAAATAAATTTGTTATTATAAGTATCTTATCAGATTATTTGTGGTATCTTAGCATGTTACCCATAGTATCATACCAGTAAATTAAAAAACAATGTTACATAAGGTAATTTATGATGTTACCTATAGTATCGACGTATCGTAATATGTTACCTATAATATCAATTCGATAAATTAGAATAGGAGTTTGGTTATTTCTTACTGCTAACAAAAAAAAAAATTTATTGTAGGTATCTTACAAAGTTACCTATAGTATCAATACAATAAATTAGATAAAAATAGAATGTTCATATCATGTTACTTAAGGTATCACAA